>CM060357.1:66486637-66981637 GCA_030545235.1 Helianthus tuberosus
ACATGCACCTTGACCTTCATACGATTTCTGCTATTGATGACGGCTGCTAGAATGATTAGGGTTATGTGTTATTCGTTTCTGATGCAACTGATGTCTGCGAAACAGACCTTCGACGAAACAGAACTCTCGGCGAAACAGAATGTGTTTCGCCAAGAGTCTTCGACGAATTAGAAGTTTTGTTTCGCCGAAGGAGACCTCGACGAAACAGATGTGTTTCGTCAAAGCATGTGTTTCGCCAACTATTGTGTTTCGCCGATATGTGTTTCGTCAATGTATGTGTTTCGCCGAGCTGTGTTGTAACTTGCGTTAATCCTGTTAAGTGTTAACTGGAATATCTGACTGCTGTTAAATAATATACATGATTTGTGTGTTTGCGAATACGTACTACATGCTTATACGTGTACCTTGTGACTACAAACTGATTGTGTATACGTGCATACTTTAGGACGTGATTGATTTACCTTGAGCACATACTTAGCATACCGAGCAAACCAAGGTGAGTTCACACTCTTACCAAGGCATGGGATTCCCCAGTTGGGTTGGGAATGGGATTGAATGATTACCTGTACTTGCATTACACTAGACTATTTACCACGGTCCTCGGATTGGGAAGGATGCCTGTGCCAAATTCTACGCAAAGCCTACGTACTGTCCTCGGATTGGGAAGGACACCAGCACTAAACCTACGTAAAACCTACGTACTACCGTCCTCGGATTGGGAAGGACGCCAGTGCTAAACCTACGTACTACCGTCCTCGGATTGGGAAGGACGCCAGCGCTAAACCTACGTACTCGCTACGTACTGTCCTCGGATTGGGAAGGGCACTTACATAAAACCTGCGTAAACCTATACTTACTACTATCCTCGGATTGGGAAGGATACTTATGATTACGAATAGTCTAGGGGATATATAACATGGGAAGCCCCCACCAATAGAACGTACTATCGGCCCAGTAGAGCCACATGTTACATACGAACTTAATATTACGCATTTACTTTATGTGAACTCGCTCAACTAGTTGTTGATCCTCTGTTACATGCCTTGCAGGACCTTAGGTACTTATGGAGCTTGCACGGGAGGCGTAGTCGTTGTGGGCAAGGATCTTGAATACTTGTTTAGACTTTATGACATTTCATACCTTATGATGGGTTTAATTATACGCTTCCGCTATACAGTGATAACATACTTATGTTTTGGAACACCTCTCATATGGATTGTTTGGAATTAAATTGCAATTACTTTTACTTTATACATTGTTCTATATGATTGGTGGCTTGATCCTGGTCAGTCACGCCTCCAAGCGGTGATACTCCGCGTGTGGATTTTGGGGTGTGACAGATTGGTATCAGAGCCATTGGTTATAGAGAACTTGGTTTTAATAAAGGGGAAAACGATTTTTGTTAAAACCAGACTATAACCAGAACAGTGCTCTCAACGATCCACAACGACGCTTCGCTCCACGTGCAAGACTCGAAATCCTAGGTAATAAGGTTTATGTTTATTGCCTACATACTAGAATTACATAGAACTTTGCTCGTGGTATGCTTAGATTACATTGCTCACTATTTGTTATTGCATGATGACACTTGTGTGCTTACTCTCTTCTGTCATTGCACTATTCGCGAACCTATCTCACTTACGTTAACTTTACTATGAAGATCATGTCTGGACGTATCAACATGACCCAGGACCAGTTGACGGCCCTCATTAACGAACGAGTTACTGCGGCAGTTGCAGCCGCACAAGCAGGAGGTATACCCTGCAGTTACAACTCACACTAGGATCCTTAGATCCTACAATTCCTAAATCAACTCTCGTGTTTAAACTTGTCCTAATTCTTTTACACAACAGGTCAAGCACCTGTTTGCACTTTCAAGACTTTCATGGACTGTCGTCCATCCACTTTCAGCGGCACTGAAGGAGCCGTAAGCCTCCTGCACTGGTTTGAAAAGATGGAGTCTGTGTTTGAGATGTGTGAATGCCCTGAGGCACGCAGGGTGAAATATGCTACCGGTACCCTCGAGGGTTTAGCCCTCACATGGTGGAAAGCACAGGTCCAAATACTGGGGTTGGTTGCTGCTAACGCCACCCCATGGAACAATTTCAAAGAGATGATCAAGGAGGAATACTGCAGTCGAGATGATATTCATAAGCTGGAAGTCGAGTTTTTCAACCTCAAGATGACGGGGTCTGAGATCGAAGCATATACCAAGAGATCGAATGAGCTTGCATTACTGTGTCCTACTCTGGTGGACAAGCGTATTGAACTTTATCTTAAGGGTCTGGTGCCAGAGATCCAGAGTCATGTGACTTCAGCAAATCATGCTACTTACCAGCAGGTTGTTCAGTTGGCTCACCGTCTCACTGATCAAGCGGTGGAGCAGAATCGGTTGCCCAAACGCATCAACGCTACCCCTACAGCTACTACTACGGTTACTCCTACTACTCCCAGTGACAGCAAGCGAAAATGGGAGGGGGATTCCAGCAAGGGATCAGCTTCAGTTCAGCCCCAAGCTCAGCAACGAAAGACTGACAACTACCAGAGCCCTAGTCAGCACTCTTCGGGCAGTCACAAGCAGGGTGGTTATCGAGGGAACCTTCCAAAGTGCAACATCTGCAACAAGCACCACAATGGCCAGTGTAACAGGGGTCGTTGTTAAAGGTGTTTCAGGACGGGCCATGAGGCCAAGGATTGTAGGAGCCCACAGCCTGTAAACCAGAATCAGCCGCAGCAGCAGGCACGGCAGAATCAGCAACAGGGCAACAAAGGATGTTTTCAGTGTGGCGCCGAAGGTCACTTCAAAAGACACTGCCCTCAGCTAAACCGAAACCAGAACAACAACAACAACCAGGGCAATGGGAACAACAACGGTGGGGACAATAACAACAATGGTGCTAGAGGCCGTATGTTTGTGATCGGTCAGGGTGATGCCAGGAATGATCCCAACGTGGTTATGGGTAAGTTTCTTCTTGACGACTTTTATGTTACTGTACTATTTGATTCTGGTGCGGATACAAGTTACATGTCTCTAAAAGCTAGTGAAATGTTAAAACGTGCACCAACTCTCTTAAACACCAAACACGTTGTAGAATTAGCTAACGGTAAAAGTCTAGAGGCCACACATATAGTTAAAGGGTGTAATCTTATCCTCGCTGGTCAGACTTTCTTCATTGATCTCATTCCTATAACATTGGGTAGCTTTGACGTCGTCATTGGTATGGATTGGTTATCTCAACAACAAGCGGAAATTTTATGCAAAGAAAAGGTTATTCGTATTCCTCGTTCGGGCAAGGAACCTCTTGAAGTTCAAGGCGACAAGAGTGGTGTCGTGAGTGGCATCATTTCCTTTTTGAAGGCTCAGAAGTGTTTACGCAAGGGGCACACTGCTATATTAGCACTCGTTACAGATACCTCGAAGAAGGAGAAGAAGATTGAGGATATTCCAGTGGTACGCGATTTTCCTCAAGTATTTCCAGAAGAGTTACCCGGGTTACCGCCTCATCGTCAGGTTGAATTTCAGATCGAGCTCGCTCCAGGAGCAGCACCCATAGCTCGAGCGCCTTATCGTTTGGCTCCAACTGAATTGGAAGAACTGTCAAAGCAGCTACAAGAACTCTTGGAAAAGGGTTTTATACGTCCTAGCTCTTCGCCTTGGGGAGCTCCAGTGTTATTCGTAAAGAAGAAAGACGGTACGTTCAGGATGTGTATAGACTACCGTGAACTCAACAAGGTGACGATCAAGAATCGTTATCCTCTTCCACGCATTGACGATCTATTCGACCAGTTGCAAGGGTCGAGCTACTACTCGAAGATTGATCTAAGGTCAGGGTATCATCAACTGAGAGTCCGGGATGAGGACGTCTCCAAGACGGCGTTTAGAACACGCTACGGCCACTACGAGTTTATGGTCATGCCATTCGGGCTAACGAACGCGCCTGCTGTATTTATGGATCTTATGAACAGGGTGTGCAAACCCTATCTCGACAAGTTTGTCATTGTTTTCATCGACGACATCCTGATTTATTCGAAAAGTCAGGAGGAACACGAGCAGCACTTACGACTTATACTGGAACTCCTACGAACGGAACAGCTATACGCTAAGTTTTCCAAATGTGACTTCTGGCTTCGTGAAGTCCACTTCTTAGGCCACGTAGTAAACAAAGACGGGATCCATGTCGATCCATCCAAGGTAGATTCGATTAAGAACTGGCCTGCACCGCGCACACCAACCGAAATACGCCAATTCTTGGGTTTGGCGGGATACTATAGAAGGTTCATCAAAGACTTCTCAAAGATTGCTCAGCCGCTTACACTACTGACGCAGAAGGGTGTTGTTTATCGTTGGGGTAATGCACAGGAAACAGCGTTTCAGCACTTAAAGGATAGGCTTTGTAGTGCACCTATCCTCTCATTGCCGGAAGGCACGGATGATTTTGTAGTCTACTGCGACGCATCTATCCAAGGTCTTGGATGTGTATTGATGCAAAGGGATAAAGTCATTGCTTATGCTTCGCGCCAACTTAAGATTCATGAACGGAATTACACTACACACGACCTAGAGCTGGGAGCGGTCGTCTTTGCACTCAAGATATGGCGACACTACTTGTACGGCACTAAATGTGCTATCTACACTGACCACAGAAGCCTCGAACATATCTTCAAACAGAAAGAGCTGAATATGCGACAGCGACGATGGGTCGAACTGCTAAATGACTACGAATGCTCAATCAGGTACCACCCAGGCAAAGCCAATGTTGTGGCTGACGCCCTCAGTCGAAAGGACACTGCGCCTAAGCGTGTACGAGCTTTACAACTCACTATACAGTCTAGTCTTCCTTCCCAGATACGAAATGCTCAGGTGGAAGCATTGAAACCAGAAAATGTCAGGGCTGAAGCCCTACGTGGCTCAAGACAACGTTTAGAACAGAAGGAAGATGGTGCTTACTACGTCACAGGACGCATTTGGGTTCCACTGTACGGCAACTTACGCGAGCTGGTAATGGATGAAGCTCACAAGTCTCGCTACTCGGTACACCCTGGTTCGGATAAAATGTACCACGATATTAAGACTACATACTGGTGGCCTAGCATGAAGGCCCACATAGCCACATACGTTAGCAAATGCTTGACTTGTGCGAGAGTCAAGGCGGAATATCAGAAACCGTCAGGACCACTCCAACAACCTGAGATACCACAATGGAAATGGGAGCAAATTTCCATGGATTTTGTTACTGGCCTACCTAGATCTCAGCGCGGAAATGATACTATTTGGGTGATCGTGGATCGACTCACAAAGTCTGCTCACTTCTTGGCAATCAAAGAAACAGACAAGTTCTCTACCTTAGCAGACATTTACTTAAAAGAAGTGGTCTCGAGGCACGGAGTGCCCACCTCCATCATCTCTGATCGCGACGCTCGTTTTACTTCTGAACTGTGGCAAGCAATGCATAAATCTTTTGGCTCTCGTTTAGACATGAGCACAGCTTATCACCCTCAGACAGATGGGCAGTCTGAGCGCACTATTCAAACTCTGGAAGACATGCTTCGGGCGTGCGTAATTGACTTTGGCAATGGTTGGGAGAAACATCTGCCACTTGTGGAATTTTCATACAATAACAGCTACCACACCAGCATTAAAGCTGCTCCATTCGAGGCATTGTACGGGCGTAAATGCCGGTCACCTCTCTGTTGGGCAGAGGTGGGAGAAAGTCAAATCACAGGTCCAGAAATGGTAGTTGATACTACTGAAAAGATTGCACAAATACGACAACGCATGGCGGCAGCTCGTGACCGTCAGAAAGTATACGCTGATAAAGACAGGAAACTACTCGAATTCCAGGTTGGGGATCGAGCGCTACTTAAAGTTTCACCCTGGAAGGGTGTGGTTCGTTTTGGCAAGCGCGGCAAACTTAATCCACGATACGTCGGACCTTTCGAAGTCACAGAGAAAATAGGCAAAGTGGCCTACAGACTGAACTTGCCACCTGAACTCAGTGCAGTTCACAACGTCTTTCACGTGTCGAATCTGAAGAAGTGTACGTCAGATGAGACCCACATAGTTCCCTTGAAGGAACTCACTATCGACGAACGGTTGCACTTCGTCGAGGAACCTGTTGAAATCACGGACCGGGATGTCAAGGTCCTCAAGAACACGAGAATCCCTCTGGTACGAGTTCGTTGGAACTCCCGCCGCGGCCCAGAGTATACCTGGGAACGAGAAGATCAAATGGAACTCAAATATCCCCAGTTATTCTGAACCAATGCAACTACTACTGAGGCTGAAGCTACTATTGCAGAATTTCGGGACGAAATTCCAAATCAACGGGGGGATGATGTGACACCCCAGGAAAACCAGTAAACGATACAACTCACCTAGCTTCCTCAGTAACCGCATGCTAAATTTCGGGACGAAATTTCTTTCAAGTTGGGGATAATGTGACAACTCGAGTTTCCGACATTCTTTATTCGCATTTATTGCACGTTGACTTTGACTGTCTAGTTGTTTGACTCGTCTGATTTGTAACGATACACTTTGTGTGATAATAAAAGTATTATGTTTGCTTGGTTATGTGTTGATATTATAGCATGAGACTTAGTGTATTTGAAATAACATAAACTACTGAACATATAAAACAACTCGACGAAACAGAGTTGTGATTCGCCATGAACACACTCGACGAAACAAGGCTGTTTCGCCAAACTCATCTCGACGAAACAGACTGTTTCGCCGGCCCAGTTTCGCCAAAAGCCCAGTACGGCCCAGAACGTTATTTCGTGATTATTTACGTGAAATGGGTTTAGTTTCACAAGTTAGGCAATCAGGAAACCCTAGAACACTCTCCCTTTTGTGCGACGGCAACAACCATCGTTTACTAGCATTCCTAGCTCTTGAATCCGTGTTTGTTCATCTCTAATCGGTTAGTATGTGTTCGTTAATCGGTTTCTTGATTCTGTATCATCTTGCTTCATGTTTGTTTGAATAACTGATGCGTGTATTGCTGTGATAAGAGTATGTTGATGTTGATATAGATTTCAATATGTAAGATGTAGTAGAATATATGTACAAATGCTATGCGAAACCTAATACAAACGAATGCTCGGTTCTGAATATTGTTATCATGGCCTAATTCTGATTTCATTAGTATCTTGATAGGGATTGATGATATGATGTTGTATGTTGATATGTAAAACACATAAACTAGGGTTTATGCTAGACGATAATTCTTGGATGATTGAGTTATGATGATTTTTACATGCACCTTGACCTTCATACGATTTCTGCTATTGATGACGGCTGCTAGAATGATTAGGGTTATGTGTTATTCGTTTCTGATGCAACTGATGTCTGCGAAACAGACCTTCGACGAAACAGAACTCTCGGCGAAACAGAATGTGTTTCGCCAAGAGTCTTCGACGAATTAGAAGTTTTGTTTCGCCGAAGGAGACCTCGACGAAACAGATGTGTTTCGTCAAAGCATGTGTTTCGCCAACTATTGTGTTTCGCCGATATGTGTTTCGTCAATGTATGTGTTTCGCCGAGCTGTGTTGTAACTTGCGTTAATCCTGTTAAGTGTTAACTGGAATATCTGACTGCTGTTAAATAATATACATGATTTGTGTGTTTGCGAATACGTACTACATGCTTATACGTGTACCTTGTGACTACAAACTGATTGTGTATACGTGCATACTTTAGGACGTGATTGATTTACCTTGAGCACATACTTAGCATACCGAGCAAACCAAGGTGAGTTCACACTCTTACCAAGGCATGGGATTCCCCAGTTGGGTTGGGAATGGGATTGAATGATTACCTGTACTTGCATTACACTAGACTATTTACCACGGTCCTCGGATTGGGAAGGATGCCTGTGCCAAATTCTACGCAAAGCCTACGTACTGTCCTCGGATTGGGAAGGACACCAGCACTAAACCTACGTAAAACCTACGTACTACCGTCCTCGGATTGGGAAGGACGCCAGTGCTAAACCTACGTACTACCGTCCTCGGATTGGGAAGGACGCCAGCGCTAAACCTACGTACTCGCTACGTACTGTCCTCGGATTAGGAAGGGCACTTACATAAAACCTGCGTAAACCTATACTTACTACTATCCTCGGATTGGGAAGGATACTTATGATTACGAATAGTCTAGGGGATATATAACATGGGAAGCCCCCACCAATAGAACGTACTATCGGCCCAGTAGAGCCACATGTTACATACGAACTTAATATTACGCATTTACTTTATGTGAACTCGCTCAACTAGTTGTTGATCCTCTGTTACATGCCTTGCAGGACCTTAGGTACTTATGGAGCTTGCACGGGAGGCGTAGTCGTTGTGGGCAAGGATCTTGAATACTTGTTTAGACTTTATGACATTTCATACCTTATGATGGGTTTAATTATACGCTTCCGCTATACAGTGATAACATACTTATGTTTTGGAACACCTCTCATATGGATTGTTTGGAATTAAATTGCAATTACTTTTACTTTATACATTGTTCTATATGATTGGTGGCTTGATCCTGGTCAGTCACGCCTCCAAGCGGTGATACTCCGCGTGTGGATTTTGGGGTGTGACAGATGAGGGATGGAGAATGTGCATAGATTATAAGGATTTAAACAAGGTGTGCCCCAAGGATTGCTACCTGCTCCCGAAGATAGACGTCCAGGTTGATTCCTTGGCCCAGTACCCTTAGAAGTGTTTCTTAGATGCATACAACGGCTATCACCAGATCCAAATGTCATTAGAAGACAAGGAAAGACTGCGTTTGTGACGGACGAGGGAACCTTCTGCTATACCAAGATGCCCTTCGGATTAAAGAACGCGGGGGCCACGTATCAAAGGTTTATGAACACCTTATTCAGAGAGTAGCGGGGAAGGAACCTGGAAGTGTATGTGGATGATATCGTTATAAAGAGCCTCATGAAGATGGCAATGCTGGAGGATGTAGCAGAAATAATCCGGACCATGCAAGAAGTTAACATGAAGTTGAACCCCGGGAAGTGCTACTTTGGGGTGGAAGAGGGGAAGTTCTTAGGAGCGGTGGTTACCAAAGGAGGGATCAAGGCAAACCCCGAGAAAACACAAGTGGTGGCTGAAATGCGATCTCTCAGGTCCCTGAAGGACATCCAGCTGCTGAACGGGAGACTGATAGCCCTCAATCATTTCTTATCGAAAGTGGCGGAAAAAACCCTACCCTTCATGAAGGTCCTGAAGGACTACCTCCATAAGAACAAATTTAAATGGACTCGAGAGGCTGAGGCTGCTTTCCAAGAGATGAAGGAGCACATATGCAAGCTTCCTACCCTGGCCACCCCTGTGGCGGCAGAGGACCTGTTCCTATACATGTCAGCGTCAAGAACCATAATCAGTGCAGTCATGTTAGTGGAAAGGGAAGAAAAACAAATCCCCATATACTTCATTAGAAGGACCCTTAAGGGTCCAGAGGAGCGGCATATGCCACTGGAGAAGCTGACCTTGGCACTGATCTTTGCCTCTCGAAGGCTCAGGAGGTACTTCCAAGCTCACAAAATTGTGCTATTGACAGACCAGCCCCTTCAGAAGGTATTAAGGAGACCTGAGCTCTCTGGTCGACTGGCTAAGTGGGCTGTAGAATAGGGAGAACATGCCCTAGAGTATAGGGCAAGTATTGTAGTAAAAGGTCAAGTGTTGGCAGATTTCTTAGTAGAGGTCCCGGAGGAGGATGAGGAGGAGATGGAGCTCTTCAAATGGAAAAATTGGAAGAGGAGGAGAAAAAGAAAGAAGAAGGGGCGATATGGAAACTGTTCACAGACGGGGCTTCAAGTGAAGAGGGGAATGGAGCAGGGATCACCCTCGTAAGTCCCGAGGGGATCGAATTGACTTATGCAATCTGGTTGGACTTTGAAAACACCAACAATACAGCCGAGTATGAGGCACTTCTGGCAGGATTGAGGTTGGCCAGAAAGATAAAGGCAAGGCACGTCGAGGCTAACACTAACTCCCAACTGGTTGTGAAACAATACAATGGGGAGTATGACACAAAAGACAACTCCATGGCTCAATATGTGAACAGGGTAAAAGAACTAGCCAAGACCTTCGACACTTTCAAGCTTAAATACATCCCTCGTGGAAAGAGCAGAAAGTCGGATGCCCTCAGCAAGCTGGCCTCGGTGGCCTTCGACCACCTGGCCAGGGAGGTAAAGGTGGAAGTCCTGACCTCCCCCTCCAGCACAATTGAGGAAGTAGCAGCGGTTGACAGAACTGGGGAGTCCTGGATGACACTCATCATGAATTTTCTGAAGGACGGGACCCTCCCAGAAGGCGAATGGCCGGCCAAGAGGGTAAGAGTAGAGGCTTTGCAATATGAACTCATAGATGGAGAACTCTACCAGAGGTCATACCTAGGCCCTTCCCTCAAATGTGAGGATGAGGAAGAAGCAAAGTATGTAATACAAGAAATATATGAAGGAATCTGCGGTATGTACTCGGGGCCGAAAACAGTTGTGGCCAAGGCAATGAATGCAGGGTTCTACTGATATAGAATGTACGATACGGCTCTGGAGGAGATCCGGAAATGTGATAATTGTCAGGTTCACGCCCCCATGACTCATCGCCATAAACACCCCATGATCCCAGTCTCAACCTCTTGGCCGTTCCTGTGACAACCCGTATTTTGTGACATTTGTATTATGTATGTGCTTGAACAAACTATTTGAATGAAGTATTTGAATTTACTTGTTTGGTTAAGATTTGGTTTTATGAAAGAGTAGTAATTGGTTGCACAAAACCGCCGAGTCGCACACCCTCCAACACTCGCGTACTTTTCTGCTGTTGTAGACTTGTACTCGGCCCAAACCAACACACCTTGTGCATCAATGCATGGTTTAAACAATGCCTAAACGAAGCCTTGAAGTTGGGCCTAGGCATTGACGAAATCGTATACACACACACATAAAGGATTGTGTGTGGTTTCCATAATTTAGCATTCACAACTAGCAAACTAACAACCTCTATTCTACATCCCCACAACTCGACGACAGCCCCTCTCTACTCTTATTCGAAGTCCTCTCATCCTAAACGTCACTGATTCATCCTACGTTACGGTTAGTGTTTTACCCTTGTTCGCTTGTTAAAACTCGGTATATGAACATTGTGTTTGTATGTGTGCTCTTGCATGATTTGTAGAATAGTATGTTATTGGAAACTTTGATGAACCACTTATGATAATCAACTATTGGAATGGAGTAGGATATAATCAGTGATCAAGGATTGTTCATGAACACCTCGTGATGATTGTTATGTACGAACGGATTTATGTGTGGGTTTATTGAAATCATCATGTTAGGGCTTAATGAAATCATCATGTTAGTTGATATAGTTTTAGTAGCGATTGTGTGATAGTCTCAGGTTATGATTAAAACTATGAACATGTTGATTATTATGATTATGGTGATCTTGGTAATTGTTGTTAATTGGAAAAGGAATGATTAGTGTTCATGCGAATTTTTGGAAAGTCGTGTATAGAAACCGTTCTTGATTTTTCTATGAATGATTGTGTAACTGAATCCCATGATTTGTGGCTGAATACCTAACCGACCACACACACTCACCGATCGCACACTCGTAGTTGAATCGCATAGTGCATTGGGCCACATTCCGGAACAGACTGAATGGTGTGTGGGCCGCATAATTTATCTGGTCGCACACTCGGTTGGGCCACGGATCAGGTTGGGTCGCACACTACATCTCGAGTCGCACAGTCTTCTGTGGGCCGTTAGTTCATTGGGCCTCACCATCAAAATGACTCGCACACTAGACTTTTCTTGGGCCCGTAGCTGATGTGAGTCGGACACTGGAATTATGTCACACACAGTTTTGGGCCGGTGATGTTGGGCCGCACACTTGCCGTGGTAACTTGGGTTGGGCCTCGAGTTTAGTAGGTCGCACATTTTATAGACACTTGGTGTTAAGTGTAGATAACCTAAATCTTGAGTGAGAACAAGTAAATGAACTGGCATGAGGTCCGATACCTACTATGTGATGTTATGACCTGCATGATGATATGTGTAAACTACTTGTGTATTGTGTATAAGGAATGTGTGACTATGTGTTTATGGAACTGATTATGGTTGGTAATCACATTAGGATTTGGGTTGACTAACTTAGAACACGTGCTTTAATTTACCGAGCAAAACTAAGGTGAGTTCACTACTCTTGAGCATGCGTCCCGATGGATGGGACAAACAAATGGGTATTCCTGAGAGGAATACGTCTTTTCTGGGTTAAACGGGGATGTTGGATAATACACTCACACCTATCACCTTAAGTCCCATCTTACTACCGAACTGGTTACCTGAGAGGTAACGGGGTATTAGTTGATAGCGCTATTAGGCTTGGCAACCTCACACCATACCTGAGAGGTAGCGGGCATGAACTAATGACCTTAACCACTTGACCAATGTCAGATAGGGCATTGGGGACGGGCAAACAAACTAACGCCATCTTGCGGTACTCGAGTTATTATCAGCACACTTTCTTAATTAAACACTTGGCAACTAAACGTTTTTTTTACGAAAACTGTGAACTCACCAGCTTTGTGCTGATACACTTGTCTGCATGCTCGCAGGTCGTTAGATACTTGATGTGGTACTTGCTGTCTGGGATGCTGGAGTGGTCATGGGTCGTGTCACTTGGAAACGCTGGTTGTTAGATTATTTAAACATTATGGTTCCGAATTACTTGAACACTAAATTATGCTTCCGCTGGTTATGAAAATGTTTTAATGAATGTTTCGTGATACACTATTTACATTGAATGGGAATTCTTTTGATATATTAAGATTAGTTCAATGTGATTGGTGGCTAGGACCTGGTACGTCACATGCCATGCAGGGGTTTCTGCATGTGGTATTTTGGGGGGTGACAGTTCCAAAAATGGGCCATAGACATTATTGGACCATTATCGGAAGGCTCGGGTGGGGTTAATGTAACGCCCCAAAAACGGGTCGGTAATCAAACCACGTTAATATGTATGAACGGGTAAAATACCGTTAGTGGTAAAATTAACCTGGTGAATATTAGGAATTAAGTGAATAAACCTAATATTAAATAAAACGTGAACGAATGCTTTTAAGGAAATAAAGTTTATAAGAGGTCTGGGTTAACGGGACTTAAAATAAACTTAGTTGTAATTTCCCCGAATCCACTAAAGTTAATTAGGGATGTTTAACCTAATTAATTAAAGGAAATGATATTGAAACAACAAGTTATAGCCTTTTATGATTAACTTTACAAACCCGAGGGACTAAAAGTGTGGAAAACCTAAAGCTTAGGTTTATTATTATCAAAACTCAAAGCACACACACTAAGTGTGTGTGTAGTAGCGAGCAGGAGAAGAACAAGAACAAAAAACCCTAGTTCTTCCATAAATCATCAAATTGGAAGGGGAATTGAAGCTCAAATTCGGGTCTGAAAGTATATTAACGATCACCTAATCATGAGAATCATGAGGTATGTCGAAATTTACACTTTGGTGATATTTCAAAATTGTGACAATCATGCATGAACAAAATTCTAGTGTGGATGTTGAATGTTATAGTGGAATTGACACTAGTACAAGTCTAGGAACGAACCCTAGATGTGAATTTAGTAATTTAGTGTCGTGAACTAGTGATTGAAGGATTAATCTTGTAAGTGCTAAATGGGTTTTGTAAGAAGATGAGGAACACTAGAATTATGGTTATTAATTTAGTGTTATTAGATTTACATGAAGCAAGTCTAGGTGTTGTTATGCATACTAGACATAGGAGCTTGTGAATGATGTTTTATAATGGTTAAATAACTAATCAAGAACTTGATTTTAGATGTATAAAAATTATGCCCACAAGGTGTTTGTTAAAATGCCTAAACGAATATTGATATGTTGAAATTTTGAAAGAAACACATAATTGGCTAATTTGACTAATTACGTGTGATACGAAATTGTAAGGGCTCTAAACATCATGTTGATTTAGACTCAATTGTGTAAATCATGTAATCAAAAGTAGTTAACTTGAACTAACAAATGATGAAGTCGAATAGTAGTTCGACATAGAAAATACGTAAGGTGGAATAGTCGTGATTATTAATGACTAATCTAACCACCTTGTAAATGATGACGATAGTTTGACGCTTAACGAGCTAGGTGGAGGCTTGGGAAAGAAGCGGGTAAAACGGATCGGGTACGCGGAAAAGAGCATAACCGGATGCAAAGTAAGTAAAGCTTACACCCTCTTTTGTAAGTTATGTATTTATTCATATGTTATAAATACGACAAAAGTTATATCCGAAATATGGTTCCGACACGAAATAAAACGGTTCGGAACATATAAAATAATGATAAACCATGTTTAATGGTAAAACGGGCGAAATGGTAATTGGTCACGAGATGACATATATATAAAATGAGTTTTTTTTAACGGCTACCTATTAAGGTAAGCCTAAACGAATAAAAAGAGTAAAACGGTGATTTAGTCACGTGTAGACGGATAAGAGTTGAAATTTAAAACGACACCATATGGCATAAGCCATGTTGGGTTAGACGTGTAAGAAACGGATTTAAAAGACATAACTATATGGTGAGAAATCCAAGATGAGTTAGTTAACGAAATGGTAAATAAATACCATTCGAATATAAGTGCAAAATGTTTGGTCGTTTAGAGCAAACGGGTCAAATGGTAATGTTAATACCATTTGACACATAACGACTAACAAGTGATTGTCGAGTCTAATGCTCACAGGGTAAAACAGCTTATGGAAATTTACGTTGCTATAAATTAGCAAATTATTGAAGCAAGGTATTAAACGGGTCAATATGTTGACCCGAGCCAGGTACGCACGAATAGGTTTACAGTTAAGAGTGAGTTTTTTGTCAAATAATTAGTGAGTCCTTTGTAGTAAATGAGGGACTAAAAGTTGACCAAAAAGCCATTGATGGGTGAACCAGGTAAACGACCCTTAGAGGTTGTTTAGGAACTTATTTATTGATTATGAAATCCTTAGATACATATAAAAGTTATAGGCAAAAACATTCGTGGGTCGAATGCCTAAAAATGGGTCATTTGCATAAAATGACTAGTCGAAGGGTAAAATTTGGATTTTGGGTTCCTTGTTTTAAATCCACCACAAAAAAAAATAGTTGTGGTGGAAGATAAGTAGTTAATTAGTATGGAAACGCGAGGTGCGAAAGGAAAATAACGAGTTTGATGCTTAAATGCTTAAAAGTAAACTAAATGGGCCGAATAATAGAAAAAGGGATTTATAGACTATGTGCCTATAAACTGGATTTTAATACGAACAATGATGGTAAACGGGTCCGTATTTTAATTACGGACACGTAGGAAAAAGAGTCACACAAAACGGAGGGCTTGATCAAAAGTTATGCACATTTTTGTGCTTATTATGTTAGAAAAATGGAGCTGGGCAGATGCAGCTTCAAACAAAACAACCTGCTGTCGAAATAGATCCGTCGCGCCCCGCGACGGAGATAGCATACGCGGTCATGCCCCGCCACAGGCTGTGGCGGCCCGCGAAAGATGAGATTAAGTCTGTCGCGGCCCACGACAGACTACAGAACTGGCAAAAAAATATTATATTTTGTTTGTTTGAACTCCGGACTCGGTTAAATTCGTTATTTAACTATCAAAACTCACTTTTGCATTGGTTTTGATCATAGGTGAACATCAGGAATGCCCGGATGAAGATCAAGCGGCGTACAAGAACCGAACACACGAGATTAAAGCTTCCGCACGTTATTTCGTCTTCATTTTAAACGACGAATCCGTATATATTAAATTGTATTATTCTCAAGTTGTAAAAGTTTTAATTTACCCATATATTAAACGAATATGTAACCATAATTACATGTTTATTTTCATAAACTATACGAAAACTGTTAATTAATAGAAAGGGTGTTACAAGTTGGTAATCAGAGCTCATAGTTAAAGAGTAAAGTGTGTTCGGTTCGAGGCTTGATCGCAAATCCGGTAAGTGCATGTATATAGTAATGGTTTAGTATGATTAAAGTGTTGTGAATAACACATAGGATTATCATGTAATACACGTTACCCCAATTAAAACGATCAAGGATCGATATAGTCAATGAAATTACGTGTGTTGACACGTATAGTAGAAAAGCCCTGTATCATAATACGGGCGTTCATTAAGGTCGAAATTACTAACTTTTATAAATGTTTTAGTTGAAGGACACTCGCATCTGAAGATGACGAGAGTTGAATGAATTGCGGATATGACGGTGGAACGGTCTGAGGTATGACGAGCAGAGCATACTCATCAAGGACCTAAATCACGTAATGATCGCGAACAAGGATAAAGGCATGGAAAGCCTGTTATGGCAAGCATTACCAGGTGCACGTTTTAAATTAATCACACAAATAGTAATATGCAACAAACAAGTAGAGAGTGATGGTTGCATATATAGGATAAAACTTAGAAAACCTGAATAGGATATCTATTCAGGATGAAGTTTCCAAGAGTAAATAAGTAGAAAGAAGTGTTATTCACAATAATGAATAACAAGACAATAACATGATGAATTCATATGGAAACTTGGACGGGAGTAACTATCCAAGTGAATAATTCTCAATAAAATACTATTGAGAAATGTAGCGATCACATTAACAAATGTGATTACATAATAATTCGATAAAAAGGAAAATGTTTTATAGGTACAAGAATGAAACGGGTAAAACTAATAATTGTTAAATAACAACTAAATAAGGTTTTACCAACTGAAACCATGAATATGGAAATTATTAGAGGAGTTACTTACATGGGGCGTGGTGCGAAAATTATAAAAAGATCATGTGTGTCAAGTGTTGATCGCTTACTCTGGCCTAGTAAGTAGTGAACACATGATATCGTGAACTTCTTATGATGGACACATTTACGTCCGATGTAGTAAGGACGGGGTGAATGGGATGAACTGAAAAGGTACCCAAATGAATCAAATAAGCAAAATGTTTGATAATAAACGTAAACGCAAGTCGGATGACGGAAGCATATTACGTTAGAATAAGAAGCCCGAGGGAAGGGACAAGGATCAAGGTAAATGAAAATACAGACCGACTAATACGAATGCTAAGGCATAGGGATAAAAGTTTGACTGTTACAAGTGACGAAATTCACACGGACAAATCAAACGAACTAAATAAAGAATAAAGGACTTGATTGAATAAAAGCGATGGATTTCGCTAAGACGACCAGATAAATTAAAACGAAGTCTTAATACATACCGGGACGGTTGCTTTGATAATGACTTCGGTAAAATACCCGATAGATGGGTAGGATTTTGAAAGTATGCGTAAACCAAGAGACGGGAACGCGAAACAGAAAGTCAAAAGACTCGGATTGTGAGTTATAACTAAAAGACGATGAAATTTTGCAAACATAAATTTTGATAATTACGTTCAACTATTTCAAAGTTGGACGGGTCGAATAAGGAACGGAGTTTGGCGTTCACAAGTGATGAAATTCCACACGAACAAGTCAAACGAGTTAAATTAAGAATAACGTTTGATAATGTAAGTAAGCGCGAACCGAATAAATAAAAGCGTGAGATGTTAACAAATCTATATAAAGGGATATGGGTAAGCATAGAAAGGAATAACGCAAACCAGTGAAACTGGAGAGTTAAAAACATTAAGATAGAGAACCCGGGTAATGTGCTATAACGAAATATAAGTATAAACCGGGTAACGGTAAGCGAATAACAAACCGACGTGTAAATGACGGAAGAAGTCATAGAGTCGGAAGAATAATTCGAAAGAAAACAAATGTAGCCTTAGACTACGGTCAAGGTCAAATGGAATACAAAAGCGAAAATAAATGATTCTAAACATAAAAAGGGTACCCTGACACCATAAATATATATATACACAGTTGAATAAAAACTCGAATAAAAGATTATATACGGGATCATCATAGCCTACGGGATTATAAGCAGTGTTAAAGTCTAACGGGACCAAAAAGACCTCCGGGTCACAAATATAAAGAAACGAATTGTAAGGGTCTCACCTTAAAAGGGTAAAGAGGTGAAAATTTAAATAAATAGCCTACGAGGCTAAGTGAAAGAACCTACGGGTCATATGAGTTAAGCGTGGGATTTAGTTATAATTCCCCACATTAAATAATAACGGAAAGGAATAGATCCTCGGAAGTAACATTCCTAGAAATGAGAGAAAGATGTAAGACAAAGAGAAAACGTAAACTAAAAATTTAGTTTGTTTTTTGTAAAAAGCAACGTTTTAACAAACATAAGTGGTATGAGGTGATTTAGGAAACCGTAAACACACATAAAGCCGGAGATGGCAGCGTAGTATACCCGGGTGACGGTGACTTATTAGTCTAGCCGGTAGAACGATACAGAGGCAAGATAGTGTCATAAATTGTGCAAAGCGCTTGTCAATATTGGATTAACATGAAATAAACATGTTGACGACTAACACGACTGAGTGGTCAAATGACAAATCGGTTAAAAAGGAGATAAGGATAAGAAACAAGAGGCGAAAGCCTCGGTCCGTGAGGATTTACACATAAAAGACACCGAAGGAATGAATATCATAAAAACGAAACTAAGTTCGTTTAGTCTAAATTAAAGAACTATGTAAATAAGGTTTCAGGGACGAAACCTCTTTAAGGGGAGGTAGAATTGTAACGGCCCGAAAACGGGTCGGTAATCAAACCACGTTAATATGTATGAACGGGTAAAATACCGTTAGTGGTAAAATTAACTCGGTGAATATTAGGAATAAAGTGAATAAAGCTAATATTAAATAAAACGTGAACGAATGCTTTTAAGGAAATAAAGTTTATAAGAGGCCTGGGTTAACGGGACTTAAAATAAACTTAGTTGTAATTTCCCCGAATCCACTAAAGTTAATTAGGGATGTTTAACCTAATTAATTAAAGGAAATGATATTGAAACAACAAGTTATAGCCTTTTATGATTAAATTTACAAACCCGAGGGACTAAAAGTGGGGAAAACCTAAAGCTTAGGTTTATTATTATCAAAACTCAAAGCACACACACTAAGTGTGTGTGTAGTAGCGACCAGGAGAAGAACAAGAACAAAAAACCCTAGTTCTTCCATAAATCATCAAATTGGAGGGGGAATTGAAGCTCAAATTCGGGTCTGAAAGTATATTAACGATCACCTAATCATGAGAATCATGAGGTATGTCGAAATTTACATTTTGGTGATATTTCAAAATTGTGACAATCATGCATGAACGAAATTCTAGTGTGGATGTTGAATGTTATAGTGGAATTGACACTAGTACAAGTCTAGGAACGAACCTTAGATGTGAATTTGGTAAGTTAGTGTCATGAACTAGTGATTGAAGGACTAACCTTGTAAGTGCTAAATGGGTTTTGTAAGAAGATGAGGAACACTAGAATTATGGTTATTAATTTAGTGTTATTAGATTTTCATGAAGCAAGTCTAGGTGTTGTTATGAATACTAGACATAGGAGCTTGTGAATGATGTTTTATAATGGTTAAATAACTAATCAAGAACTTGATTTTAGATGTATAAAAATTATGCCCACAAGGTGTTTGTTAAAATGCCTAAACGAATATTGATATGTTGAAATTTTGAAAGAAACACGTAATTGGCTAATTTGACTAATTACGTGTGATACAAAATTGTAAGGGCTCTAAACATCATGTTGATTTAGAATCAATTGTGTAAATCATGTAATCAAAACTAGTTAACTTTTGATAACTTGAACTAACAAATGATGAAGTCGAATAGTAGTTCGACATAGAAAATACGTAAGGTGGAATAGTCGTGATTATTAATGACTAATCTAACCACCTTGTAAATGATGACGATAGTTTGACGCTTAACGAGCTAGGTGGAGGCTTGGGAAAGAAGCAGGTCAAACGGATCGGGTACGCGGAAAAGAGCATAACCGGATGCAAGGTAAGTAAAGCTTACACCCTCTTTTGTAAGTTATGTATTTATTCATAGGTTATAAATACAACAAAAGCTATATCCGAAATATGGTTCCGACACGAAATAAAACGGGTCGGAACGTATAAAATTATGATAAACCATGTTTAATAGTAAAACGGGTGAAATGGTAATTGGTCACGAGATGACATATATAAAAAATGAGTTTTTTTAACGGCTACCTATTAAATAAGCCTAAACGAATAAAAAGAGTAAAACAGTGATTTAGTCACGTGTAGACGGATAAGAGTTGAAATTTAAAACGACACCATATGGCATAAGTCATGTTGGGTTACACGTGTAAGAAACGGATTTAAAAGACATAACTATATGGTGAGAAATCCGAGATGAGGTAGTTAACGAAATGGTAAATAAATACCATTCAAATATAAGTGCAAAATGTTTGGTCGTTTAGACCAAACGGGTCAAATGGTAATGTTAATACCATTTGACACATACCGACTAACAAGTGCTTGTCGAGTCTAATGCTCACAGGGTAAAACGGCTTATGGAAATTTACGTTGCTATAAATTAGCAAATTATTGAAGCAAGGTATTAAACGGGTCAATATGTTGACTCGAGCTAGGTATGCACGAATAGGTTTACAGTTAAGAGTGAGTTTTTGGTCAAATAATTAGTGAGTCCTTTGTAGTAAATGAGGGACTAAAAGTTAACCAAAAAGCCATTGATGGGTGAACCGGGTAAACGACCCTTAGAGGTTGTTTAGGAACTTGTTTATTGATTATGAAATCCTTAGATACATATAAAAGTTATAGGCAAAAACATTCGTGGATCGAATGCCTAAAAATGGGTCATTTGCATAAAATGACTAGTCGAAGGGTAAAATTTGGATTTTGGGTTCCTTGTGTTAAATCCACCACAAAAAAAAATAGTTGTGGTGGAAGATAAGTAGTTAATTAGTATGGAAACGCGAGGTTCGAAAGGAAAATAGCGAGTTTGATGCTTAAATGCTTAAAAGTAAACTAAACGGGTCGAATAATAGAAAAAGGGATTTATAGACTATGTGCCTATAAACTGGATTTTAATATGAACAATGATGGTTAACGGGTCCGTATTTTAATTATGGACACGTAGGAAAAAGAATCACACAAAACGGAGGTCTAGATCAAAAGTTATGCACATTTTTGTGCTTATTATGTTAGAAAAATGGAGCTGGGCAGATGCAGCTTCAAACAAAACAACCTGCTGTCGAAATAGATCCGTCGCGCACCGTGACAGAGATAGCATACGCGGTCGCGCCCCGTCACAGGCTGTGGCGGCCCGCGAAAGATGAGATTAAGTCTGTCGCGGCCCGCGACAGACTACAGAACTGGCAAAAAAATTATAGAGTAAACTTCCGTTTTGCTCCCTGTGGTTTCGTCACTTTAATGGTTTTGCCCCAAACCTTTCAAAATAGTCATTTTACTCCCTGATCTTTGAAGGCCTTCATGATTTTGCTCCCCGCCCCTAACTCCATCCAAAGTATTCGTTAATTAAAAGGGCATTTCAGTAATTTTATAAATGTAAGTATTAAATTATTTGTTATTAATTCCTAAAATCAATTTGTTTATTGATAAATTTATTTTTGTCTGTTATGTATCATCAAACACATTCAAAACCAAACCACCAGTACATCACCATTAAGAAATCAATACTAGATCAAATCCCTTAATCTTGATGATTAATTCTAGCATAAAAAACCATTAAGAACACCAATTGGCTGCAACCCTTTTTGTAGTGTTGAAGATTAATGGAAGTAATAACAAGAAATATATAGAAATCAATACTTGGTCAACAGATCCAACGGTGAGAACTACTGGATCTGATGATCTTTCAAATAATCCACAAAATTAGGAATCAATATTTGATTAACTCTTCATTCAAAAAGAAAATCAAACCACCATTACCTCAGCATTCATCACCTCACCATTCATCACCTGCAACCTATCCCCTCCATCTGCTGCTAATCGACTACCACCACTACCTGCCATTTCCACCAAACCGCCATCACCATTACCACCAGCCCACCACCGCCATCACCACCAGTCCTCAACCACCATCGCAAACTCCACAGATCTGGCCACCACCACAACCTTGGTTCGAAACCTTAGATCCAGTTGAGAGGCTGCCACCGGCGGCTTCCTTCGTCGTCGACACCAACAGTATCAGTAAATCATCATCATCCTCAACAATCAACGGCAACCATCATCATCATCATCATCGAAAATCAGCGGCAGTTAGGGGTGTATCATCAGAGGAAAACAGGTGACGTCGCCGGCATCTCTCTTCCGCGTCCCTCTTTCTCTCTCGCTGTGGTGTGTGTAAGATGGGGCAAAGGGGGTTGCAAGGGAAGTTGGGGGTGTATCGTCAGAAGAAAGTAGGTGAGGGGAAGGGATGGTTGTGCGGGGTTGGTGTGTCGGAGAAACAAGAAGGCCGGTGGCCGGCCGGAACTTCTCCGGTCGCCGGCAGAGAAGATGAGAGGGGGTTTGTGGTGTGCCTCTGCACATTTGAAAATGGAATGGGGGTAGGTTTTGGAATGTGTGTTAAGAGAGAGAAAATGAATCTGTGTTATTATTATATATATAATATAATCTTTTATTTATAGTTTTACTAAAATACCCTCAGTTTTATATTTGAAATTACCAAAATACCCTTTCAGTTAATAAACAATTTGGATGGTGTTCGGGGCGGGGAGCAAAATCATGAAGGCCTTCAAAGATCAGGGAGTAAAATGGCTATTTTGAAAGGTTTAGGGCAAAACCGTTAAAGTGACCAAACCACAGGGAGCAAAACGGAAGTTTACTCAAAATTATATTTTGTTTGTTTGAACTCCGGACTCGTTTAAATTCGTTATTTAACTATCAAAACTAACTTTTGCGTTGGTTTTGATCATAGGTGAACATCACGAATGCTCGGATGAAGATCAAGCGGCGTACAAGAACTGAACACACGAGATTAAAGCTTCCGCACGTTGTTTCGTCGTCATTTTAAATGACGAATCCGTATATATTAAATTGTATTATTCTCAAGTTGTAAAAGTTTTAATTTACCTGTATATTAAACGAATATGTAACCATAATTACATGTTTATTTTCGTAAACTATACGAAAACTGTTAATTAATAGAAAGGGTGTTACAGTTAAATTTGTAGTAATGGTCATTGACTATTTCACAAAGTGGGTCGAGGCAAAGCCCTTAGCGAAAATCACGGGGGAACAGATGAAAAGATTCGTGTTGGACAACATTGTATGTCGATTTGGAATACCGCTGGAGTTGGTTAGTGACAATGGTGTTTAGTTTCCAGGAAAACCCTTCAAACCCTGGTGCAAGCAAATGCATATCCGTCAAGTCTTCACCTCGGTCACTCATGCCCAAAGCAACAGGCTAGTTGAAAGAGCAAACCAAAGTGTGATCTGGGAATGAAGGGAAGACTGGGACGAAAACAAAAGGGTTGGCTAGAAGAGTTGCCATTCGTCCTCTGGGCCTACAGAACGACTCCTAAGGTCTGCAACAGGGAAACCCCCTTTAGTCTGACCTATGGGACGGAGCCAGTAATCCCTGTTGAAATAGGATCACCCACAACTATAATGAGACTATGAGAGGCCAAGAATGAGCAGGACCTATGGATGAATCTCAACCTCCTTGAGGTGAGGAGGGAGATTGCTGCAGTGAAGGAAGCTAAATTCAAAAGACAGATAGAGGGGTACTATAATGCCAGGATGAAGAAGCTCAACCTGGTACCCGGGGACCTGGTCCTAAGGGCCAATGAGGCCAGCTTACAGGAGAACACTGGGAAGCTGGGACCCAAATGGGAAGGACCATACAAGGTCACATGGGCTAATGGCAAGGGAAAATGCAAATTGGAGACACTCCAAGGCAAGGAAATCCCAAGGACCTGGAACCTCATGCAGCTTCGAAAATACTTTGTGTAAGGAACAACCCTCTCAAGGAAAGACAGGAAAGACGGACTAAGAGCCACTTTTGTAAGATGACTTATGAGTAAGTCTTTTCATTTCCTTTTTGTAAGGAACACCCCTCTCTCCCCCCCCCCCCCAACACGTTTGGTAGTGGATGATTTTCTTTTTACAAATTATTCCAACACCTCAGGACCATCAGAAAATGTGGTCCAACAAACGGGTAGTGCACTAAGGCAGACGTGCCTGGTAACTGCAAACCCCAAAAAAGCAAGGTAACTAATATCATACACACGTGTACGTCGGTATTGCAAGCATACTAACCATAGTTGACTCATCCAAGGGAAACAAACAACAGTTTATTGTTATGAGCAACAATTACAAACTTGTTCATAAGCTACTCCCTTACAAACAATACGAATTTGTAAACAAGCTACAAATTAAGTGTACAAAAACACACTAAAATATTTGTAAAAAACTACAAATTAAGTGTACAAGAACACACTAAAATATTTGTAAAAAAGCTACAAATGAAGTTTACAAGAACACACTAGAAATTCTACAAAAGACTAGCAACAAGACGTGTAGACACATATCACAATGAAGATTTGTAAAACAAACTGCAAATAAAGGACCAACTCCCGGGCAATACTAAGCCCCAAAAGTAAAAGGGTCCAAGGAAGGATGCAGTAGCCAGCTCCTCCTAAGCCATCCGCATGTAACACCTCGTAAAATCGTGTCCAATAATATATCGACACGTGTCCCTAATCTTAATCGTGCCTAAAAGTTGGTTAAGAGGGACTAATTTTGTCAAAATTGAAAACTATGAATGTGGAGGGACTAAAAGTGTCAACATGCTTAAACTAAGCCTCTGAATGACCCTACACGGTATTCGTACTCTCTTATAGAGCCACTTGTTGGATAAACAAAACCGTTTGCGATAAAATTCAAAAGTTGTACATCGAAGGGTTAAAAGTGTCAACATGTTAGTTTTTACCTCCGAGTGACCTTTCAATGAAATCGGAGCATCATGATGTTTGAACATACTCTAAGGAATGCCTAAAATTGGCCATTTAGGGCTTTGGTGCCATCAAACGATGATACGCACAAGTTTGTGTGTTAAAAGGACTAAAAGCGTCAACGTGTAAATCTACACCTTTGAGAGACCTTTTAAATGAACCGGGAACTCCGTGATGCTCGGTCATACTCCCGGGGGTGCCTAAGATTGGCCACTAGGAGTTTTCGTACCTTATATTAACATTACATGTGAGAATAGAAAATATTGTGCTTAAAATGTCAAAAATGAAAGTTCAAAAGAAGTTTAATTGTGTGGGGGACTGATTATGCAAAACTGTCAAGCTTGTTGCTGGATACCAAACTGCTCATGGGCCGCGACCAGCTGGGCCGGGCCTCTCGCGGGCCGCGAGCCAGGCCCAACAGCAGGTTTGTTATTTTTTTGTTTTTGTTTTGTTATTTTTCTTGCTTGAAGCCCACTCCTAACACTTCTAAACCATTTAATCAATTCTATGGACTTGTTAACTGATTTGTAACAGCTGTTAGACACTTGTAATCATCTACGGAAGTCCCTAAACACTTGGCATAATCTAATTCATTCTCAAAAACTATAAATAGAGGTGTTCTTTCATGATTTCAATTTGCACCTCTTCTTAAATCCTCCTATCTCTCATATTTGGAAGTTCCTGAGTAATTGGGAGCATCCTTTGAGTTTATTTCAGTCCCTAGGACCACTTGTAAGTGTTCCTTTCGTGACTAATTCGTTTATTTGCCTTTTAAAGCCGAAAAGTCAAGCGTTTACGATAAAAGCTTTGACTTTAAGTTAGACCTTAAATGGTCAATCCATTGTTCGCAACGAACATGGCTACGTGATCGTAATTAGGTAGGTGTTATTCCCTCAAAAGGGCACCTCCTAAGAATCACGTTTGCTTGGTCAATTGATGAGTCAACATATTAATGTTATAAAAAGTCAACGGGTCAGAATTTAAAATAAGTGCGTTATGAGTTTAGAAGTGTTCTAAAATATGTTTTATCATTTAAACAACTTAGTAATAATTATTAGAACATGTGTAAACATGTTCGGCTGGTCAATTCCAGTTTTAGAGTCGGTTCGCAACCGAAAGTTGCGAAGTTTGACTTCAGCGCTGACTTTCGATTATGAACCGAATTAGACTAGTATGCTATTGATTATAGGTTCCGTTATGATCGTAATATGATGTAGCATAACCCTATAAGGTTATATTACACGATCATACTAGAAATCTGAGTTTTTGCGCATGTTCCGTTATTAAGCCATACTTTGACTATTATGCCTTTTTTTAGCAAAAATAAGGTTTTAAACACCAATAAGCTTACAAATGATTTAGATACTGATATATTAACATGTTTAACATATTTTGATGTTACGAATCTGATCATAAACTGATTTTCCTTATAATTTCGTAAATTATGTTTTAAAATGACCAAAATGCCCTTTTAGAGCGTAGATCGGTTTTAAGCATAATTTCTCATACCAAACTCATTGCCTACTGATGTAATATCATAATTAGGATATTTTAGGATATCAATTAAGTTTATAAACTGAGTTTATGCACAAGTTCTTGAATTATGTTCGTAAATGACGATAATGCCCTTTTGGCACCTAAAATGGTTTTAAAACATAATTTTCATACAAAACTTTTTGACTACTAATATGTTATATTAATTAACGTATTTTGGTCATATAAACCTGATCATAACATCAATTTTTCTAAAAGATCGCAAACATCGTCATTTAACGACTTTAACGTCATTTCAGCGCGTAGTATGGTTTTAAACCATAACTACCAACCAAGACTTGTTACCTACTGATTTTATAAATCATTTTAAATATTTCTTCAGTAAATACATGATATAAACTCAGGTTTCCAAATTAGTCTTTTAAACTATGTGTGAAATTACCAAAATGCCCCTACAGAGCATAGTTTGGTCTTAAACTATAAAACACACATATGGTTGATATCCTGCTGATATTATATCATAGATAAAGTGTTTTTACAGAATTTTTATGGTCATAACATCAAGTTATACGCAAGTTCCTTTTATACATCGCTAAATGACCAAAACGCCTTTATGAGGCATTGTTTGATTTTAAAACCTTAATGGGCATACAAGTTGATATCCTACTGATATTATAACTTGTTTAAAGTATATTGGCATATGGAACTTGTTGATGAGTCATCCGGTTATTCGTTATCGCTTATACGCGTACGATTAGACTTACGTAACTAGTTTACATAAGTTCACTGAAACGGGTTTAACCTTATCGTTTTTATCCCAAATTTTAGAATGTTAATAGCTTACCCATATTATACAAGTCTTAGCACTTTTTGGGTTTAAACTACATTCTATTACAGTCGTCGCTTAGTCAAGCGTATCATACCGTTTTTGAAACTATAAGCTAACCAGTCTAAGTCTATGACTTAAATGAGACCCGTTAGCATTCTAATTGGTTATTTATACCATCATTCTAGACTAGAGCCTTCCGGTAAATTGTACATACGCTTACTTAATTGAATACGGTTGATATAAATCTTGCAATTTAAGACGAGAGCTAGCTCAGGTAAATATTCTTAACCTATTTTCCCAAATACGGGCTTGGAATACGGTAAAATATTTACCGCATGGTCGGGTATGGGATTCAAAGACCAATGTGTCGGGAAATTCAAATAACCCATTTTAATTCGTATTGCTTGACTTAAACATTGGGGGTTAATGCGACAGTGTCCTGGATATCCTTGACTCATTTAATTGTAAGTGGCCACGACCTAAGCACGGGGTGTAGGCATACACCTGACAGGTGCGATATGGTTCACTAAATAATTTTATAACCCAATATGGGTTTTTCCCAATACGGGTGTTCCAAAATAAGGGAATGAGTTACAATTTTATACCCAATATGGGTTTCCCAAGAAGGGAACAAGTGGTGTGTCCGTTAATCATGAACCGACATAGTTTCTGGGCCCTATATGTATTGTCAAGTTATGTAAAACTGATAACATGAGATATAGTTTGTCCCAAGTTATAAAAGATATTTCGTGCCTTGTGCACCTAAATCAATTTCTGGAACATTTTCAAAATGTGTCGGTTGATTGTATTTACCAGTGAAAACTAACGTATTTTCAAAAGACTAAGTGACAGGTGCAAATACGTAAATAGGCTGGAAGCTGCTCGGAATTGTTAGACGAGGAATTTGCAACTCCTTCGCATAAGCCTATAGTCTGATGTTCTTCTTTTGTATTTAATGATCCGCCTGTGGATTATTACATGCTCGTCTGTACTTATTACTTTAGTATTTTCAGACAATTGAGTTTGTAATAATATTTTATACTCCAAAGACTTCCGTTGTACTATAACTATGTTTAATTATCTATGATGATATCAACTATGTCACGATACTCCCCACCAGGCTGAGCTGTTAATATCGGGGTGTGATACCGCACCGGACCATAATTGCAGGCAATTCCTGCAAAAAAGATGGAAACATACAACCAACAAAAGAAAATGCACAAGCTCCACAAAGACATGACAAACCACCAAACACAGCATAATCAAGCATAGGGGAGGCCCCAACACGAAAGCCCCCCAACCAAAAAGCAAAAATGTCAGGTGTGCAGCATTTTAAGTGTTTAAGTACAACCATCGAAAGTTATTGTTTTAAAAGGTGATCATGGAGAGTCCTCTCCAGACAAGGACTTGGGTGAGGAAGGGCCAGCAGGGGTGAGCAAGGCTTTGAGCTCATCAAGGGACATCAGCGGGTTTTCAAGAATTTTTGCAAGTAAAGCAGGGGTCTTTTCACCGAACTCCTTGTCCAGCTTGGCCAGTTGCTTCTTGGCTATTGAATTATAAAGAGGATTCTCCTTCCTCTTTAGACCCTGGGAAGAATAAGAATACACATCCTTCAAACCCGCTTGATAGCTCACGTCCATATACACCCTATATATCCTCTCAAGGCTGCCCTTAAACGCCTCAGATCGAGAGAAGACACAGAGGAATAGCCCAATTCCTTGAGAAATAAGCCAATGACGTTCTTGAGCCAACTTCTGATTGTCGTCCATTTCCATCCCCCAATCAGTGTACAAGGTCTCCACATCTGCTCCAGAAACAGAGGAAGCCTCCTTATGGTGCTTCAGCTCTGCAACCAAGTCCTCTTTTTCCTCCATCCAAGCCATCCTCTTCCGCTCCCAAGCTTTTTCCCTCTGCTCCAGTAGTGCCCTGACACTCTATAAGAAAAAGTGTTATTAATAAAAAAAGGAAAGAGGGGGGGGGGGAGAAGAGATGTTACCTTCTCCTCCAGCAACTTCCTCTCGACATCAACTATCCAGCACTGAAGCTCAGCAGCAATGGTTTGAGAGGTTTTCAGCTCGCTTGACAATCCCCCATTTATGCTCCTCTGCTCATTAACCCTCTGCAACACCCCCCCCACAAAAAAAAATCCCTCACAAATAGACAGGTTGTATTGATCGTCAAAGAGGTCAGGGTCCAAGGAAAAGTTCATGAACCTATGAGGGGGAGGAACGACATGAGCCAAGAAGTCATGGGCGGTCTCGGGAGTCCCCGCAACGGTGGAAGGGGTTATATTTCACTTAGGCACATAAGGAACATGGAGACTCTCAGCAAATAAGGGAGCCAAGGGGGAGCGAGAGTAAAGGTCTTCGAGCTGCTTGAGCTTGCTGGTACAAGTGGCCCAAAGGGGAAAAGCTTCAATGGCAGGAGTAGTATGGGTAACACTGGTCTCCGGAGCTTTACCTTTTTCCCGAGAGGAAGCAAGAGCAGCAGGAATCACAATTGGAGCCTTAGAGCTCCCCTGTTTCAAATAAAAAAAGGGAAGGAATGGGAGAATAAAGGATTGGGGCATATATATATATAAGAAAAAGGGGGTAAAAGAATAAGAGATGGTAAACTTACAAGCAAAGGCTCACTGACAAGGCTGGAGGTCTTCAAATGTTTGGATAAGGAGCCCTTAGCACTAGTGAGGGGAACTTCAGATACAGCCTTGGACACAGGAAAGTATTTCTGGACACTTGCACTCCTAAGCCTCAAACGAATGTTCCGAGGCTCAGGGATCACCGCCTTGGGACCAACCTCCGGACCTCCCTTCCGCTTCCGGATCAGACGACTCTCCAAGTCTTCATGTTCATCACTGCTTGAATCCTTCACCCGGAGGGAACCCTGGGAACCCTCAGCCTCCTATGAGGAATCCTCTTCATAGGAGGGGGTCTTATCCCCCTTCCCGATAGCAGCGGAACCCCTGACATCAAGAGTTTTTCCCTCAAGCACATTCCCTATCTCTGGGTTAACCACACCCTCAACCACAAACGAAACCCCCCTGCAATCTGCCTGTAGCAAGCCCTACAACGTCATCTCTGCACAAAATAAGCAAGACGCTAGAGATGACTGGACAAGAGACAAGAACGAAGGCATAATCAACAGACACTATAAAGAAGCGAAAAAGAAGAGTACCTTGTTTCCCAAAATAAGCCTTCAGATGAACAGAGTAAAGGAGGCTCAAGCCTCCCATGGCCAACACCCCCTCTGAGAAATTGTTAGCCCTAGTAGGATGCTCGTGCATCCTCTTCCACAATACAATCTCATTTGCAGAAAGAACTGGAACGTTGTCATCAATGGATGCCTTTCGGGTCCCTCAATGGAGGAGAGTCCAGAAGCATGGAAGTTGAGACAAAAATAAACCTATTCTTCCACTCTTTAGGATAAGTGGATGTTGGCATGAACGAATAACAAGGCAGAGAAATGTTGTCCTTCCGTTTGGCAAAGGTAAACCAGTCTCCGTCTGATAAAGGCTTGTAGAACATGCAAAAAAGAGGCACCGATGGTTCACCAGAAACCGCCACACAGGAAAGCTCAAAATGCACCACCCTCATAAAAGCAAGGGGGTGCAACTGAGAGAAGTGAATGCCAAAATGCTTTAGGAGTTCCACTTTAAACGGCGATAGGGGATAACGAACGCCGCAAAAAGAAAAGGCTAGGGTGTAAAGGTTGATTCTTTCCAGCGTACAAACCGTCGGATCATCTGGGCCGGGTAAAGATTGAGAGAACTTCTCAGGGATCTGGTACGTAGCGACAAAGGATTCGAGGTCTTCCTTTGTTAAAACGGAACGTATCAAGGAATGACCGGTTCGACTCATTGTTAAATATGATCAGAGAATATTTGGAGAAGAACAAGAAGGGAGTTATTAAAAAATAAGGGGTCACCATGGGTTTTTAATGAAGTTGTAGAGTAGGGGTGGTAACGGTCTAATCAGTAATTTAAAAAATCAAATCTTGATTAGAGGTACGTGCATCGCAGCGACAATCCCCAACTGTTGGATCATTCTGATCTCATTGGTTCCAGGAAACCGTCATAAAACAACCATCATTAAAAAGGTCCCACTCTCCTTGCCTAAGAGATGCCGCTACAGTTCCAAAGCCACTCGATTTCAGCCCAGGCTCACATGACTCAGGCCTCGTGACCTGGGGCTAGAGATGACTTGGCGATGAGGCCCACTGGTTGCCCAGTGAACCCGTCTTGGGCTCCTATCACTTGGGCCGGCTTGTAAAGCCCAAATCAGACCTCTTCTCTTAAAATGGACTAAAGGAAAAGGCGGGAAAGAAAATAGACATGATGTCTCTGATTTAATTAGTGCCTGATGGAGAGAGAGAGAGAGAGAGAGAGAGAGTAGGTGCCGGAAAAGGAGTACGATGCAGCTGGCTTCATTAATTAAGTTGTAGATCCAACTGTTGGGGGTCAGACACATGCCTGAGCCCCCCAGGACCACTGAAGTATCGTTAGATGATCTCGGTAATGTTCTCAAGGTAGATAAGCAACTTCCTTTATATAAGGAAGGTAATATACACAGTCAAGGTATGCATTCAAGAACCATTCTCATTAAATACACAAACATCTCATTTATTCCGACATCCTCAGACCGCATTACACATACATTACCCAGAATTCACACCAATGAGAATATTCCGACGATTACACGCTCGTCGGGATAAGCTTCTCACTTTTCCGGCAAGTTTACTTATCCTCATGCCGGAGCTTGCTCACGGATTCCCCCCCCCCTGGGTCCTCTGTGGCGAGACTAACAGTGTTCTCTTTTGTAGGACGACGGAGTTGAGCCCTTACAACGTTGATGAGGCCTGTTGACCATCCACCAGGATCTGAGGACTCGACAAGGAGGAAGGAGGAACTATGTGAAGGTATAATGGAGTCAGTAGTGTTATGAGAAGGACAACATCTAGAATTCAAGAGGTTAGCTTGATCAAGATTATGGGCGTTCCTGTGCAACTAAGGGATAATGAGTTTTTTTAATAAGATTGGGAGTGTCTTTGGAATGCTTGTAAAGGGAGCAAATTTTGAGTGGGAGTCGGTGGAAAATTCGAGTGCAGTTTGTGGCGTGGTGGTTAGGTCTGGCAGGGATATAAACGAGGAAGTTTTGATAGTTTGGGATGGTAAGGAGATACTGCTATGGGTAATGGAGATTGAAACTGGAGATTATCGGTTGGGTGTTACATCATTGATGGTGAACTGACTGGATACCCAGGTGGTGTCGGAAGGGTCGGTTGCCAATGACACGGAGATGGAGGATGGGGAGATTCCGGTGCAAAAGTTTGGGTCGCCGGAACTTCTCAAGTCAGTTTTGCCAGAAGCCGAACAGGTTACGGTGGGTATTGAAGAGACACAACAATTGCATGATTTGCATGGGGAAAGGAACTGTTACGTGGGGATAGAAGTCAGGCGGCGCATGCATCTCAAGATCCTAGGAAGGGGGAAAGGTTGTAGGGCAGGAATAGTTGGGTGGGGACCACATGTGGGATAATTAGAATTTGACATTTAGGGTGGGAAAAAATATAGATGTTGGGCCTGGCCCAGATACTCGGTCTAGAAAATGATCAAGGAGATGTAGGAGTCAAGATAATGATAGTTCGAATGAATAGAGGGCCTGGTTAAAAAAACTTAGATGTGGCCCACTAGGGAGAGAGGAATGTTAATCTAAACTCACCTGCCTCGGGTGAAGCAGAGGTGCATAGAGATGATGAAGTAATAGTCTAATTTTCGAATGAAGAAGAAATACAAGAGACCTTTGTTCAACCATCGATGCCGGAGCGGAACCATAACTCAGGAAACTTTTTTTATGATGGGAGCGGGGTAGGTCAGGCGGGTTCGACGGAGGTCCAGGGCGATCGGGTGGAAGAAGGTGAGGTGGGTTCAGATGCCCAGGAGAATGAAGTTCAAAAATAAGCAACCGCTACGATCAATGCAGGTAGCAGTGTTGGGTTTCAGTTGGGAGATTTTCAGACTGAGGTTGAATCATTGGTAGATGGTGAACGTGGCCAAAGGGTTGTCCAATGAATTTCTTCTCGGTCAATCTTCGGGGAGTCAAGGACTCTAGAAAGTCTGAGTGGATTCGTGGCTTAAATACATCACACGGGGCTTACCTGCTCGCAATTCAGGAGTCGAAACTGGCAAGTAGTTTTAATTTTTTCGTTAAGTTGTTTTGGGGAAGATCTTTTTTCGAGTTTGAGTATGCAGAGGCAATGGGGCACTCGGGGGGTTTGGTAACAATTTGGAATCCCACAATTTTTCAGAAGTCTGGGGTGATTAAACATCGTCATTTTTTAGTAGTGTCAGGTTCATTAGTTATGACGGGGAGGTGCTAAATTTTGTAAATGTTTATGCGCAAAATGATCCAATCGCTCGTAGGGGGTTGTGGGAGGAGTAGGTTGTGGTTAAAAATTCACTGCCGGGTTATTGGGTTTTCATGGGGGATTTTAATGATGTGAGAAATCCGTCTGAGACGCTGAATTCGGAGTTTTTCAAATGCGACCTTCTTTAACCAGTTTATTGATAATGCGGATCTCATTGAATACCACATGGGTGGTAGGCAGTTTACATATCACTAAAATGATAAAAAGTTAAGCAAGTTAGATAGATTCTTGGTGTGTCGGGATTTTATAAACAAATGGCCGAAGGCGTCCATTTTATCTTTATCCAACGTGGTCTCGGATCATTGTCCAATATTATTATCAGTAATTCCAATGGATTAACTCCAACGAGGATTTTAAATTCTTGGTTGGAGCTTCCCGGTCTATTGGAGTACGTAGGAAGCTTGGGTGCATGGTTTAGATTTGATGGTCCGTTGGACTTGGCTCTTGCTACAAAATAAAAGTGGGTAAAGTATCATATGAAAGATTGGGTTTTGGATTATAAGGCGGCTCGGGATGGTCTTTATGCGTCTAAAGTGGAGCGGTTAGAATATTTGGAGTTAGAGGCGGAATCAAGGGACCTTCTACCAAACGAGTTGGAAGAAAGGGCCGAGTGTAAGAACTTTATTTTGGAAGTGGATAAAGTGAAGCTTATGGATGTGAAACAAAGGTCCCGAGTTCGGTGGGCAACAAATGGGGATGAAAATTCAACTTTTTCCATAACGTGATAAATGCTAACACGAGTTATAATCGCATAAATGGGCTTCTAATTGATGGGGTATGGATGATGGCACCACCATCAGTAAAGGACCGGGTTTATAACTATTTTCATGAGGAGTTTCAAGAACCGTTGGGAATTCGGCCTCTTTTAAATTGTCCAAATCTCTCTTTAATAACGGAGATGGAGGCGGACTCTTTAATTGTACCATTTTCGGTTTCGGAAATAAAAGAGGCGGTGAGGGAATGTGAGGGCGACCGGGCTCTGGGTTCGGATGGAATTAATTTTAATTTTATCAAAAAATAATGACATCTTCTTCAAAATGACTTTGTAAAAATGTTTGAGGAATTCTATTGGAGGGGGTCGTTTAGTGTCGGGTGTACTTCCTCATTTATAGCGTTAATCCCTGAGAAGAAAGACCCAGGGGGTTTAAATGATTTTAGACCAATTAGTCTAATTTGGTGTATCAACATAGTGGTTTCTAAAGTGTTGGTTAATAGACTAAAGGGGGTGATTCATGGGTTAGTATCGGAAGAGCAATCGGGATTTTTGTCATCTAGAAGCATCTTGGATGGGCCGTTGATTCTAAATGAATTAATTTCGTGGATGAGAAGGAGTCGAAGGAAGGGGCTTATTTTTAAGGTGGATATCGAGAAAGCATATGACTCTCTAAATTGGGGTTTTCTTGATTCCATTCTAGCTCAAATGAAATTTCCGCCAAAATGGATGTAACGCCTCGCTTTTCGTAACTTTCCTTATTTAGCAAGTTTGTTTGTACTTTCCATTTATGGAAACTTGCATTCCCTTTGTAATCGTATTTCATCTCAAACATTGTAATCTGAGACTTGAATCATAATGAAAACTCAATCTTTTATACACTTGTGTTATTCATAATACGTAAATACTTGTAAAACATTCGTGATACATGCATACTTAATACAATTTATACACAAATTCATACTTGTTTGTACATACAAAATTCATTTATACATTCATTTATTTATGCACTACACTTACACTTTGCACTTACACGTTTAAAACGCTTAAAACCGACAAAATACACAACCTTAACTTTCGAGCATAAGGGACTGGTCCCTCTCGCACGAGAGGACCCTCTCGTCCCAAATGCCCCTTTAGTCCCAAGCCTAATCGTCCCAAACTTCACCCTCAGTCTATATGTCCAACCCCCGGCCCCTAACCTGGGAACGGGCGGCCGTGAGCCAGTATCAATGGTATCGGCGTTTATCAATTTGGCAGCGGAAATTACATCAGGATCGTAGTTAGGAAATATTTTATCAGAGTAAAATACCACATTTTTATAAATATAAATACATGGGAAAACCCAAGTTTTCATTACAATCTGTTTATAGGAATAAATCCTATTTTATTGAAATAAAACATCTTCTTTAATTAGGTAACTTTTATAGCTACTTTTCCCAAGCCTTCAGTGCTCTCCAGCTGGCTTCTATTTGGCTTTCACATTTTGTTACCTGAAACGCGTTTTAAAAACATTTGTAAGTGGGAAATACTGTTGAGTGAATTCTAATTTAATCAAAACATGTTTTATCATTTTACAGCATCGAGGGCGGTCACGCAATTACATTTGTTTCCAATTCTTACTTTAATTACCACCCACGGTACTGTCAACCCGACTTGTGGTCATGTTACTACTCACAGTGTAGTAAAAAATTTTGTATACAAAACCCAACATACCGACGATAATTGTAGAATTACAAATACTCAATCACTGTCAATATAATGTAAAACAATTGAGGTTTTGTAAAAACAGTTTGCAAAAAGGTTTACAAAAAGAAGGATTACTCACTTTGCTACTTTAGGGTTTTCCTTTGTGTATTCCTGGTTATAATCTATTAATTAAACAATGCACACGTGTTAGTATGATAACCCATTTTACATTAGTCACACCCTCCCCGAGACAGAACTCCAACGACTACGTCGGGCAGAACCTCGACAGCCGTTACGGAGCACTAAATCAATCGGGCAGCATATCTCATACGTAACCGGGGTTTAAAATACTTACAACGAGGCAGAACTTCGTTATTTAGGGGGGTATTATGCCCGAATATTATGTTTGCTATGCAGAAATTTGAGAGAGAGATCGAGAGAATGAACGGTTTGCAACTGAAGGCCGATGGCCCCTTTTATAGGGTTGTTCGTCGGGTTCGTCGCGCCCCGCGAAAGCCGCACAAGGGGCTTACGCGCCCCGCGACGTAGGGGGTCTACGGCGTAGCTATGTCTGGTCATACGTATAGGTTTGCCGCGTACGTGGCACGTGGCGGCTTAGGGTGAGGCTGCGTAGCCGAGATGTCGCGGCCCGCGACGAAGCTGGCTAAGGGCTTCGCGCCCCGCGAGCGAGCATTAAAATTTGTTTTTATTTAATTTTTAATTATGTAAAGGTATTCGGGCCTATTTTTCGTTTACGGGGTGTATTTCAAGACGTATAAGGGAGTTATAAATATTTTAGGAGTGTCGATAAATATTTTAGGAGGGTTGTTATGTCCTCCCCACCTTGTTTTAGAACTCGTCCTCGAGGTCTACTGGAATAGGTGTGGGTATTTCCTCTGCATCTCTGATTCAAGCTCCCAAGTGTATTCTGGTCCTCTCTTGGAATCCCATTTCACGTTGACTAGAATCAATCTCTTATGTTTAAGATTCTTGACTTTTCTGTCTACAATCTGGAGAGGGCTTTCTACAAACGTAAGCTTTTCATTTACCTCTATGTCCTTAAGAGGTACCACAAATGATTCGTCGTCTAAGCACTTTTTGAGATTACATACATGAAATACATCATGTATTCCTGCCATTTCCTCTGGCAGTTGTAGCTGATATGCTACAGGTCCTATTTTTTTAATAATTTCAAAAGGTCCAACATACATGGGGCTTAGCTTTCCCCTTTTGATGAATCTTACCACTCCTTTCCAAGGAGAAACCTTTAATAATACCTTATCTCCTACTTGAAATTCCAACGGCTTTCGTCTGTTATCTGCATAACTCTTTTGTCGGTCGCGTGCTACTTTTAGTCTTTCTTTGACTTAAATAATTTTGTCCGTTGTTTCTTGTACTATCTCGGGTCCAGATAGTTTCTTTTCTCCAATTTCTGCCCAACAGACTGGAGTTCGGCACTTTCGTCCATAAAGTGCTTCAAACGGTACAACATTGAAACTGGTATGATAGCTGTTATTATAGGAGAATTCTATTAATGGTAAGTGATCATCCCAATTTCCTCTGAAGTCAATTACACAAGCTTTAAGCATATCTTCCATTGTCTGAATTGTCCTTTTTCTTTGTCCATCCGTTTGAGGATGATAAGCGGTGCTTAGATTTAGCTTGGTTCCCATTGCTTTTTGGAAACTTGTCCAAAAATGAGAAGTAAAATGGCTATCTCTATCAGAAACAATAGATAAAGGAATTCCATCTAAAGAAACTATTTCATTTACGTACAACTTAGCTAATTGCTCCATAATGAAGGTTTCCTTCATCGGTAAGAAATGAGCAGACTTAGTGTCTAACCTTTTTGTGTCTTGGGTAATTTGGTAACAAAGTCCATTGTTATCAAATCCCATTTCCATATCGGTATTTCTAATTGCTGCAACAAACCTGAGGGTTTCTGATATTCAGCTTTAACCTGTGAACAGGTTAGACACTTGGCAACATAAGCTGCTATGTCCTTTTTCATTCCTATCCACCAGAAATTCTTTCTTAAATCTTGATACATCTTATCACTTCCAGGATGTATCGTATATTTAGACTTATGAGCTTCTTCTAATATTCGGTGGCGTAGGTTTCCTAGTTTAGGTATACACATCCTTTTCTTATGGAATCTCCAAATTCCATATGTTCCTTGTTCTAATTCCTTAATCACTCCTTTTAGTTTTTCAGTATCGTCTTTGATTACTGATTCTTGTACTTTTCTAATATGTTCAATTAAATCTACCTGTAGATTTAACTTAAGAGAACCTACTCTTTTTGTCTTTTCATGATACTTTCGACTTAAAGCATCGGCTACTACATTAGCCTTTCCTGCATGATACTGGATACTACAATCATAATCACTAAGAATCTCCATCCAGCGTCTTTGTCAGTTGTCTCATATTTAATTCCTTTTGCCCAAATATGTACCTTAGACTCTCATGATAGGTGAAGACAACAAATTTATTTCCATATAAATAGTGTCTCTATATCTTAAGGGCAAAAATTATGACTCTTAACTCTAGATCATGGGTTGAATAGTTTTCTTCATCATTCTTAAGTTGTCTAGATGCATAGGCTATAACCTTTTGACGCTGCATTAATACAAATCCATAACCTAATTTAGAAGCGTCACAATAGACTACAAAGTCTTCAGTTCCTTCTGGTAACGCTAGTATGGGTGGGTTGGTTAATCTTTGCTTAAGGATTCTAAAGGCTTCTTCCTGTTTTGATCCCCATTCAAATTTAATGGATTTACAGGTTAACTTTGTTAAGGGAATGGCTATTCTAGAAAAATCTTGGATAAACCGTCTATAATAACCGGCCAGTCCTAGAAAACTTCTAACCTCGGTTGGTGATTCAGGGACTTTCCATTTAGTGATCGCCTCGATCTTTGTGGGATCCACATGAATTCCTTCATGATTAACTAGGTGTCCAAGAAAATGTACCTCTTCTAACCAAAATTCACATTTCGAAAATTTAGCATAAAGCTTTTCTTTTCTTAGCAAATTTAGGAGTGCATGCAGATGCGCTGCATGTTCCTCTTTATTCTTAGAGTAAATGAGAATATCATCTATAAAGACAATTATGAATTTATCCAAATATGGCTTACATATTCGGTACATCATGTCCATAAATGTAGCTGGGGCATTGGTTAGACCAAATGGCATGACAGTAAATTCATAATGACCATACCTTGTTCTAAAAGCGGTCTTAGGAATATCCTCTTCCTGTACCTTCAATTGATGATATCCTGAGCGTAAATCAATCTTAGAAAAGAATCGAGCTCCTTGCAATTGATCAAACAGATCATCGATTCTCGGTAATCAATGCACATACGCATTGACCCGTCTTTCTTCTTGACAAACAAGATCGGTGCTCCCCATGGTAATGAACTGGGCTGTATGAATCCTTTCTCCAAAAGTTCGTCTAACTGTTTCTTTAGCTCTTGCATTTCTGCTGGTGCCAAACGGTAAGGTGCCTTGGCAATCGGTGCTGTCCCTGGTAGCAAGTGAATTCTAAATTAGACTTCCCTGTCTGGCGGTAGCTGTAACACCCCGTGTTTCGAAAGTCAAAGTCAAAGTCAAGGTCAAAGTCAACGACCGATCGCGCGACTTGACTTGTAATCTATTCTTTTTATGTGTTTACTTTAGTTGTATAATGTGGAGTAATTATCAATAATCGCAGTAATCGACATATGTGTTTATCGCTATTAATCGACTTACGACTGTGAACTATAAGAAGTAACAATGCGATAAAGTTAACTAAACGCTAATCAAACTAATGCTAATTAAATCGACATCGAATCGTAATACGAATCGCAACTCGAATTGTGTGTTCTTGATATTGTTTTACGTGTGTGTGCTACTTATGTGTACCTGTGTATGTTTATTTATGTTATGGGGTGATTAATCGAAACGCAATCGCAACTCTATCAATATCGCAACTCAATCGAATCGCAATCTAATCGAACGCGTGAAACGCAAAACGAAGGATATATAGGATGATTGTATGTTAGATATAGTAGTTGGGATTAAAAGTAATTTAATAAGTAACTCTACCGTATCTCTCGTTCAAATCGCATCGCAACTGATGTGGTCTAAATTATACATATTTTATGTCAATATTTCCTACACTTTTGAGTAGATTTAGAGTTGTTTTTATTATATTCTACTTGTTTCTGGTCCATATCAAATTTTAACGGTTTAAAGAGAAAATGAGCTAAAACGATTCATAAAATATCGATTACTTCTAATAAAAAAACCAACTTATGCCACATGGCATTTGATTAAACCACTACTTGCCACCTGTCATCCTCTTACTCCATCTTTAGAAAATTTGAGCGCTAAAAACACACAAGCCTATGCCTTCGCTTTTTTCCTTCACACTTTCATACGTCTTCATATCACAAACCTTAATGACGTCTCCCTCTCAAACATCCATGGCCGCCTTCATATCTACCGCATCTGTGGCCATCTTCTTTATACCTGCGACCACCACAAGCCCTCTATCTTTTCATCTCACGATCCGGTTGTAAAAACCCTAAGAGGGGCATGTGTTTATCAATCTCTCTTTAGAACCTTCCATCCATTGCGTTTCCTTCTCAAGCAAATCTCTTACTTCAGAAGAAACAACTCAGACGTCTCTATTTCTTTCAATTCTAGGGTTCTAAACTTGATTTACTTTCATCCGATTATGATTAGTGCTTTTTTTCTTACAGATCCTTATAACCATCCTGTTGATGGATTCTCTGCCGGTTTTGCTGACAAAAACAATCTGTTTGAATTGAATGGAGCCTCGCGATTATTGGGCTGCCTGATATATTATAGTAAGATTGTTCTGTTGATTTTTGTTTTAATTTTGAAATATGTTTGTTTAATATTAGGTTAGGATGTTGATTTTGTTAAATTTGAGATGTTAGGGTTTGTTTAATCAACGAATCAAATGGAGATTGAGCCGATAATTCCGGCAAATTAGCGAGCAACGTTAGTAATATGGTTCTAAATGTATATCACTGGTGCTAATTTCCGATTTTGTTTCCCATGATTTTCAATCTGTTATTTTCATTAATACACTGTGTCCAGGTTAATTTTTTAGATTGAGATCTGTATGTTAATACATTGTTGATTGGTTCCAGGTTCATATGTATTTTCTCCGCCGATTTTGCGAAAGATCATTAGGTATGCATACACATTTCACCCCCTCTGATTCGTTAATATTATCATCTCAACTCAATCGATCATCTGTAACGACGATCTAAACCTGATTCTGTATCGTTTCGTTTTTTTTTTTTTTTTTTTTAATCAAATTCAATAAGATTATTAGGTTTTTGTGAGATTACGATTGAGGATTGTGTTTGGATTGGAATCGGGATTGATTCATGGAGAAATCGATGAGAGATTGAGGAAAACGATGCTGGAATTAGCGGTTGATTGTCGAACGACGTCGAATGGAGCAGTTTCTTTGAGCGGTTGATTGTCTAACTTTTATTTCATAATATTTAACTTCAAATTTCTTGAATCCATCTAGATATAACCCGTTTTCTGTAGAAGTACTTTCAAGGGTATCCAGATGAGGCACATGTTTCACTGTAATTGAATGGGATATAGAAAGCTTTGATTGTCTTTGATGCTTTCTTTGATTTTGATTCCATTTTCTGTCGAATTTAGAATTTCTGTGCTCCATGAATTGAATAGTATCATTCATACGTACTGAAAGAAGATCTGATTTATTTTGAAGGATTGCGTTTGATAATTCAGATCTGAGTTGTTGATGTTTCTGTCGAAACCTGATTCAGATTTGAGCATTAGATGTTAGTTGAAAATTGTGTTGTGACTGAATTTGAGTTTGATAGTAAAGAAGTTGTTAAGCTGTTGAGATCTGAATTATAGTTTCGAAGTGTCATTTGAGAATTTCGAACTGTTTCGATCAATTCAGGTTGAAATTTCATTCATTACGGACTGATTTGGATCTGTTTGCTGTATCGTTTGAATATTTTGAACTGAATCGGTATGTTTTAGATCGAAGTTTGGACTGTTATGAATCAAAGTCAGTGTTAATCATTCACGGACTGTTGTTGGGATTTTTTGATAGTTACGGATCAACTTAATCATCTGCAGAACTGATTAGAACAAGTCTGCAGAAATAGTGTCCGTTCGATAAAACAGTGTCCATTTACCGTAATTAGTTAATTCGCTGCTGCAAATTATTTTCACTCGCTGATATTACGATCCGCATATATAGTCGCTCATTCGCTGAATTTTTCATCTGCTGTTTGTTGTTTTATTGCTGAGAACGAGTCTATTCTTTGCTGATTGATTTGCTGAAAGTGTTTGCAGATTCAAAAGGGATTTGACGCAGAATCAAAGTACATCAGCGGAGTTCTTTTCAGTTGCAGAAATTCGCTATTGTTCATTGCAGAACCTGTTAATCTGTTGGTGTTTACAAGTTTGTTGAAAAGGTTTGCCTCAATCTTCCTTTTGAGTTTCTATGGTTTGGACCTTATTATTAGATTTCATTCTTTCACACACGTTTAGTACTAAGGATAGTATGTTTTTGGTTTTTGCTCAATTAATCTAATAATTGTTTCCAGTGTTACATTACATTTATGATCAAAGTCATTAAATATTTTATGTTTATAGATTTTATATTATGTGGATTTTGTTTTGTAGGGATGCTTTTTGTTTGGCGTTGAGTTGTTTAAATTTTCATGCGCCGGATGTAAAGAATTACTTAAGATGGAGACTGTTTATATGGGTAAAACCGGTCAAAATGGGTGCAAATGTCCCACGAATCAACCTAATATAGACTACTTTGAAGGCAAATTTAAAGTAACTGATCTATGGTGTCACCCAACTTTAATTTTCTAAGATGCAATCTGGATATGGATGTCAAATTGGTCTATCCTTTAGTTAAAATTGACTGTGAGAAAAAAGGGAAATCCAAATGGTATGAAATTTACTCTTGGACAACATCAAGAATTTCAAAATAAAAGTCAAAATAGTAGATGTTTACACAGGCTGTGTTTTTAATGTTAAGATTGTAAATTTAAGGGTGTTAATAGGGTCAAACCGTTCGGGTTTTGGGTTAATAGTGTCGGGTTTAAAAGAAAAAACTCACTCGCAACCCGACTTTATTAAGGTTCGGGTAAGTTGGGTTTCTTGCGTTAAGAGGGTCGGCTTGATTGGGTTAGTCTGGTTAATTTAAGTTATATGATTATTTAAATTATCATCGGATATTCACAGCAAAAGATCAAAGGGCACCAAGTAGCACAAACAATATTTGGGCCATTTTCATCCCTATTTGTATGGGATTAGTCATTCTATTTGGCATATATGTGATGATCATCATGAAGAAGAAAAAGGTTAAGGCACAAGGTAATTTGCTTTCATAAGTATCATTGATTTTTTTCTTATGTATTAATAAGAACATTAATTGTTTCATACGAAGATATGATTCAAGTATTTAAGCATTTTTATCCCTCAATTAGGAACAAAGATTGATCCGCTCTTGCTGTAGTAAGAAAGGCGGCGGAAAATGGCGATGGCAAATAGGATTCGTCATCCATTCCAATGAGGTTATTAATTTCATATTGTTATTATTTAAATTACAAGAATATTGTGTATATCAAATATCTAACTAGCGAAAGTAACTTCTTTTCACCTCAACGCGAGATAGATAAAAACATGTAAAAACAGTTGCAACAAATCTATTCCCAAATATAAATATCAGACAAGTTCGAATGGATTATGTACAAGGGGATCTCGAATACATGAGGATGTATAGACTAACACGTTCACCTGAATACATTGGATGAACCGGTGGCTAAAGATGTAGGATGAAGCACAAGAAGACGGACATTGCAAAATCATAATGGTTGAGGTAATTTATTGGCTAGCTACCTGTCAATGGTTAGTTAATTGATTTGTTTAGGTGTCTCTTTGGCATGGTTGGTTGCCATTTTGACATGATGGCACGTGCAATTTTTTTCTTTTGATTGGTAATCAAAACTTAAAAATCATATTCTTGATGCCAGTGTGTTAATAATTCATTTTAGTATGATGTTACAAATAAATTCTATAATATTCATTTATGAGTATATAATTACTAAATTACCTAAGGTATATGTACATTGAGTGTTCGAATTGAACAACCAATCGAAGAAATTGACGGGTTGCATTGTCAGATGTTTATCTTGCTATAGTAGTGCTATACCACTCTAATATTGAGGAAATGGGCACCCTGCCATCTATCTTCATTTGACCTAAAAACGTTGGATTGGGCTAACGGGTAATTTATTGGTAACTGGTAAGGGTTAAAACCGTACCGGTTGGGTTGACTTGAAATGCTTTTTATCCAAAGTTCATAAAAAAGTCGGTGTCTCAAATATGATCACATAAATTATAAACTTTTAATCATAATTCATACTTTTTAGAATTTAGATATTTTCTTTTTTAATTTACATGTTTTTTTGTCAAGCTATATTCTTTTTCATTAAAACAAACAACTACATTCTTTTCGTAATTGTTATCATAGTACATCACCTTTAATAATTTGTATTATTTTAATCATTTCTAATAGTTTTCAGGTTGACGTGCATGATTTGGTTAATGAACATAGTATTGCGAGCAAATGTTTATTTGAGTCTTCTTCATAGTTCATCCAGTTAATGTTGAGATCATTTTAGATCAATCTATTGACTTAGACTACATCTCAGATTGTGTCATTTTAACATCTAATGGTGAAATTGTCACTTAGCACAAGTGAACCCAACTTCATCATGGATCAAAGAGACTAGAAACCTGTTCTAAATACAAACACTATAATTTACAAGTTGTATCATCTATTATTCATGGTACACTCCATATAATCAATAAATTTGTCTTTGTATGTATTTGTAGACCGTGTAGGTTGTAAGCTCGACTAATGAACATTTTTCTCTTGCTACAAGGTGTTCAGCGATTTGGTCAGTTTAACAAATTACTATTATAGTGGCTATAATTTTATTAAAAAAAAATGTTTTGTTTGCTTTCTAAGTTCCAACTTCCAGAGCATACATCTAGACGTAAAGTTTTTGTAGGATAAATCTGTTTTTTTTTTGCTATAAATTGATAGAGATGGCCAGGTTTGTTTATGCATGTTAATTTCTCCCTCACCTATATAATTGGATAGATGACTGCAGTCATTTTCATCACAATTGGCGTTTGTTCCAAGTCCAAAGCAATTGTTAATATTTTGAGAAGATATGTTGTGACAGGTATTGCAAGATCGGATCAAAATGTGAAATAAGGTGAAGTGTAGCTGGGGAATTGGAGAACAAAACAGATAATCCACACTTAATTAATTCTTTTGATATCCGTTTGTGTAGATCAATTACTTATTTTGTCAATAGATAAATCTTTAATAGATTTATAATAATAAAAAATCGTTAATGGATTTTTGCCTTTTGAAAACATGTCTTTTTATTTTATTTAATGATATAGTTTGAACCTTGGGCTATAGAACCCGTTCGCTTATTTCAACATCTGTCATCTTACTTGGTATATGGTTTGATTCGAAACTCAAAAAACTTTAGATGCCTTACCTTATTTTTAGTTTAATTTTTTAAAGTTAGATTGAATCTAACTTCGTTTGATACATTACGTACCCGCGGGTAGAGAGATGGATTTCCTTACTTGAACGTTTATTTCTTTTAAAGGATTATTTCAACAATTTTAAGTTATATATTTGTGTGTTAAGCCACCCGCGAAACTCGCGGGGTCTTAGGCTAGTAATTGTTTTAAAAAAAGAAAAGTTAATGGGTGATAAAGTAAAGTGAGCTAAAATGATAATATATAGTTAAAGTTAATAAATGCTTCTTCAATTAGTTGTGGTGTGTTCAAAACTTTAAAAAGAATTAAAGCATATAACGTATGATCAGTAAGAAAATATGGATGCAATTAATTGAGTTTTGAGAAATAAATTAGTTAGAATTGTTATATTTGATTGGTTGTGAATTAGAATGCAGGTGGTCTTTTACACGCATGGAGGCCAGCCCAATTTTTCATTAAGAGAACTTGTCAAAAAGGAGCCCAAGTGTGGTTCTTATAGGGCACTCTAATTGTGACCGTAGGGAATTAATTGAGATGCTACAAGACCAAGAGGAATGAAAAGAAGAGGGCAACAAAAGAAACAGTTGGACGCCACTTTTAAAACATGGATACAGAAATCATACATCTTTGTCAGAAGTGGGCCGCAAACAACAAAAGAAAATTCACCATGCAAGTTCACGAAATATGAGGATTGTTGTGTGGGCCTTGAAACACTTTCAGCCCAATAGAGTGGACGTGAAGGTAGGGATTTACTCCTATTTATTTTAGGGGCTGTTTGGCAACATCTGAACCAATAAGTGCTGAATGAATAAGAGGTCTGAATGGATAAGAGGCTCTGAACCATTAAGTGCTGAACCAGTAAAGTGTTGTTTGGTTGCACATCTGAATAACCGTGTAAAATGACATTTTTACCCCTCTGAACTATTTCTAATCATATCATTAAACATCACAAACCATACTCAAACAACAGAGATATATCAACAGACATCATATAGCTTCAAAATTAATACAGTAGCTTCAAAATCAGAATTCAAACTCAAACTTCAAATTAAAGTTATATTTGAGAAATAAATTCAGTCAATTAATAACTTCAAAATTAATAGCAACAGTCATTATATACACACAGAGATGTAACTTCAAAATTACAACTGAGGAGATATATAGCAACAGACCTTAATCGATCATGGAGGAGGGCATGTAACTTCAAAATTACAACTGAGGAGATATATAGCAACAGACCTTAATCGATCGTGGAGGAGGGTGCCGGCGTTGCGGAGGTGTCGGATGAGGAGGAAGGCGGCGCTGTGGAGGTCCGACTGAGGGGGAGGGCGGTGGCGACTTGAGGAGGTTCGGACGTGGAGGAGGTCGACGGTGCTGTGCAGGTTGGGCCGTGGAGGAGGGCGGCGGCTCTGTGCAGGTTGGGCCATGGAGGAGGGCGGCGACTTTAGGAGGAGAGGAGGGGGAAGATGGGGCTGTGGAAGAAGAGGAGTTGGGCACGAGGGTATGCTTGTCTAACTTTCATTTAGATCTCAAAAAGTGCTGAACCATTCAGATCTGAATGGGTTCATTCAGAGGTTGTTATTTGGTGAACCAAACACCCCATGTCTGACCGATTCAGAGGCCAAGCCTCTTAATGGGGCCATTCAGACCTAAACAAACAGCCCCTTAGACATCAGCCAAGGATTGAATTACGGCTGGACATCATCAGGCACGCAAACTTGGAGGCAACTTTTAGAGAAAGAAAGGTGAGGCGGCTGCTACGAAAAAAGAAGAAGGGGCGAATAGGAGAAGAAGGTTATACGGTTCAAGCTCAAGATCTACGATTCAAGATTCGAGTTTGGGTTAGCGATTAGTTAGTTTCAGTTTCGAATAACTTTGTGTTTTTCAGATTTGATACTATTTTTGCTACTCGTTTTAGACTCGTTTTATGTTTTTACTTATGATTATTGGCTAGTTCGTATTTTCTACCCGGGTTTGTGATGAATATTTGTTTTAATGGGTAATCTTTTGGTTTTGGTAATTTGTTGATGGATTAATATTAAAGTAAGAGACTTAATTATGTTTGGCTAGATGTGTGTGCGTACTTTATTCTAATTTATTATCTTATAAACGTTCCTCGTGTGTCTTTGTGAATGTCTTTCATGTATAGATGCATGTAAGGTTACCTACTTTGTGTTTGTAACTAGTTTATGGTTTATGGTTTATGGTGCACGTATTCCATAGGAACGTTGTTTGATAATTTAGAGGAGTTTAGTGTTCTACCTATTCTTGAGACCGGAAGGAGATAGATAGTTAGGGTTGTCTTTGGTTCTAGGTATTTAGGTGCAGTGAGACCGGGAGGAGATCTGTCTAAGCGGCCTAGTATTATTTGTTTTCCTAAGTCTTGTCAAGTGTTTTTAGGTTACCCCATGCACTCTAGGGTGTATTGTGATTAGTGAGACCGAGAGGAGATCTAGTCTTTGGATACTTTAGTATTGTTGGAGAGACCGGGAGGTGATCCAACCTATACCAGTGAGCTTTATTTGACCTTTAGACCTTAGGAGAAATTGATGAGACCGGGAGGAGATTCAACTTATCTTTAGTCTTAGAGTGTCGTATTATTTGAACTTGGTTCCATCATAGTTACCGCCGAGAGAAAACCGAGAGTCACGAATAGGATTCCAAACCTGGGTAGTACTTTCTCATCCTTGATTTCACCTTAGTAGCCTTCAGCCTGCGTCTAGGCAGTCTAGTTCGTCTTAGTTAATTCCTTTAGTTTAATTAGCTAAAACCCCAAAATCCAATCAAATCAAATAAACCAGTTAAGTAATTAGTTGAGTCAGAGTCCAGTGTTGTCACACCCCAACCGATGGCGGAAACATCGGGGCATGGCACTGAGCGAAACAGATTGTCCAGAAGTTTCCATAACAATTATCATTACTATCCAATTTAAATAACATGTCCCATACCATGCCTCAAACAGCAAACAAATTATTACAGATAAAAATCTAGGCAAATATTCTGTTCCGACAACTCAGATTTCAAATAGAGCAATTGTTTATCTGCTTCTAGAGACCCTTGATCCATTTACTACAGACAACTATTTGTTGGGCTCTAAAGCTTTATTCTAGCTTCAACATCCTAACATGTGTGCATCTTAAGCACCTGTCACATACGTTAAAATAAAAGTCAATACATATAATGTAAAGGTGAGCATACAAGTTTGATAATAGCATATAGAGTTCGAATTCGTTTACGCATAACCAGCAAGTACACATAGTGAAATGAAGCACGTTAGTTATCGACATAGATCCATCGATACCAATGACTGCGGGTTGACTGCCCGAGGCAGTTCGCATTATATGATTACCACCGTAATCCATGCAAGTAATTGTCCTTAACAACCCCCGTGTGAACGGGTGCTGAGTCCAAACTATAGTACTATCGTTGCTAAGGCAAGTAGACAGCATTCCATGTGTAAACATAACGAACAAGCATTCATAAGCCACGTATAACATGCATTAACGGTTAGCGTTCAAATAGTATTGAGTAGTGTGTTTGATGTGATTTGAATAGTTGTAACGTATGTAACACCCAAAAGTGCTTAAAGCAAAAAGGGATCGAGTATACTCACAGCGGTTGATGGATTGAAGGGAGCGCTTAGCGAGTAAGATTAGCCTGAGTAGATTAGATTGCATAACGATAAGTGACGCGTAAAACGATACGAATTATGAGTGGGTCGGATAGTAGTTCGATCGGTTGGAAATCCGATCGGACAGCAATCCGTGCGGATAACAATTCGTTCGGATGGTCATCCGGTCGGACAGGTTGTCCGGTCGGATGACTATTCGAGTGGACTGTTTCTTCCTATAAGAAGTATGTGTTTATGTATGATGGCTTGACTTTTGAAGTTTTCGTTGTAGCATTTTGAAAGCATTGAAGTATCTATATCCATCAAGTCGGTCGATCGGATGTCTAGTCGTGCGGATGGCAATCCGTTCGGATGGTCATCCGGTCGATGGCGACTTAACGACGAGGTTACTTATTGAAAGCAAGTTCTCAGCAGAAGTGTCACTCGGTCGGATGTCCATCCGATCGGGTGGTAACTCTGTTATTGAACATGTTGAAAATTGTTTAAGTCCTTGAAGTCTTAGTATCTCACGATCCGAAGAGTAATCCAATCAGATAATCGTCCGATCGGACAGCAATTCGTTCGATACCCAAACTTCAGATAAGGTTGCTTAGGTGTGGGTCCCAAGTGTGATTCGTTCGGATAACCTATCCGTTCGGACAGTAGTCCGATCGAACAGCATTCCGCTCTGGCTGTCCCGTTCGTCTTTCACTTGGTCATCTTGGTTGTTGGTCGTTTTATCGAGACGTGTTGACATCGTGTTAAGCAACGGAACCCCGTTTCGACCCAAGTGACCAGACCGACCAGGAATCACCCTAGTTCGGCCAGTTACCGGCTCAGGACGGTTGTTCTTGTTTAACCCGAAATCGGTGGTCTCGTGAGTAGAATCCAGACCTTGGACTAGTACAACACTATGGATGAGTAGGAGACTAGAACCGGGTCCGATTCTATCGGTTTTGAGTGTAATGAGAGTAAAAGAGTTGAAAGAAAGTTAGAAACCATCTTTCAATCCTTTTTCACCACTCTTGTGTCGAGATCTTTACAAGATCTTTGTGTGTTTGCGTGGAAATCGGTTAGATCTTGGTTGTTCTTGGTGGATTAAAGTCAAAACATGAAGTTCTTGAAGGACTCATGATGACATCACCCTTGAACACCCGAAATCTAGTGATTTCACGGTTAAAAGTTAAGATTTAAAAGATAGAAAGGTGTAGGAGTGCGTGTAGATCAAGAAAGTACAAGATTTAGGACGAGATCTTTCCTGGATTGAGAGAAATTGAAGAAAAGGTGGGGAGCACGAGTGGTTCAGACAGAGAGTTTCTAGAAATGGAAATGATGACAATGACATGGGTATTTATAGGATTCCAAAAGAGGAAAGGGCTTATCCGATCGGATGGCTCACCGTCCGGATGACGATCCGGTCAGATGACATCCTGGTCGGATGACACCTGACCTGTGACATAGTGGCTATTCGGTCGGATGGCTATCCGGCCGGATGGCACTTGGTTCGATTGTTCGACGCGACGATTTTTGGCGTTTCGATTTCGATTGCGAGCGGCTCGTCACGATAGGGTTTCCTAGTCAAATTACTCTCAGTCCTAACTACTTATTATCATAGTTCGATTTCGATTCGGATTCGGGTTCGGTTGCGTTTCGATTTTCGATTGAGTTCGATTGATTTCCACAACATAAATAAACACGCACAAGTAACACATAAGGCGCACACATACGTATAATAACTAAATTAAGTCGAGTTGCGGTTCGTATCATGATTCGATGTCGAGTAGCATAGCTTGATTATCGATTAGTTAGCTTTATCGCATTGTTACTTCCTATAATTCACAGTCGCGAGTTGATTAGATAGCGATTAACACACATCGATTTTAGCAATTAACAACACTTACTCCACATAATACAATTAAAACAAGGAAATTACTATAAGTCAAATTCGTACAATCGGTCGTTGACCTTGACCTTGACTTTGACTTATGGAAACACGGGGTGTTACAGCCTCCCCTAGTTGAGGGAATTTCGTCCCGAAATTAAGCCGTAATCATACCACACCGTGAATCACCTTGGAGCACTTTCTTTCTCTAGATTTTCTCCAAACAGCTGCGGGTACTTCGCCTTCATGTCGCTTTCGAGTTCCCAAGTGAACTCTGTGCCTCGCTTGCCTTCCCATCGGACTTTCACAATAGGAATTCGCGAGCGGCGGAGCTGCTTGGTTTGGCGATCCATGATTTCGACAGGATTCTCCACAAAGTGCAATGTCTCGTTTATTTGGAGGTCATCGAGAGGTACAATTAAATCATGTTCTGCCAGTCATTTTCGGAGGTTTGACACGTGGAAAGTTGGGTGGACGTTACTCAGTTCCTCCGGTAGTTCGAGTCTGTAGGCGACTTTTCCGATTCTTTCCAGAATCTTAAAAGGTCCAACGTATCGAGGCGCTAGTTTCCCTTTCTTGCCGAATCTGACCACACCCTTCCAAAGTGAAACCTTTAGGAGTACGTAGTCGCCAACGTCAAATTCAAGGGGCTTGCGTCGTCTATCGGCGTAACTTTTCTGTCGATTCCGAGCTTTCACTAGGTTGTCCCGGATTTGGAAAATTTTGTCTGTCGTTTCTTGCAGTAACTCGGGACCGGTTAGTTGCGAGTGACCGATCTCGTGCCACACAATAGGCGATCGACATTTCCTTCCGTATAAAGCCTTGAATGGTGCCATCTGTATGCTGGAATGATAATTGTTGTTGTATGAGAATTCGACTAACGACAGGTATTTATCCCAATTACCTCCGAAGTCTATGACACACGAACGGAGCATGTCTTCAAGAGTACGAATCGTTCTTTCAGTCTGACCGTCGGTTTGAGGGTGGAAGGCGGTACTTAGATTAAGCGATGTACCAAGAGCCTTTTGAAACGTTTCCCACAGTCGCGAGGTAAACCGAGCATCACGATCAGAGATGATGTCACGAGGCGTCCCATGATTATAAACGATCTCGTCGGTGTAGATTCGGGCTAATCGTTCTACCTTGTAGTCTTCTCGTATCGGCAGAAAGTGAGCTGATTTAGTCAAATGGTCAACAACAACCCATATGCTGTCGTGACCTGATGTCGTGTGCGGAAGCTTCGTTATGAAATCCATAGCTATACTTTCCCACTTCCACATAGGAATTGGTGGTTGTTCGAGTAAGCGAGAGGGTCTTTGATGTTCCGCCTTGACTCTTGCACAGGTTAGGCATTTTGCAACGTAGAGAGCGATATCCCTTTTCATACCCGGCCACCAGTACTTGTAGCGAAGGTCCTGGTACATTTTGTCGGCACCGGGATGAATAGAGTACCGAGATTTATGGGCTTCGTCCATCAGGATTTGTCGCAAATCGGTCCGCTTAGGGATCCAAATTCGGTCCAAGAAGTGGAATATCCCATTGGACTTGCTCACAAGCTGGGCTCCATCGTGGTAGATTCGTTCCCTCTTCAGCGTGTGTTCATTAAAACACGCATGTTGGGCTTCACGAATGAGGGTTTCGAGGTCGTGTTGGGCTTGAACATTACGAGTGCTAAGCAGATAACTCCGTCTACTGAGTGCATCGGCAACAACATTCACATTGCCTGGGTGATAACGGATCTCACAGTCGTAGTCGTTGAGAAGTTCTACCCATCGGCGTTGACGCATATTAAGTTCCTTCTGATTAAAGATATGTTGTAGGCTCCTATGATCGGTGAAGATCGTACACCTGGTACCATACAGGTAGTGTCGCCAAAATCTTTAATGTAAAAACAACCGCGCCTAGCTCGAGATCATGGGTTGTATAGTTCTTCTCATGGATTTTGAGCTGACGAGACGCGTAAGCTATAACCTTGCTCCGTTGCATGAGGACACAACCGAGACCAAGGTTGGAAGCATCACAGTAGACAATGAAATCGTCATTTCCGTCGGGTAGAGTGAGAACAGGAGCATTGCAAAGCTTATACTTGAGGGTTTGAAAGGCAGTCTCTTATTTGGTTCCCCAAACAAAAGGCTGATCTTTATGCGTGAGAGCGGTAAGTGGCACAGCAATCTTCGAGAATCCTTCGATAAATCGTCGATAATAGCCCGCTAGTCCGAGAAAAGAACGGACTTCTGAAGGGTTCTTGGGTGTAATCTAACTCTTGACGGCTTCAATCTTCGCGGGATCGACCTGAATACCCTGACTATTGACAATGTGGCCCAGAAACTGAACTTCCCCCAGCCAAAATTCACACTTGGAGAATTTGGCATAGAGTCGATTCCCCTGGAGCAGCTCGAGAACCAAACGTAGATGTTGCGCATGTTCGGCCTTCGACTTGGAATAGATCAAGACATCGTCGATGAACACGATGATGAAACGGTTGAGATATGGTTTACACACGTGATTCATAAGATCCATGAAGACCGCGAGTGCGTTGGTTAGACCAAAGGGCATAACAATGAATTCGTAATGGCCGTATCGGGTGCGAAATACGGTTTTGGGTATATCCTCCTCTTGTATACGTAATTGGTGGTAGCCTGATCGTAAGTCGATCTTCGAGAAACACGTAGCACCTTGTAGCTGATCAAACAAGTCGTCAATGCGAGGTAGGGGATAGCGGTTCTTTATAGTTAACTTATTCAATTCCCGATAGTCGATGCACATCCTAAACGACCCATCCTTCTTTTTGATGAAAAGGACTGGAGCGCCCCATGGAGAGGTGCTCGGGTGAATGAAGCCTTTCTCAAGTAATTCCTGGAGTTGGTTTGAGAGTTCACGCATTTCGGACGGCGCGAGTCGATAAGGAGCTTTGGCAACAGGATTGGCTCCAGGAATGAGGTCGATACGAAAGTCGATATCACGATTTGGTGGCAAACCTGGAAGATCATCAGGAAACACATGAGGAAATTCACGAACCACAGGAATGTCTTTCACTTCCTTCTTCTCTTTCTTTTCCTTCCCCGCTACTACAATGTTAGCCAAGAAAGCTCTGTATTCCTTGCGGAGATACTTGCTAGCTTGGACACATGACATGAGCTTGAGCCCTTTCGAGGCAGTTTCACCGTATACACACAATAAATCACCATTCGTGAGCGAGAATCGAATCATCTTATCATAACACACAACTTCAGCATGGTTTTCGCGTAGAAAGTCCATGCCTACTATGACGTCGAAACTTCCGAGTCGCATCGGAATAAGGTCGATTGGGAAAATGTGATTGTTGAGCTCAAGAGTACAATCACGGATAATGGAATTGACGGCGACAGTTCTTCCAGTGGCGACTTCTACATCGAACGTCGAAGAGAGTTTAGAGCATCTACGACTAAGGAGCTTCTCGAATTCGAACGACACAAAGCAATTATCGGCTCCAGTATCAAACAAACATGATGCATAAATACCATTCACAAGGAACGTACCATTAACCACGTTGTTGTCGGCTTGGGCTTGGCGCACGTTGATGTTGAAAGTTCGGGCACGTGCCGCTTGTTGTTGCTGCTGGTGTTGCTGTTGCTGAGGTTGTTGCTGCTGCTGTGGCTCTTACTTCACAACCCTGTTTGGGCACATGTTGGCGAAGTGGTTCGGGTCGCCACACACGAAACAGGCTCTGGCGTTGACCGCGGGTGCCGGAGGAGCTTGTTGGCCTTGAGTGGCAGTGAGTAGAGCTTGATGAGCAGGAGCTTGTCGAGCACGACAGTTGGTTGTGAAGTGACCGTACATATTGCAAAGGGCACATAAACGGCAAGCGATGGCAGTCGGGTGATGGTAGGTACAGGTAGGGCAAAGCGGATGTGGCCCAGTGTATGCACGCTTAGCAAGGGGTGCATTGGCCACAGGCGCCGCCACTTGGCGCTGTTGAGCTGGTACAACTTGAACTGGTGCAGCAGTGATCGCACAGTTCTTGTTGCTGGATCTGTTCTTCCTCTTGTTCTTCCTTTTGTTGCTCGATGTGGTGGGTTCAGCAGTTGGTGCGGTGGCGGTAGCTTGATGCAGATGCTTCGAAGTCTTATCCCAGACACCAGCCTTAACCCGCTTGTCGTTGATTTCAGCGGCCAGTAGATAAGTCTCTTCGATCGTTGTAGTCTTAGCCGCTTGCACGAAATCAGCAACGCAGTCGGGCAGGGCCCGGATGTACTTCTTGATCGCCATGTCTGGAGTCTTGACTTGGTCGGGACAGATAATGCTGAGTTGTTTGAAACGAGCAGTAAGACTAGCATTGTCACCATCCTTTTGTTGTATGTGCCAAAATTCATCTTCTAGCTTTTGACGTTCGTGAGGAGGGCAGAATTCTTCCAGCATAAGCTCCTTAAGCTCGTCCCACGACAGACCGTAAGCTGCATCGTTCCCTCGCTTGTTCCTCTCGGCCGTCCACCAGTCTAGTGCACGGGACTGGAAAACGCCGGTAGCATTCAGAGTACGGAGGTCATCAGGGCAACCGCTCTGTCGCAGAGTAACCTCAATGGAGTCAAACCAGTGGAATAATGCACTAGGACCTCCCTCGCCGGTGAATTCTTTTGGCCCACACGACTTGAATTGCTTGAAACTGAAGGGCGTCTTAGCAACAACTTTAGGAGCTTCGGTTCTCGACTCCTCGGATGATTTGCTGACATTTTCGTAGACATCACTCACAGCCTTTTCTACACTTTTTGCGATGATAGCAGCAAGGCGCTTGTCTCTCTTTTCTTGACGAGAAAGTAGGGATGACGGGATCCAGATGACATAGTCTGCAACAGACATCGTCACAGGACTCAACACATGTATTCGAATCTCACCTCACATGTCTATTACTACTAAAGCTCAGGAACACGCATAGACACATAACCACGTAGAACACAAAATCACATAACACATAAGCAAGTAGAGCACAGAATCACATTAACACATAAGCACGGAATCACAGAAACATTTCAACACAAGAGGCAGTCAGAATACAGAAACCTATCACTCAAAGCCTGCGATTGTTCGAGAATAGCGTAGTATAAGCGTATATCGTAGCATAAATTCATCCATAATTCAGCGATTTATTGACGTTTTGAGGTAGAAAAGCAGTGCGAGTCGTATGTGTCGATCGAAGTGAAAGCGAAATCGAGTAAATTCCAAAAATTTAAACACATAAACAGGTAACCACACATATAAACTCATAAAATCGACGAATTATCAGAGTCAGCAGTTGCATGCTCAGAATCAAAACACGTAAAAATCGAGAGATAGACTGTCTGCGGCTAGTAGACTTCGACTAACCAAAGCGATTCAACTATTCACAAGGACTTGTCGTCTACGTTTGACCTTCAGGACTGTGTCCTTGCCTCTATTCTTGGGCGTCTGGCACACATCCCGTTAGTCATGTCGTGACTTCAGGTCGTTGGAGTCCGTCGAGACTTTGGTGGGAGTTTTGTAAAATGTGCGGAACAAGTTGTCAAGGTTAGGGTTTCACCCCTGGCTCAACAACTTCGTCCCTGTTTTTGATAAAAATAGAGGAGATTATTCATCAAAATATGGATTTCACTCATGATTTGGTATAATTCCCCCCGTTGAATAAGCGTTCGTTATTGAAAAAGAAAGAAGAAATCATTGATAAGTTGATAAAACAGCATTGATTCAAGCAATTTAGTCAGGAGTTTGTGGTTTTCACACCTAATCTCGACTTTATCGCCTATTTATAGCTGTTAATTCGAGTGTAGTGATAGTGTAGCATAAGCGAGAATAGCGAGGAAATAAGCTCGTACATAATCCTTACTGGTTATGCACAAGTCGGTCTATTGGTTCCTAACTATAGACTAGGTCTCTAAGACGTCGACCCGGACTAGGTCGAGTCTTGCCTAATTCCCTATAGTTATGGCTCTGATACCAATCTGTCACACCCCAACCGATGGCGGAAACATCGGGGCATGGCACTGAGCGAAACAGATTGTCCAGAAGTTTCCATAACAATTATCATTACTATCCAATTTAAATAACATGTCCCATACCATGCCTCAAACAGTAAACAAATTATTACAGATAAAAATCTAGGCAAATATTCTGTTCCGACAACTCAGATTTCAAATAGAGCAATTGTTTATCTGCTTCTAGAGACCCTTGATCCATTTACTACAGACAACTATTTGTTGGGCTCTAAAGCTTTATTCTAGCTTCAACATCCTAACATGTGTGCATCCTAAGCACCTGTCACATACGTTAAAATAAAAGTCAATACATATAATGTAAATGTGAGCATACAAGTTTGATAATAGCATATAGAGTTCGAATTCATTTACGCATAACCAGCACGTACACATAGTGAAATGAAGCATGCTAGTTATCGACATAGATCCATCGATACCAATGACTGCGGGTTGACTGCCCGAGGTAGTTCGCAATACATGATTACCACAGTAATCCATGCAAGTAATTGTCCTTAACAACCCCCGTGTGAACGAGTGCTGAGTCCAAACTATAGTACAATCGTTGCTAAGGCAGGTAGACAACATTCCATGTGTAAACATAACAAACAAGCATTCATAAGCCACGTATAACATGCATTAACGGTTAGCGTTCAAATAGAATTGAGTAGTGTGTTTGATGTGATTTGAATAGTTGTAACATATGTAACACCCAAAAGTGCTTAAAGCAAAAAGGGATCGAGTATACTCACAGCGGTTGATGGATTGAAGGGAGCGCTTAGCGAGTAAGATTAGCCTGAGTAGATTAGATTGAATAACGATAAGTGACGCGTAAAACGATACGAATTGTGAGTGGGTCGAATAGTAGTTCGATCGGATGGAAATCCGATCGGACAGCAATCCGTGCGGATAACAATCCGTCCAGATGGTCATCCGGTCGGACAGGTTGTCCGGTCGGATGACTATTCGAGTGGATTGTTTCTTCCTATAAGAAGGATGTGTTTGTGTATGATGGCTTGACTTTTGAAGTTTTCGTTGTATCATTTTGAAAGCATTGAAGTATCTCTATCCATCAAGTCGGTCGATCGGATGTCTAGTCGTGCGGATGGCAATCCGTTCGGATGGTCATCCGGTCGACGGCGACTTAACGACGAGGTTACTTATTGAAAGCAAGTTCTCAGCAGAAGTGTCACTCGGTCAGATGTCCATCCGATCGGGTGGCAACTCTGTTATTGAACATGTTGAAAATTGTTTAAGTCCTTGAAGTCTTAGTATCTCACGATCCGAAGAGTAATCCAATCAGATAATCGTCCGATCGAACAACAATTCGTTCGATACCCAAACTTCAGATAAGGTTGCTTAGGTGTGGGTCCCAAGTGTGATCCGTTCGGATGACAATCCGTTTGGATAACCTATCCGTTCAGACAGTAGTCCGATCAGACAACATTCCGCTCCGGCTGTCCCGTTTGTCTTTCACTTGGTCATCTTGGTTGTTGGTCGTTTTATCGAGACGTGTTGACATCGTGTTAAGCAACGGAACCCCGTTTCGACCCAAGTGACCAGACCGACCAGGAATCACCCTAGTTCGGCCAGTTACCGGCTCAGGACGGTTGTTCTTGTTTAACCCGAAATCAGTGGTCTCGTGAGTAGAATCCAGACCTTGGACTAGTACAACACTATGGATGAGTAGGAGACTAGAACCGGGTCCGATTCTATCGGTTTTGAGTGTAATGAGAGTAAAAGAGTTGAAAGAAAGTTAGAAACCATCTTTCAATCCCTTTTCACCACTCTTGTGTCGAGATCTTTACAAGATCTTTGTGTGTTTGCGTGGAAATCGGTTAGATCTCGGTTGTTCTTGGTGGATTAAAGTCAAAACATGAAGTTCTTGAAGGACTCATGATGACATCACCCTTGAACACCCGAAATCTAGTGATTTCACGGTTAAAAGTTAAGATTTAAAAGATAGAAAGGTGTAGGAGTGCGTGTAGATCAAGAAAGTACAAGATTTAGGACGAGATCTTACCTGGATTGAGAGAAATCGAAGAAAAGGTGGGGAGCACGAGTGGTTCGGACAGAGAGTTTCCAGAAATGGAAATGATGACAATGACAGGGGTATTTATAGGATTCCAAAAGAGGAAAGGGCTTATCCGATCGGATGGCTCACCGTCCGGATGACGATCCGGTCGGATGACATCCTGGTCGGATGACACCTGACCTGTGACATAGTGGCTATCCGGTCGGATGGCTATTCGGCCGGATGGCACTTGGTTCGATTGTTCGACGCGATGATTTTTGGCGTTTTGATTTTGATTGCGAGCGGCTCGTCACGATAGGGTTTCCTAGTCAAATTACTCTCAGTCCTAACTACTAATTATCTTAGTTCGATTTTGATTCGGATTCGGGTTTGGTTGTGTTTCGAGTTTCGATTGAGTTCGATTGATTTCCACAACATAAATAAACACGCACAAATAACACATAAGGCGCACACACACGTATAATAACTAAATTAAGTCGAGTTGCGGTTCGTATCACGATTCGATGTCGAGTAGCATAGCTTGATTATCGATTAGTTAGCTTTATCGCATTGTTACTTCCTATAATTCACAGTCGCGAGTTGATTAGATAGCGATTAACACACATCGATTTTAGCAATTAACAACACTTACTCCACATAATACAATTAAAACAAGGAAATTACTATAAGTCAAATTCGTACAATCGGTCGTTGACCTTGACCTTGACTTTGACTTTGACTTATGGAAACACGGGGTGTTACAAGTGTAGCGTCGCTAGTGTCTCGTGGGTTCGATACTCGGACTTCATTAGGCTTTACTACGTACGATAGGTACACTTGCCTGTCAGTGGTCTAGCATTTAGAGAGTCTTAGTTTATAAATTTAAACCTAGGGTGTCTAGGTTAGGTTTAGTTTTTAGTAGACCATAATATGCACATCAAGTTTTTGACACCGTTGCTGGGGACACTTAGGCGATTGCGTTATTAGGTTTGACTGATCTTATTTGTTTAATTGGTCTTATTTGTAATTTGAGTCTTAGGGTTTGAGTCTTAGAGTTTGTGTCTAGTAGGTGTGTCGAGTCATTATTTTTGTAAATATTTTTTATTAATTAGTTTGTTTTTTCTTTCCTTTCTCTACTTTGTGCTGTTTTTGCTACTCTCTTCATGGCAGGTTATCATAGCGAGTACCTTCCCCATGTTTGGGCGTTCGTGGAATCATGTCAATTATTCGCTCAGATAACGATAACAGCATAGGACCAAGGAGATCCGAGGTTTCCCAAAATGTTCACCATTCTTGAGCGAATGATCCAGACACTGAGTCAAATGATTAAGGAAAGCATGAATCAGCATGTGGATCTAAGGTGTCAACACTGTGGTGGACCGCACTGGTATGAAGATTGTCTGGTTTACATGAATCAGAAGAATAATCAAAGTACAATACGATTTACATGGGATGATTACTATGATGATCATGTTGACTTTGAGAGCTATGAGGGAGTGAAAGAAGAAGTGGAGGAAGGACATGTTAAAGAAGAGCTTCCCGGTGATCCAGAATTACCAGATGTAGAATTGGAGACGACAACGGATCCCACCTCCGGTTCAACAGGACGTGACACCTAATAGGTATTCCACGCCATGGTATTACGGTCCTGAACCCATTGATGATGATTTCTGGAATGATGATGGGGGGAAGACGTGGATGAGCCACTTGACAAGATGGAAAATGAGAGAGGGATGCATATACCATCTTGGGAGGATGAGTTTGGTGATGAGTTGGTTGGTTTACCAATTCTTAGCGATGAAGAATTTGACTTGGTTGGTGATCTCGCCTATCTAGAGACATTACTTGTAGAGACGCCAACCATGGAGATCAGATGTACACCGAACGTAGAAGAAGATGAAGTGGCTACGGAGTTTGATAGTCGGCCCGTTGAGACGTTAGAAGATGAATCACCACCACATTTAAAATCACAGGAGCAGGCGCGAAGAAATTGCTTGGATCAACACATGGTGAGGGTCAGAAGATGGTATAAAAAGAAGCAAAATGAGAAACTGAAGTGCAGAGACAACCTTCTTTCTCGTTACATGCATCGTATTAGGTTTGATCCAGGTAAATTTAAATTTTGGTGGTCTGACCCGTTTGAATGTCCAAAAATATTTTTTAGTTTCATCGTTAACTTTTAAGTAAATAACGATGAACAATTAAAACTGAACGGGTTGGACCGGGGTTGGATAAAGGAGAAACCTCCTGATTAAATTCAAGTGTGGGGAGGTTTCATAGAGTTTGTATAGAGTCAATTATTTTGTACCATGAGTCTAAGTTAATAGTTTCTGAGTCAGTGTTTTGTGTCGAGTCGGTACTGCTTGGGTTTTTGCTTGTTTTTGTTTATGCAGGTTTGGATATGTACCACTCGTACTCAATCTCCATTCGGGTGATTTCGAAGCTGTACACCAATTTCAAGGAACTTACCAAGTGTACACCAATGTCGGGTTGAACATGAACCAACCGAACGGATGACCACCCGAACGGATTGATGTCTGACCGAGTGGCTATCCGAACGGATTGCCATCCGTCCGGATCACCATTCTACACTTGGCACTTTTCTCGTTTTACGCGCCACTTATCGTTTATGCTACCGTTATCTGTTCAGGCTAATCTCGCTTTAAGCGCTCCCTTCAATCCATCAACGCTGTGAGTATACTCGAACCCATTTTGCTTTATGCACTTTTGGGTGTTACATACGTTACTTATTCTAAATCACATCGAACACACTACTCAATACTTTAACGCTAACCATTACTGCATGTATTACGTGGCTTAGTGAATGCTTGTTTGTTATGTTTACACATGGAATGCTGTCTACCTGCCTTAACGACGATAGTACTATAGTTTGGACTCAGCACCTGTTCATTCAGGGGTTGTTAAGGACAATTACTTACATGGGTCATAGTGGTGATCATGTATTGTGAACTGCCTCAGGCAGTCACCCCGCAGTCATTGGTATCGATAGGTTCATGTCGATAACTAACGTGCTTCATTTCACTCTGTGTGCGTGCTGGTTATGCGTAAACGAAATTCGAACTTTATTATATCTATTAAACTTGTATGCTCACTTGTACACTATGTGTATTGAATTTTACTTTAACGTATGTGGCAGGTGCTTAAGATGTTTACATGCTTAGCTTGATGTGAAATTGAGGCGAGGAAAGGTCTAGGACGCCTTATTTGCTGTGTGATGAAATTGAGGCTAGGGAAGGGTCCTAGAAACCAATAAACGAATTATCTATTTGTAAATCTGAGTTGTCAGAACATGTTATTGGTTTTGAGATATCGCTATCTGTAATAACTTAATTTGCTTGATGGGTTATGGTATGGGACATAATATTAACTATCCGATAATGTAGTTGTTATGGAATTTCTCTTGAACAATCTGTTTCGCTCAGTGTCGCGCCCCGATGATTCCGCCATCGGTTGGGGTGTGACAGATTGGTATCAGAGCCATAACTATAGGGAATTAGGCAAGACTCTACCTAGTCCGGGTCGATGTCTTAGAAATGACCTAGGCTATAGTTAAGTACCAACAGACCGACTTTTGCATACCCGGTAGGGGTTTTGTACAAGCTTACCTATTATTTCTCGTTATTCTCGCTTACACTACACTATCACTGCTTTCGAATTTTCAAAAACGAACAAGTGACTGGGTTGAGATTAGGTATGAAAACCGCAAACTCTGGACTAAATCGCTTGTTCGACCCACATTTTTACCTTCAAACAGGAGAATTTGCGCTGAATCAGGAGTGAAATCCGTACTTCGACGCAAATTTCCTCCCGAATTTTACCAAGACTAGGACAAAGTTACTAAGTCAGGGGTGAAACCCGAACCTTGGTAACTTGATCCGTGTTCTATTTGGTTTTAACAAAGACTCTCACCAAAGTCTCGACGGACTCCATCGACTTGAAGTCACGCTATCACCTGAAAGGACGCGTGCCGATTGCCCAGAATCGAGGCATGGGCACAGTCCAGAAGGCCAAAGTGTGTACCAAAGTCCTTGTGAATAGCCAAACCACTTTAGGTTGTCGATGTCTAACAGCCGCAGACAATCCATCCTCGATTTTTATATGTTTCAATTCTGAGCCCGCAACTGCTGACTCTGATATTTGTCGTTTTTACATAGATTTTATGTACTTCCGTGACTTTATCCGTATTATATTTCGATTTTGGTTGACTATTCGCTTTTCACTCTTCGTTTGATCGACACGTATGAACCACACTGCACATCTACCTCAAAACGCTGACAAATCGCTAATACTTGTGGATGATCGCATGCTACATTATACGCTATACTATACTACTCTATGTGTACTCGACAATCGCAATCGCTATTTAAGAACACTCGCGGACTGTGAAAGATAGGTTTCTATATTCTGACTATCCCTTGTACTTCTGTATTCTACATGTTACGTGCTTCTGTGTTTATGTGCTTCTGTGCTTATGTGAATCTGTGTTTATGTACCTATGTGTCTAGATGTACATGATTGTGTTCCTGAGCTTTATGGTAAATCGCTAGACTGCACTAGGAATACTCGAATTTGTGTTGAGTCCTATGAGGATGTCTGTTGCAGAAAATGTCGGCATCTGGACCACGTTACTCTCGACATGCTCGCCGAGAACAGAGAGACAAACGCCTTGCGGCACTTGTCGCTGATTCAGTAGCGAAAGTAGTTCCACAGATTTTCAGCGAGATCAACTAGAATGCTAGCAAATCTTCTGAGGAGTCAAGGACTGAAACTCCTAAAGCTGCCTTTAGCTTCAAGTAGTTTAAAGCTTGCGGACCAAAAGAATTCACTGGCGAAGATGGTCCTACGGCCCTATTTCAATGGTTCGATTCGATCTAGGTCACCCTGCTCCAGAGTGGCTGTCCCAATGATCTCCGCACTCTGAATGCTACCGGCGTTTTCCAGTCCCGCGCGTTAGACTGGTGGACGGCCGAGAGAAACAAACGCAGAAATGATGCAGCTTATGGTTTAACATGGGATGAGTTGAAGAATGTCATGCTCGAAGAATTCTGTCCTCCCCATGAGCGCCAAAAGTTGGAGGACGAATTCTGGCACATCAAGAAGAAGGATGGCGAAAACGCTGCTTTAACTGCTCGCTTCAAGCAGCTCAGCATAATCTGTCCTGATCAAGTCAAGACTCCGGAGATAGCGATCAAGAAGTACATCCGAGCTCTGCCAGATTGTGTCGCAGATTTTGTGCAAGCTGCCAAGACGACGACAATCGAAGAAACTTATCTGCTTGCCGCTGAAATCAATGACAAACGGGTTAGGGCTGCTTCTGGGATAAAGCTACCAAAAATCTGCACCAAACTACCACCGCACCAACCGCTGAAAACACCGCCACCCCTCAGTCTTCAAAGGCCTCTCGTCACAAGAGGAAGAACAACAGCAACTCCAGCAACAAGAACTGTGCGATCACTGCTGCACCAATTCAAGCTGTACCAGCTCAACAGCAACAACGTCAAGTAGCAGCTCCTGTGGCAAATGCACCGCTTGCTAAGCGTGCATATACTGGGCCACACCCGCTTTGCCCTACTTGCACCTACCACCACCCGACTGGTATCGCTTGCCGATTCTGTGCGAATTGCAACATGTACGGTCATTTCACCACCAGCTGCCGTGCTCGTCAGACTCAAGCTCCAGCTCCAGCTACTGCTTATCAAGCTCTACTTCCTGCTCCTCAAGGCCAACAAGCAGCTCAGGCACCCGCGATCAATGCTAGAGTCTGCTTTGCGTGCGGTGTTCCCAACCACTTCGCAAACATGTGCCCTAACAGGGTTGTGAAACAAGAGCCACAACAGCAGCAGCCGGCACAACAGCAACAGCAGCAGCAGCCTCAGCAACAACAGCAACACGCAACACGTGCCCGAAATTTCAACATTAATGTGCGTCGGGCCCAAGCTGACAACAACGTGGGAAATGGTACGTTCCTTGTGAATGTTATTTATGCTTCGTGTTTATTTGATACTGGAGCCGATAACTGTTTTGTATGGTTTGAGTTTGAAAAGCTCCTTAATCGTAAGCGCGCCCATCTCCCCTCGACGTTCAATGTTGAAGTTGCCACCGGAAGAACCGTCGCTGTCAACTCCGTTCTTCGTGATTGTATTCTTGAGCTCAACAATCACATCTTTCCTATCGACCTTATTCCGATGCAGCTCGGTAGTTTCGATGTCATAGTAGGCATGGGCTTTCTTCGCGAAAACCATGCTGAAGTTGTGTGCTTCGATAAGATGATTAGATTCTCGCTCGATAATGGAGATCAGTTATGTGTTTATGGAGAAGTCGCTTCGAAGAACTTGCAACTCATGTCATGTATCCAAGCTAGCAAGTATCTCCGCAAGGAATACAGAGCTTTCTTGGCCAACATCGTAGTAGCGGAGAAGGAAAAGAAAGGTAATCCGGGAGTAAACGAAGTCCCCGTTGTGTGTGAATTTCCCAACGTATTTCTTGAAGATCTTCCAGGTTTGCTTCCGAGTCATGATATCGACTTTCGCATCGAACTCATTCCTGGAGCCAATCCTGTTGCTAAAGCTCCCTATCGACTCGCTCCGTCCGAAATGCGCGAACTCTTGAGTCAACTCCAGGAATTGCTTGACAAAGGCTTCATTCGCCCTAGCACCTCTCCTTGGGGCGCACCAGTTCTTTTTCGTCAAAAAGAAGGATGGGTCGTTCCGGATGTGCATCGACTACAGGGAGTTGAATAAGCTGACAATCAAGAATCACTATCCACTGCCCCGCATCGACGATTTATTCGACCAGTTACAAGGTGCTACGTGTTTTTCTAAGATCGACTTACGTTCAGGCTACCACCAGTAAAGCATTCAGGAGGAGGATATACCTAAAACCGCTTTTCGCACTCGTTATAGCCACTATGAGTTCGTTGTTATGCCGTTTGGTCTAACTAACGCACCTGCGGTTTTTATGGATCTTGTGAATCGCGTGTGTAAACCTTTTCTCGATCGTTTCGTTATCGTGTTTATCGACGATATCCTGATCTATTCCAAATTGAAAACCGAACACGCGCAACATCTACGTTTGGTTCTCGAACTACTCCAAGGGAATCGACTCTACGCCAAGTTCTCTAAGTGCAAATTCTGGATAGAGGAGGTTCAATTCCTCGGTCACATTGTCAATAGTCAAGGTATGCACGTCGACCCCTCGAAGATCGAAGTTGTCAAGAGTTGGGTTACACCTAAGAACCCGTATGAAGTCCGTTCTTTCCTCGGACTAGCGGGCTATTATAGCCGATTTATCGAAGGATTCTCTAAAATCGCCGTGCCGCTTACCTCTCTCACGCATAAAGACAAGCCTTTTGTTTGGGGAACTGAACAAGAGACTGCCTTTCGAACCCTCAAGAATATGCTTTGCAATGCTCCTGTCCTCACGCTACCGGAAGGGAACGATGACTTTATAGTCTATTGCGATGCCTCGAACCTTGGTCTCGGTTGTGTTCTTATGCAACGAGACAAGGTTATCGCTTACGCGTCTTGTCAGCTCAAGATCCACGAGAAGAACTACACAACCCACGACCTCGAGCTAGGCGCAGTTGTTTTTGCGTTAAAGATCTGGCGACACTACCTTTATGGTACCAAGTGTACGATCTTCGCAGATCATAGGAGCCTACAACATATCTTTGACCAGAAGGAGCTAAACATGCGTCAACGCCGGTGGGTAGAACTTCTCAATGATTACGACTGTGAGATTCGTTATCATCCTAGCAAAGCAAATGTCGTTGCCGATGCACTCAGCAGACGAAGCTACCTGCACAGCGCCCGTAACGTCCAAGCCCAATATGATCTCGAAACCCTTATCCGCGAAGCCCAACATGCCTGTTTTACTGAACGCACCTTGAAGAAGGAAAGGATTTACAATGATGGAGCCCAGCTAGAAAATAAATCGAAGTGACCTTGTTCAATTCTCAGAAATCAAAGCACATACGCATTGACCCATCTTTCTTCTTGACAAACAAGATCGGTGCTCCCTATGGTGATGAACTGGGCTGTATGAATCCTTTCTCCAAAAGTTCGTCTAACTGCTTCTTTAGCTCTTGCATTTCTACTGGTGCCAAACGGTAAGGTGCCTTGGCAATCGGTGCTGTCCCTGGTAGCAAGTGAATTCTAAATTCGACTTCCCTATCTGGCGGTAGCTGTAATACCCCGTGTTTCGAAAGTCAAAGTCAAAGTCAAGGTCATAGTCAACGACCGATCGCGCGACTTGACTTGTAATCTATTCCTTTTATGTGTTTACTTTTGTTGTATTATGTGGAGTAATTATCAATAATCGCAGTAATCGACATATGTGTTTATCGCTATTAATCGACTTACGACTGTGAACTATAGGAAGTAACAATGCGATAAGGTTAACTAAACGCTAATCAAACTAATGCTAATTAAATCGACATCGAATCGTAATACGAATCGCAACTCGAATTCTGTGTTCTGGATATTGTTTTACGTGTGTGTGCTACTTATGTGTACCTGTGTATGTTTATTTATGTTATGGGGTGATTAATCAAAACGCAATCGCAACTCTATCGATAACTCAATATAATCGAACGCGTGAAACGCAAAACGAAGGATATATAGGATGATTGTATGTTAGATATAGTAGTTGGGATTAAAAGTAATTTAATAAGTAACTCTACCGTATCTCTCGTTCAAATCGCATCGCAACGCTCAACACGCGAAACACACGAAATCCAGCCCATACAAGCCCACTCGAACGAGTGTCCACTCGATCGGATGGCCACCCGATCGGGTAGCCACTCGATCGGTGACCTGTTCGACCCAAATGCCTTTTTGCCATTTTGGGAAACCCTATAAATACCCCTCCTGTCAACATCATTTGCTACTTTTGCTCTCATCTGATCCAGACGCACAAGCTCCCTTCTTCTCTCGATTTCTTCCAATTCTTGTAAGTTTTCAACCTAAATCTTGTACTTTCTTGATCTACACGCACTCCTACACCTTTTCTACCGAACAATCTTTGCTTTTAACCATAAAATCACTAGATTTGAGGTGTTTTAGGGTGATGTCATCATGAGGTTCATATGAACTTGAATGTTTGGCTTCATTCCACCATAAGCAACTCGAATCTGAATGATTTCCATATGTTTATTCAATGTTTTCATACAAATCTAAGTGTTGTGAGATAAAAAGGATTGAAGGATGATTTAGTCTATTCCTTTCAACTCTTTTACACTCAATGAACTCAACCCAATGGAACCAGGCTTGCTCTGACCTTCTACTCATTCGTGGTGTTGTGTCGGCTCAAGATCTGAGTTCTATCAACGAGGCAACTGATGTCGGGTTGAACATGAACCAACCGCCAAGAAACAGTTGGGTGATCGGGTTGGGGTGATTCCCGTCTGATCGGACAGCTGGGACTTTGTGAAGTTCTAGTTGTTTAAACCGTTGTCGTATCGTCTCGATCAAGCCGCAAACTTTCAAACTTAACAAATTCCAAAACCAACCAGTCACCCGAATGGACTGCCGTCCGATCGGATCGCTATTCGATCGAACGACATACTAGTAAGATGACTTGTGGTTTCCATACTTAAACAATTTTCAACATGTTCAACAACAGGGTTGCCACCCGATCGGATGGACATCCGATCGAGTGACCGTCCTACTGTGAAGTTGTTCTCACTGAGAAACCTTGCCAATCGGATCGCCGTCCGATCGAACGACCATTCGATCGACCGACCTGAAGGGTAGAGATACTTCTCTGTTTTCAAAATACTACAACAAAAACTTCAAAAGTCAAACCATCATACACAAACACATCCATGCCAACAAAGGCCAGTCCGACCGAGTGGCCATCCGAACGGATGACCACCCGAATGGATTGATGTCCGACCGAGTGGCTACCCGAACGGATTGCCATCCGTCCGGATCACCATTCTACACTTGGCACTTTTCTCGTTTTACGCGCCGCTTATCGTTTATGCTACCGTTATCTGTTCAGGCTAATCTGGCTTTAAGCGCTCCCTTCATTCCATCAACGCTCTGAGTATACTCGAAACCTTTTTTCTTTATGCACTTTTGGGTGTTACATACGTTACTTATTCTAAATCACATCGAACACACTACTCAATACTTTAACGCTAACCATTACTGCATGTATTACGTGGCTTAATGAATGCTTGTTTGTTACGTTTACACATGGAATGCTGTCTACCTGCCTTAACGACGATAGTACTATAGTTTAGACTCAGCACCTGTTCATTCAGGGGTTGTTAAGGACAATTACTTGCATGGGTCACAGTGGCGATCATGTATTGCGAGTCAACCCGCAGTCATTGGTATCGATAGGTTCATGTCGATAACTAACGTGCTTCATTTCACTCTGTGTACGTGCTGGTTATGCGTAAACGAAATTCTAACTTTATTATATCTATTAAACTTGTATGCTCACCTGTACACTATGTATATTGACTTTTACTTTAACGTATGTGGCAGGTGCTTAAGATGTTTACATGCTTAGCTTGATGTGAAATTGAGGCGAGGAAAGGTCTAGGACGCCTTGTTTGCTGTGTGATGAAATTGAGGCTAGGGAAGGGTCCTAGAAACCAATAAACGAATTATCTATTTGTAAATCTGAGTTGTCGGAACATGTTATTATTTTTGAGATATCGCTATCTGTAATAACTTAATTTGATTGATGGGTTATGGTATGGGACATAATATTAACTATCCGGTAATGTAGTTGTTATGGAATTTCTCTTGAACAATCTGTTTCGCTCAGTGCCGCGCCCCGATGATTCCGCCATCGGTTGGGGTGTGACAGTAGCCCTGGTAATTCTTCTGGAAACACATCTGAAAACTGAGATACTACATGAATATTTTTCAATTCTTTTCCTTTAGTGTTAATGATTATGGAAATCATATACACTAGGGATCACTTTCTTGTATAACTTGCTATTTTCATCACAGAGATAAATTTTGTGGATCTGTCTATCTTATCTCCTTTAACTGTGATCTTTTCACCATTTGGTGAATTTACTTGTATTGGCTTTTGATAACATATAATACTGGCTTTATTGGTTATTAACCAATCCATTCCTAGTACTATATCAAATCCGGCCAGTTTTATTGGGTAAAGGTTTACAATAAACTTTTGGTTTAAAATTTCTATTCTTGCTCCCTGCAAGATTTCTGTGATCTTAATGGATTCCCCATTTGTTGTCTCTACTAGACATTCTTGTTGAAGTTTAGTTAATGGTTGTTTGAGAAATTTGCAAAATGAAGTATTAATGAAACTTTGGTTCGCACCAGAGTCAAATAATACTTTAGCAAAAATATCATTAACTAAAAACGTACCGGTAATTACGTCCGGAATCATCTTTGCTTCTTCTGCAGTCAGAACAAATGCTCTAGCATTTTTGGTAGTCTTGTTGTTCATGGCTGGAGCTAGTTTCGGACAATTTGGATTAATATGACATTTTTCTCCACAATTGAAGCATACATTACTGGGTTTCTTCCTACAGTCTTCTTCCTTGTGTCCTGGTATCTTGCAGAAATTGCAGTAGGTGGAGCATTTTCCTGAATGCTTTCTCTTGCAGGCCTTACAGTACAATGCGGAGGTAGAACCTATATTTTTCCCACGATTGAAATTTCTAGAACGAAATTCTTGGGTAAGTTTTTGAGCTAGGTTTTTCTTCTGGTTCTCTTCTTGTGTACGCACTAATTCATCCGTCAAGGTATTTGCTAGTTCTACAGTTTCTTCTATGGTTGGTGGTCTAGCTGCCTTGACTACATGTCTAATCTCACTGATTAATCCCAAGATGTAACGGGAGATTAATACTAGTTCTGGTGATGCAAGGGTTGGCACTATTCTAGCATATTCAAAGAATAAGGTAGTGTAACCCTTACTATCTACTCCAGTCATTCTAAGGTTTAAGAACTTATTAGCTATCTGCTCCTTTTCATTGGGAGGACAAAATTTCCTTTCAACCATATTCTTAAACTCAGTCCATTCCATATTGTAAACTCTATTACTTCCCCCAGACTGGAGAATAGTGTTCCACCATTCTAGAGCTGCATTCTTAAATAGATTGGAGGCAAACATTATCTTGTCCCCTTCTGCACACTTGCTTATTTTTAAGACTGCCTCGGTCTTTTCTATCCAGCGTAGAGCTGCAATGGCTCCTTCATTGCTCGAGAATTCTATTGGTTTACAGGACCAGAATTCTTTGTAAGAACAACCATAAGACATGGTTCTTCTTCTTTTTGGAATAGGCACTTGAAGTAATGGTCCATTGTTTACGCTGTGACTGGGTTCATTAGTTGGTCGTTTACTTCCACTGTTACTTTTATTATTTTCAGCTTCTCTTACAGCTTGGATGATATTAGGCATAGCATCTATGATTCCTTGTGCCACCATGAGTTGAACATCACTGTTATCTAATTGGTTTCTATTATTCTCGTTATCCGGGTTGTTAATCAGGTTTTCTTGATTCACTTGGTTGGCCATCTGAATTATAAACATTTACCAAGTATTAATATCATCAAATAATATTTAATGCGACCAATCATACAAACAACACATTGATCCAAAATCGTCGTGCATTGCGACCTTTACTCTATTTTATAGATATGCATCTATTACAAACATTACTGGAATTTAAAGTACAATACTAGTATGCATCAGTAGCTATAGGATTATCTAGGATATTTTTTTTCTTTTCAAACTTACACACATATATATTTTTATTATTACTACTGATAGGGGTTCATCTAATATTGCATGTTACGCTCGTCATATTTCCAGACGAGTCTTTCCCCTATCTGTCTCATTCTTTCACTTCCTTCTAAAATCTCCTCACCAAAGGTGCGGAGTTCTTGCACATTCTCAGTGCTCATAAGTGGTGCGGGTGCTGGTATCGGGTCTGGGTATTGTGGCATTGGTTCTTCGTAAGGATACGGGTTCTCTAGAATCTCTCTGATATATTGGTCATTATCCCAGTAGGTATCTAGAGGGTAAAGGTTTGGGTAGGGTGCTAGGTTTTGCATCGGTTCGTCCTGAGGATACAAAGCTGAATATGACCTATTGTCATCAAACCATGGGTCGTAATCTGGAAGGTGGGGTGCTGGGACTCTAGGGATTTCTTCTAGATCAAAAGCAGGTGCTGGGATTTGGTCTCCTGGGTTTGGTTCGATGTCCATAGGTTGTGTTGGGAATAAGGGTAGTGGCTGGGTTACTATGATTTGTTCTAGGTGTGGGTCGGCAGCTATGGTAGCTAGTATGTGGAAATTGGCCAGTTGTCTATTGATAATATCCTGAGTTTGCGCATTCATTTCCCTATTCGTGACTACTAAAGCTCGCTGTTGCTGCAACTTTCTCATTCTTTTTCTACGCTCGTGGGCTCCTATGCTGAACCATCCTCTCTTCTTGGGAGGGAATGGCTCTTCAGATTGTGCTTTGAATGCGAAAATCCCTTCTTCAGTATTAGCCGAATACCCCGAGGAGGTAGGCTGGGAAGAAGTCCCTTCGTCTATAGGGGAACTAGACAGTTGACGGTAAGTTTCTGACGGTCCTTGATCACTCATACTGTAAACTAACAAATTGTCAAATAACACAAAACAATAATATACAGATATGCACATAATTAATTCCTAACACAAATTTAAAATTTTGGTGTCAGCAGAACACTTCTGTGGCTGAAATAAGTGGCTGTAGCTCTGATACCATCTTCTCTGTCACAACCCCCGACCCCTAACCTGGGAACGGGCGGCCGTGAGCCAGTATCAGTGGTATCGGCGTTTATCATATTGCCAGCGGAAATTACATCAGGATCATAGTTAGTAAATATTTTATCAGAGTAAAATACCACATTTTTATAAATATAAATACAGGGGAAAACCCAGGTTTTCATTACAATCTGTTTATAGGAATAAATCATATTTTATTGAAATAAAACATCTTCTTTATTTAGGTAACTTTTATAGCCACTGTTCCCAAGTCTTCAGTGCTCTCCAGCTGGCTTCTATTTGGCTTTCACATTTTGTTACCTGAAACGTGTTTTAAAAACATTTGTCGGTGGGAAATACTGGTGAATGAATTCCAATTTAATCAAAACAGGTTTTATCATTTTACAGCATCGAGGGCGGTCACGCAATTACATTTGTTTCCAATTCTTACTTTAATTACCACCCACGGTACTGTCAACCCGACTTGTGGTCATGTTACTACTCACAGTGTAGTAACAAATTTTGTATACAAAACCCTAACATACCGATGATAATTGTAGAATTACAAATACTCAATCACTGGCAATATAATGTAAAACAATTGAGGTTTTGTAAAAACAGTTTGCAAAAAGGTTTACAAAAAGAAGGATTACTCACTTTGCTACTTTAGGGTTTTCCTTTGTGTATTCGTGGTTATAATCTATTAATTAAACAATGCACACGTGTTAGTGTGATAACCCATTTTACATTAGTTATACCCTCCCCGAGACAGAACTCCAACGACTACGTCGGGCAGAACCTCGACAGCCGTTACGGAGCACTAAATCAATCGGGTAGCATATCTAATACGTAACCGGGGTTTAAAATACTTACAACAAGGCAGAACTTCGTTATTTAGGGGGGTATTATGCCCGAATATTATGTTTGCTATGCAGAAATTTAAGAGAGAGATCGAGAGAATGAACGGTTTGCAATTGAAGACCAATGGCCCCTTTTATAGGGTTGTTCGTCGGATTCGTCGCGCCCCGCGAAAGCCACACAAGGGGCTTACGCGCCCCGCGACGTAGGGGGTCTACGGCGTAGCTATGTCTGGTCATACGTATAGGTTTGCTGCGTACGTGACACGTGGCGGCTCAGGGTGAGGCTGCGTAGCCGAGATGTCGCGGCCCGCGACGAAGGTGGCTAAGGGCTTCGCGCCCCGCGAGCGAGCATTAAAATTTGTTTTTATTTAATTTTTAATTATGTAAAGGTATTCGGGCCTATTTTTCGTATACGGAGTGTATTTTAAGACGTATAAGGGTGTTATAAATATTTTAGGAGTGTCGGTAAATATTTTAGGAGGGCTGTTATACTATAAATACCGACTCATTTCCTTCATTTCAAACCTTCACAACTCCAAACTTTTGTCTCAAAATCTGGCTTCGAGCAATTCTTTGGAGCTTGTCTCAGCTACTTTCTAAGTGAGTTTATAGCTCACTAACAACTAATTTCTCCTACTTTCTTCTTTCTTTTAACTTTTATAAACTTTTACAAGATTCTTCACGAATCTTCACTTGGTTTCACAGTTTTGCTATGGCAAACTGATACTAACTCTCAATTCGTTGAGGACCAAGCTGAAAAGTGAAGTAAATATTCAAACCTTTTTAAACAAACTTTCTGATCTTGAACTCTGCTGAATCAGAGGCTCTCTGGGCTCACAAGCTAAGTCAATAGATGTGATTTCATGTTAGAAACAATTCCAGCCGGGAAGGTAATAAGTTTAACCATAACCAAACTGATATCATCTAGAAATAGTTCCAGTCGTCCGAAATGATGACCCACTCGCCCGAGAGGACAACCCTCTCGTGCGAGAGGGAACTCCCACTCGTCCGAATGGACTGTTTCACTATTTTCCAACGTTTCTAAGTGTTGAACGATTATCCAGATCCCTATTTTCAATACAGACGACTCTGGAATATCAGTGTGTGATATGTGGAAGCCTTGGCTTTCAACCTAGTTCCACCACCTCACTTAACTCGTAAGACGAACACCCAAACAATCTCCCAGACCTAGAATAAGCTAACCCCGCCCAACTACCAATACTTGGATTCACTTCCTTCCATGTTGCGTCAGCGCACCCGGGTTGTTCTTATTCGGTTGTTTGGTTACTATTTACATTCTATTATTTCATTTCCGTATTCATGGCCAACCGATCAGCTAACTAAGTTAACTGATTTGTGCTTTGATGAACAATAACGAGGTTATTACCTCCATGCATGACTTCTATGAGCCTTATGAACATTCTAGACTGATAATGTACTAATATTATAACTTAATAACTTAAATGAAATCACGAACATAACTGTTTAATAGTTAAAAAGTTCAAACGAGAATCGGTTCACCAAACAGTCCCTCTCACGCGACAGGGTGGTCCCATTCGCACGAAAGTCCTGTCGTCCCAACTGTCCTCTCGTCCGAACAGTTTGTATTTCGGTTTCCCGTCATTCGGGTTTTGTGTTCCTTATCACTGATTCTGTCGGGCAAACAAGGACCCGTAAAATCACAAGAACTCAGTGCCGTGATAAGTGCACAGACAGAATATTTTCTGTTTACTATACTTTCTTATTATACTATGTACTTTAATTCTGTATCATAATCCTCCATTCCAACTCCAACTCACGCCTTCGTCTGCCCTGTAGGGTAACCTTGGTGTTCCTGTACTATTACAACAATCCCTTTGCTCGCCGGGAAGAATAACCTTGGCGTTCCTGTACTACGTCAATCAACACTACGCTCACGGAATTTATAAAGAAGAGTTAGCAAAACCGTTAGTATACTCGAACACCCTTTTTTCTGTTTACACTTTGGGTGCAATATGTTTATTATTAAACCTACACAGTTACACTTAGACTTTATACAAAATGCACAAACAATCCAATACATGCATGCATACGTTATACTTGATTCGTTATTCTGGATGATTCTTTTGTGTGATAACTTGTCATTAACTTCGTACGAGCCTCCCATTAACATGTATAGCGCTATAGGAGTAACGCACCGCCCATAAACTTGTGGTCATGTTAAATGCTTTTTATGCGGTAATCAGAGGATTGACTTGAACATTCACATGCTAGTTTATACGTTAATCTTGGTAACTAAGTTTGCCATGTGGATTTGTTTAAATCCTTTATACTTAGGCTATGTATTAAACTTGTATACTCGCCAATGCATTTGTATTGAACCATGTATTTTTATTGCAAGATGATGATGATGATGATGATATTAAAATGGGCTTAGCGAGGATGCTTTAGATACCCACCTTAAACTTAGTTTTTGTCGTTATACTATTTTGAAACAATGTTGTATCATGTTTATCGTCTTGTTGTTGTATTTCAAACCATGTTGTTATTTGAATTTCCATGTATTGTAACTTGACAAAGTTGTTATGAAATGAAATATGTTTATTTCAATTATTGTCGCTTTTAGTGTTATGATGCAACGAGCAATCTCGTTCGTCTCACTTTGATGTTTCCTCTATCTGTTAGGGTGTGATGATGGAGGTTGTGACACTACGGTTTTCCTGCACATTCTAGTTCACATTCTAGTTCTGAACTAAAGATTCTGTCATTTAACTTATTTGAATTGATTATTTGGCTTGATGCATATCATACGAATATGGTTATGAGTATAATTATGGGAATTATTTAGATAAATTAGTTGGTTGTTTACGTATTATTTTGACCGCCTACCATGACTCAACACCAAACCTCACACCTCTCATCTGTTTGGGCTACCCATTTCCTGAATCCATTATGGGTCGCACACTGCACATCTACTGAGGCCCAGCATCAAGGCCCAGTGAAACCCTAGAAGGTAACCGCACACTTATTCAGGTGTGCGACATCCTCGTACAAGCTTTAAATGATCCCCAACAGCCGTCATCCAGGTGTTTTTCTTGTTGGCAAATTTCTCTGTGCATCACAATCCTGAAACATCCCATCATTCCCTCACCCTCACCCTCTCTCTCTAACCCTTCTCTCTCAAACCCTGCCCCACACACACACCAAATCATTCCACTCCGACCAGATCTCCGGCAACCCCACTCCACTCCGACCACTTTAACGGCAGCTCATTCCGATTGTTCGACGGCAGCTCTTCCACCATCATCAGCTGAAAAGATCACTGCTTCTTTCTCTTTCTCTCTCGTACACTCCACAGCAGGTTAGCGTCGATTTCTGTTGACTGTTATACCTGCAATGTCTGAACTTGTTGAGGATGATTGTGTGATATATTGATGAGCATAAAATGAACCGGTAAAAACCTGTTGAAAGATAATATTCAGGTAATAATGGAATGTGTAAACGAGACCTGGAACTAGGCATGAAACAAGATTCAAAGAAACTGGATAATAAAAATGAATGCTTGATGTTGAATCTACTAACTGTAGAATGTGATAAAGGTGATAATGATCCATGCTAAATTTTATCATCAATATAGATACGTGAATAAATACGCTGAATGATTGACGGAACTAATGAATTGTGATATAAATGTTCAAAATCTGAGATGGGAAATGAACGTTTGATGCGGTGTTTTCATGGAGCGTACAACTGTACATGCTCAGGGTACAACCTAGTGATGCATGTTTGAATGTTTAGTAATAAGGAATGATACTGTGCCATTTGAATAATTGTGTGTTAAATGCTTAAGTGATGATGTCTGTTAAATGTTTTAAGCAACTGATGAGAATGATTCTGACTAATTGATTAAGGAAGATGATAATGACGTTGAATGTGCGAGTCCAATGACAAGCAAATTAGAAATGTTTTGATGATTATTGATATGATTTACAAGCATGGGCGTAAAATTCACATAGGGATCTGGGTTTTGATTTATGAATGATTAAATGATTTTTTGTCTTATTCACATTGATTTAGAAACCTGTGATTTAAATATGTAAGAGAACCTGCACACTATTGCTCGAAAGTCGAAACCGTACACTTTCATTGGGCTTCTAGGTGATTGGGCCATGCACTGTTAGTGGGCTAGTTATAAGAAGGAGCCGCAGACTAGTTGGAGCAGGCACAGAATCGTTGTCGCACACTCACACTATACCACACAAGTCATCTGTTGGACTGTATAGTCCTCGAGCCGCACACTCGAGGTATATATAATGGGCTGACATAATACCCTTTTACAAGTGGGCTTGTGTTATAGATTAACTAAGTGACCACATGTTTAATATTTATATATAATCATATGCCTAGTCATGCATAACAAACAATAATAAAAATTCGTCACTAGCATATTGATGTGGTAATGTGATACCTTATGTGCTACTTGATCTGTGCCGTGTGTAGATACGTGAAACAATTGTATGCAAAATCTAACTAGATATGGTAATTATATTAGGGCGTGATTGACTAACGTCAATTTAACAAGTAACCCATCTGCTGAGAAAACCAAGGTGAGTTCACGACTTTATTTTAGAAAGCATGCATTCCCAGTGGTTGGGAAAGAGAACGATAAACACTTTCCCTTTGCGTGGGAATACAGTCTACATTATCTCCTTGTGTGGTATACGGTAATGTTTTCCCCATATGTGGGATGATCAGTTAATTACTATTTATATTAGATGAAATAAGCATACTAAGCGAAACTCTATCTCGGAAGTCCCCACTTACTATACCGATTAGTCGCCTGGCCTAGTGAACGGGTTTATTAGTTGATAGCACTATTAGGTCTCACCAACCTCATACCGTGCCTGGATAGGATCAGGCGTGAACTAATGGGCTCTGGCAAACAGTCAATGATGATAGACATTGACAAACGGGGTAAATCACGGAAACGTGTGGTCGCTAAGTATTCGGTATCGCGCAGTTTAGTAGCTTACATATGGGGTAGCTCCCCATGGCATGATATAAATGAGTAACTTAACAACTAAATAAGTTTTATGGAGATTAAAACTGGATAACTTGTGAACTCCCCAACTTTATGTTGATACCCTTACTGCATGCTTTGCAGGTAATCAGTGACGACAGGAGCTTGCAGCTTGAGGAGTGTAATGGTCGCGTTAACCCGTGTTGGGTTTTAAATAAATTTAAACTTTGGTCTTTTGATTGAACTGTTGAACTGTGCTTCCGCTATTTCCTTTAAACGTTGTTTTAAACTTAAGACTTAGTCGTGGACTTTAGTAGTCACTAATCGTATTTTGATAAATTGCTTTATTCGGATAATTGTTCAATATGATTGGTGGCTGGATCCTGGTCAGTCACATGCCTCGCGGTAGTACTCCGCATGTGGAAATTGAGGGTGTGATACAGGTTATGGATAATGGCTATAGTCTCTTCCGTAAGGGCTTCAGTTCTTGTAAATGGTTCCCCGACCCAAGAATTCACGTACAAGAGATGTCTAAGACAAGGGGATCCTCTATCACCTTTCCTATTTATTTTAACCATGGAAGCTTTAACTTGGGTTATGAAAAAAGCATGTTCGATTGGTTTACACCATGACATTCCAATATCAATACATGGGCTGATCTTATCCCATTTCCTTTATGTGTATGATGTAATTTTCATAGGAAAATGGTCAATACGGAATGCAATTAATTTGAATCGTATCCTTAGATGTTTTTATCTAACCTTCGGGTTAAAGGTAAATTTATCCAAGAGTAGTATATTTAGATTTGGGGTGGATCAAGTTCAAATCAATTCCATGGCGGGTGTGCTTAGGTGCAAAAGCATGTCTTTTTCGTTTAAGCACTTGGGTTTACAAGTAGGGGCCAATATGAATTTGGTCAAACACTGGGAACCGGTCGTTAGTACTTTCAAGAAGAGAGTGGCAGTTTGGAAGGCTTCTGCCCTTTAGTTTGGTGGCCATTTGACACTTGTGAAATCCGTGTTGAACTCCCATCCAACCTACTATTTTTCTATCTACAAAGCCCCAATCCAAGTGATAAAAAATTGGAGAGGCTGCGTAGGGGGGTTTTGTGGGGTGCTACACTGGAGCAAGCGAAGATGAACTGGGTGGTGTGGAAGAAGGTTATGGCGCCTAAGGATTTTGGATGTTTGGGTTTCGGTTCGCTTCAGGATGCCAATTTAGCAATGTTGGCAAAATTGTGGTGGCAGTTTAATGTAGATACTAAGAGCTTATGGAGGAAAGTAATTTGGATCTTGCACCACAATTCGAGGAATTGGAATTTTATTATGGTAAAAATGTCTGCACCCGAACCGTGGAAGCATATTGTCAACATATCTAACGATTTTGCAGGTTTGGGGCTGGATTTATCAATAATGTTCAAGTTACGGAACGATCTTGCAGTAATGTGATTTTCTGGAAGGAGATATGGACGGGTGATCAACCGTTATGCGGCAAGTTCCCTTTGTTGTACGCGCTAGAACGATGCAAAATAGTTTGTATGCAGGAGCGGGTTGAGGTTATAAACGGCCAAGTTACGCTGCGTTTTCAATGGTCCAGACAGCAGCTCAGTCATTCAGAACTGGCTGAGTTATCGGATATGATTTCTGCAGTAAATGCGGTCTCATTTGAGGTGGTTTCGAACTGTTGGAAGTGTTACCCGGTCTCATCTGGGATATTTTCGGTCCGTAATATCAAAAAGATAATCGAAGAAAAGTCATTTTCAAATGAAGGATTTGGTTTCTGCTGGAACAGATGGGTGCCGCTAAAAGTGAATTTCTTAGTTTGGCGACTTATTTTTGATAGACTTCCAACAGCAATGAATCTTAAATGAAGAAATGTTAATGTTCCAGCTCTTGCGTGCAGGATTTGTGGCGACGGGGACGAGACGGTGAGTCGTCTATTTGTGTCGTGTATATTGGCCCAGAGTCTATGGGACTTTATTGCGGACTGGTGCAGGTTGGGGTCGTTATTTGTGCTATATCTAAAAGACTTCGTGAGTCTGCATCAACACTATTGGGGAAGTCGAAAATGGAAGCAGGTCGTGCTTTCAGTCATTCAGATCACACTTTGGATGATAAGGAAAAACAGAAACGACATCGTTTTTAATCAAAAGCAAACGAATCTCATAAGACTAAAGGAAGAAATTAAAACGTTTGGTTTTCTATGGATAAAAAACAGGGCAGGGTGCAGTGCTTTAACGTGGAACGACTGGAGTAAGTTTGACTTAGCATGTATGGGGGTGTGATGTAATTGTATGGTTTCTTTTGGTGAACTCTGTATGATTTCAGTGTTAACGGTTGTTGATCGGGTTTCTAATAAATGATTTGTTGGCCTTTAAAAAAAAAAAAAGAGAAAGCTTTGCCATTTAACAAAAAAAAAAAAAAAAAAAAAAAAAACACAAACATGGATACTATATCCCATCTGACAATGAATTCCAAATTGGTTTGACTCATTGGACTCAAGATCAAAACATGGTTTAGCCTTGTGTCTCAGCTATGTAGAGATCGGATGTTAAAAAGATATTGTTTGAACGATTCCTTTTTTTTTATAAATGTGACTTAGAAACATTTGGATAATATGAAGAAACTAGGGATTTGCATGATGAAAAGTGTCAAAGATTTCATTAGACGATGAGCAAATAATGTTATAAATAAATCTAGTATTTTCACCACCTTCACAGTTTTGATTTCATAACTCGGAAATGAATGGTTGGTGATGATACATGAATAATGTTAAGAAGATTAGAACTTTGTATGATTTCAAGGTGTTAAGGAATCTTGAATATTATGAAGATGGTTAAACATTTGAATGATTTGTTTAGATGTTGCTAGAAAATGTTTGGGTATGATTCACTGGTTAAAAGGATGTATGAATATATGATGTTTTGTTGATATTAGGATAATGTTTAAAAGATTAGGGCTTTAGATGTACTTTAACCGTATAATGAAAATGATGATTGATTTACATAGATTCATGTTAAGTGAAGGATTGGATGAAATGGTTAAATGATTCACTGTTAGAGAAATGAGGGATGGAATGATATTGTGTTTGATGTTTAGAATGTTAGATTTTATGATTCTAGGATGAATGTTGAAAACTTGTTTGATTTGGATTGATTGCGTGTAAAACTGAAAATGAAAACTATGAGTATGAATCATATCGCACACTAAGAGTGTACAACCTAGAATGCATAGGGTACACCAGCCTGATGCACACCGTACACTCAGGGGTCGCACACTCCCTAGTGTACAACCCCCGTTTCACAACGTACAAGAGACACATGCAGGGCGTACACCTTAGCCGCATACCTTTAAAAATATATGCAATTCCTGCTGCATAAGGGACAAGCTAGATATGCACAGTCGAACACCTCATGATCCGCATACTCCCCTGCGTACAAGACACAAATGCACAAAGTACAACATCCATTATGCCTGACCGCACACTTATCAGAAGGTCGCACACTCTAGTGTGGCCCGCACACTGACAAGTGGGCCACACACTAGTATATCCCTGGTCCGTATTCTAGTGGGCCGCACATTCGGCTTGGGCTGCACACTAATATAAGCCCAATCCTTATTAAACCCACACGCTATCTTAAGTTACATGTACACTGTTCACCCCAATTTGTTATATCTGTGTATGTATCCATGAATGGTATAACCTATGATAGTTGCTACTTGAACACTATTTGTTAAATACATGCAAAGAATACGTGACTACTTGTATACGGTCCTAATGTTGGTAACCATAATAGGACGTGGTTGGCTAAATTTAGGACAAATACTCTATCTACCGAGCAAATCAAAGGTGACTTCACACTAACACTTAAAGTATGTATTCCCGGTGGATTGGGAACCAAATATTCCAGGGGAATCGAATAGTGATTAAACAATACTCATAATTCATGTTGTTAGTGCAGTATGTGTCTATCGCCTCCGTCAATCAGAACCGTAGCAGAAAATGAAGAATTATAGACTTTATGATGTAATATGTAGTTAAAAGGGCAATGTGGCAAACTTGTAAATAAGGAGAAATCCTTATAACCTTGTGCCTATAAATAGATCCTTTAGGTTTAGAATTAGAACTTTTTGCTCATTTGGTATTTTAGAGAGCTCTAGATCTAGAGAGAGATTCTAGAGAGAGAAAGTGATTCAAGGTTCTTGTACTCGTCATATCTTTCAATAGAATCATATTATTTGTACGTTCTTGTGTTTAGGTCACGTTCGTGTACGGATTCCGCACGTCACACGTTCGGTTCGCAATCGTTTCGGAGTCAAAACCGGTCCTAACAAGTGGTATCAGAGCAGGAGCTCGATTGCACTGATCTATCACACTGTTTCGCACCAGATTTCATCGATTTCAGATCCGGATTTCATCTATTTCTTCATCTTTTTCATTTTTCACGTTTTTAACTGATTTTCGTCAAATTGAACGGGTTTTTACGGTCCAAATTACATGATTTTTTGATATGTTGTGCGAAAACACCTGATCTTCAACCCTACAAAGTTTCAGATCCTAATTCCTAGCCGTTTGAGAGAAATCTGAGATTTTATGTCCGATAAACACCTAATTCTGTTTGAAAACACCTAATTCCGCTTGAAACAGCCTAATTTCGCTTGAAAACACTTAATTCCGTTTGAAAACATCTTAATTCCATTTGAAAACATTTTAATTCCGTTTGAAAACACCTAATTTCGTTTGAAACAACCTTATTTCGCTTGAGAAGTGCCATATTCCGTTTGAAAGTGCCATATTTCGTTTGTAGATTTCGTGTGAAATACGTCATTTCGCTTGAACAAGATCGTCATTCCGTTTGAACATGTCAAAGCATCGGATACTCATCCAAACGGATTTTCACCCGATTAGCTGTCATCCTATCTTTGTTGACTTTTGTTGACTCACTCGATCGGATAACTATCGATTTAGTTGATTGTTAGTGATTGAACTAATCTTGTTGTTTGTTCGATTCAAGGTGATTCAAGATATACAAGGTGAAAATATCAAGACACAATTTGATGATGTCAGGATATAGTGATTATGATAATTGGTGGAGAAGAGACAGCGCGAGATATGAAATTAGAAAAGTGAATGAACCATTCAAAGAAGCTCGGAGAGCCAAAAGATGGAACGATGAATTGGAATGTTACATGGATCCACAGGGTAATCCAGTGGTTGATCCGGATAAGGTGGATTTTGATGCAGTAACAAATCTGTTTCCAGATCAGGACACTTATAACACAAGAAGATTATCTGAAAAAGGGTATGAAGCTGATCTGATGAACAAAATAAAAGAAATTTTTGAAGCAAGTCTGCCAAAGGTGGTAGAAATGAAAAAGAAGAAAGAAGAAGAGCTGAAAAAGCTGGTAGAGGAGGTGAAGAGAACGGCAAGGATGCTGTTAAAGAAGAACAGAAGAAAGAAGAAGATCAGTTGGAGAAAACAGAAGAATCAAAGGTGCCGAAAGAAGTTGAGATAAATGATTCCTCTAAATTGTTGAATGCTGAAACTGTTGATAAAAATGAAAACAAGTGCAGGAATTGCATAGAAATGTGCAAAGCCTGTACTGAAAAAGATGAAATAATAAAAACAAAAGAAATTGAAACAAATAAACTTGAAAATGTTTTCAAAATAAAATGTAAAGAAATGATTGAAAAAGAAGAAATTTTGAAACAAAATGTTGAAAAGCTGACACAGAAATGTCATGATTTCGAAAAAGAAAATGAGATTTTGAGAGAAATATGTACAGCAAAATGTGTTGGTGGTGTTGAAAAAGAAAATAAGTTTCAAGATTTTCAAAAAGAGTATGATAATTTGAAATGGTCAAGTCAGAGAGTACAAGAAGCTTATGATACTTTGAAGAGACAAGTCAAATGTTTTGACGAAAGATTGTCTGTGTGACACCTGGGTCACTGCGACCATCAGAAAAATAGCAAGCCAATGAAATATTGTATTTCATACTTGGGATCTGTATAAATATGTGTATCTTTTGCACATATTAACTCTTGTTCGATTTCAAGCTCTAAATCGCTTTCTAGAAGGTTATACGCGCACTGATGCGTAAATATAACCAGTTTAATGCAACGAACACTCCGGAATAGTGAAATAGGCTTAACATACCTTAAATAACCTTTACATAACTTAGAAATAAGTTTTGAAGGCTTTGGTATGGCAAAATCAAGTTAAATCGCCTACAGGGACTAAATTTGACAAACTGCGAAAGTATGACAATTTGAACTGTAACGAACATTCCGGAACATGATCATAAGTCAAACATACCATAAATATCCTTTACATAGCTTATAAATAGGCTTTGAGGGGTTTGGTATGCTAAAATAAACTTTTGGGTCATTCAGGGACTAAAAGCGTCAAAAAGTGCATAAGTTTGTTCTTTCGCTCATAACTTATGTTCTGAATACACCCGGAGATCCAAAAATTTATGTAAGCACTAAAATATTTTATTTTAGTGTTTGGTATAAGAAAAATCCATTCGTCACTCCATTTGGATTGTTTTTCGCGCTTATGCGCATTCCGTCGTAATTAACCGAACAACGCAATCGTACGGCCAAACGAACCGACATCCGAGATATTTTTGAGCACATTATAAGTTCCCTATACTTTAACTTCATTTTAGAGCTTTGAAATGGGGTTAACGGGCCTTAAACGCGTCGGAAATGACCTTATAACACAACAAGGACCAAAACTGTAAATCTGCCAAACTGGGTCCTTGCGCACCTCAACAATGTGAGTGTTGCGGTGCGCAAGCAGGGGTCAGATGCAGCAAAACATTTTTCTCAGCTGTTAACAGCCTTTAACCCCTCCAAAGGCCAAGGCCAAGTGTCAAACTCTTGTGGTGGAGCAATATGAGTTACCACAACATTCCGACAAGTGTACGAGTGAGATCATTCCCTCTTTTCCAAGAAACGATCCTAACGGTGAACCGAAAACTATAAATACCCACCTTATGTTCACTCATTCCTCACAAGAATCTGATCTAATGTGCTCTAAGTTGAAACCTTTGTTTCATACCTGAGCTATTTTGATCTAGATTAGCATTCGGGGACCCTTTGTAAGTGTTCCTTCGTTCTTTTATTGTTTTTCGAGTCCGAAAGTCAAACTTTGTTTGACTTTCTGCGTTGACCAGTTTATGGTCAATGCAAAGTTCGTTTGAACTTCGCAACGTGATTGTAATCACGATGGTTATAGTCCTTTGTGACTATGCCTACTGATTACCACGTTGTCTAGGGTCGTAAGGGTAAGCGATCTAATAAATCGCTTATACCTTCAGACCTGACCCATTTGGTCGATCTTTAGGATCCGACCAAATACATTAGGTGACCATAGTATATAGGGAATAACCTTCCGAGGTTATACCTTATGGTCGCTTCGTTTAAGTAGTTGTATGATAGGTAGTTTATATGCCTTAGGTAAATTACCAAAATGCCCTTTTTACGCCAAAATTCATTTTAAGCATATGTAACATAATCTTTGGTATCTAAACTGATCTGGTAACAATATTAGACATGTTAAGGCGTATTTTACTTGTCATAGGACTAGTTAGGCGGTCCAAACGCGTTTCACGCGAACGACGCGTTAAAGTAGCATAAGCTACCTAAACGGGTCGTAATGGGTCCTAAGCACTTAGGTTAGGTTTCATTTAGTATGTAGGCTTTGTTAAACCATATTACACGAGTCACCATACTCGTCTGGTTTACGAACCCTCATTCTATCCAATCCTTCGATTTAGGTCCGGTATATTAACATAGTACCTATATTAGGTGCCGTTTGATATCCATGATCTCTAGCATTGCTTGGTGGTTATCTTAGGACTTCTGAGCAATCTCAAGTGAGTACATAGACCCCTCTTTTACTGTTTTCCAAACTGTTTTGGGGTGAAACACATGTGCCTACTTGTTACTTTCGTGCTTTCCTGTTTTCACATCATATACTTGTTATGTTCATTAGTACACTATTAGTACATGATTTACATTACATTTCTGCTATGTATGTTGACTGATAACATGCTAGCACATTGATTTACATGACTTTTCTGCTTTGTATGTTAACTTAGCATACCTAGTACATCACTTTACAATACATTTTATGCTATGTATGCTCATTGTGTGCATACTTAGTACATCACTTTACAATACATTTTATGCTATGTATGCCCATTGTGTGCATACTTAGTACATCACTTTACAATACATTTCATGCTATGTACGCCCATTGTGTGCATACTTAGTACATTGTTTTACATTACACTTATGCTATGTATGTCCATTACGTGCATACTTAGTACACTGTTTTACATTGCATTTCTGTTGCATATGCTCATCCAGCATATGAACACATTATACTACATTTTGAACCGTTGTAACTATTTGACTATGTGAACCGTCGTAACCCTTTGATTATATGAACCGTTTGTAACTATTGAACCGTGTGAACCAGTTGTAGCTGTTGACATGATTTACATTTGACAACAGACATTTGACTATACATAAACTTTTCTACAATTGTTAAACATTTTACTTTGGTGGTTTGGTTTGAGTAAGTGATTTAAGTAACGAGGCGTATGTAATATGATACAAGCACGGTGGATACACCGTTGGTACTTCCTATATATAAGTGTTTGTATGGTATCACATATTGTAGCGTTATTTGAATCATTTCAATTTGAGACATCTTATACAAATAACATACTTTTCACAAGACATTGATTTACAAACAACTTATCTTATACAAACTCATTTTACATGGTTATTCATTTAACCATACATTATTCTCTTATTTATACATATCATCTGATCTTATCATTTTTCAAATGATTTACAAGACAAAGCAAATTACAAGGTTCATGACTAAACATTTTCTCAAACATAAGTCATGAATTCTGTTTTCACAAAACCTATGTATCTCACAGGCATTTTTATGCTGACGTACCTATTTTCACATGTGTTATCAGGAGATGATGCATAGGACTTATCAAGACATACTTAGGCGGACCTGTGCCTTAGTGACTTAAAACGAGACAAGAACTAGTTAATTTATGTTATGTACTCTTTAGTTCTTGTTTAAAACAATGTAAACTTTCATGTTTGATTAATAAAACGAAACTTCAATTGCCATGGATTTGAAACAATTAATTCTGTTACAACACTCCCCGACGTTTCCGCCACGTTTTGTATGTTCTACGTGGTCGGGGTGTGACAGAAAAGTTGGTATCAGAGCCAATGGTTATAGGGAATTAGGTTATTAGTAATACTTTGACCTAGTCTATAACCTTCTTATGACCCTAACGCGAGTTTACTTGCGTTTAGTCATAAAACAATACCGTCACCTATCCTTAGGTGACAATCACAACGAGAACATTAATTCCGAATCTGCTTTGAAAACTAATCATCTGTTCTAGGATGATTGATTACAAGGTTTTGAACCCCTTTGAATTTTCAAAATCTCGTCAAAGTTTGGGTCTTATAATGTGAACACGTGCAAACTGGAAGAGTGAATGCCTGTACCCTGAGTTTTCTGTCGAAGGCTAGAGTGTTCGTACAAATCCGCAGTATCGGACCAGTCACTCTTACTTGGGAACTCTTGGGGTGAATGTTCACTTATAGGCGAGCATGTCTTCAGTGATACATTAATATGATCCGCTTACTTTGATTAGTCACTGTCTTATTTGTTTGCCTTAGGTAACAAACAAATGATCGTAATTTTCATGCGTTACCATTATGTTTTGATTATCCGAAAACCTTTCACCTGTTTCTTCCTATGTCTTTCATTTTCTTCTAGAATGTCACTTCATCGCGGTGACGTCCAGATATCCGAGCAGACAGCCAAATTTGCCCAGCGAATAGGCGAAGTAGTCTTGAAGATTGTCGAATTAGCTACTGCCATGTATCGTCTCCAGGATGAAGCCACTCAAGAATCACCAAAGGAGACGGAAGCCAAGTCTTCACCAGAACCAAAGAAACGTAAAGCTTCAAGGAAACCCGCAGCAGTTACACCTAATCAAGCGGGACCTAGCCTGGTGGCAAGGCCACCAGCTAGGAAGCCATACATAGGAGATGCCCCATGGTGCAGGCGATGCAACCGTCATCATTCAAACCTCATGCCCTGCTCCAAATGTACCTACTGTGGACGGCGGGGACATTTGGTTAACATATGCCGCTTTGCTATCCAAAACAAAGCTGCTATAAATCTTGCTGCTACCCAACTCCAAGTTAACCCTACTCAAGCTCGTTTTCCGTCTGGTACTTGCTACAACTGTGGCGAGACGAGCCATTTCAGGAACAACTGCCCGAAGATTGTTAATGCAAATCCAGCATAGGGATGAGCATCTGACCGACTAGAAGACAACACCCTTTAGAAATAATCACGTCTTATGTATTATTTTCTTTTGTTGTCAAGGTCCATGAAACAGTTGTTATCATTGTTTATAAATAAATCTTTTATATACATTGCAATGTATTTATATGATTGTATGTATAAAGAACATATCCCTTACAATACCGACAATCAAGGAATCGTATTCCGTGGAAAACAAACTACCCCCCAAATTTTTCTATTTTATGATCTCTTGCGTTTTCCACGAAATTCCTAAGTACCCGTTTCTTCCAAGGAAAACGAAGTACAAGGCGCAAGTTACAACACTAGACGAATACCTAAAGTACCACTATAAATCCTTAATAAGGGTACTTAAGGATATTTCCGTAAATCCTAAAATTTTTGTGTTCCTTAATTCGAATATTACGTTTCTTTGAAAACAAAATCGAATTTTGGGAGATCATCCTATCTTTTCAGATAGATCCCAGAGGACATTGAAGTCCAGCGACTGGTTTCCTGGTGTACTTTGAATATCCATATTCAATCACTAACAAGTTAATAACAAATTAATAACTGAGTGAAGCAACTATGTGATTATGTGCTTATGTGTTCCCTTTTATGTTTTTGGTGTAATCCAAGTTTTTGTTATCTAAAATCCTTAATGGACTTCTACGTTGCAGTTAAGTCCCTTGGGTTATAAAGTACTACTCCATAATTAGACCCCATGAGTGGTCTAGTTAAACAGATTGATCCAAAAATCTGGTTAGGAACATCATGTGATGATATAACTGAAAGGACTCCTTGGTGGCCTAATTAAAAAGATCATTTGTAGATCTAATTAAAAGGACCCTATGGTAGTCTAGTCACCCTTATCACAGGTTTGATTTTATTCCCCTAAACATTACAAGATAAACTGTGCGGACTGTGCAAGGAATTACGTAATTATGGATGCATACATAATTATGGAATTTAGTGCACAGAAACCACAGCGAGTTTTGTCATGTGTCTAGAATTAGCCCTATTCATTTCCGTTTCTGAGAAAGCACCCGTTGAAAATGACTCCGTTTGTTCATTTTCGTTTCTGAAGATTTGTCCGTTGAGGAAATGAATATCCGTTTGACTATCCTTTTTCATTTCCATTTCTGAGGAAGCACCCGTTGAAAATGACTCTGTTTGTTCATCTTCGTTTCTGAAGATTTGTCCATTGAGGAAATGAATATCCGTTTGACTATCCTGTTTCATTTCCGTTTCTGAGGAAGCACCCATTGAAAATGACTCCGTTTGTTCATTTTCGTTTCTGAAGATTTGTCCGTTGAGGAAATGAATATCCGTTTGACTATCCTGTTTCATTTCCGTTTCTGAGGAAGCACCCGTTGAAAATGACTCCGTTTGTTCATTTTCGTTTCTGAAGATTTGTCCGTTGAGGAAATGAATATCCATTTGACTATCCTGTTTCATTTCCGTTTATGAGGAAGCACCCGTTGAAAATGACTCCGTTTGTTCATTTTCGTTTCTGAAGATTTGTCCGTTGAGGAAATGAATATCCTTTTGACTATCCTTTTTCATTTCCGTTTCTGAGGAAGCACCTGTTGAAAATGACTCCATTTGTTCATTTTCGTTTCTGAAGATTGTCCGTTGAGGAAATGAATCCCCGTTTGTTTATTCCTTCATTTCCGCTTCTGAAGAATACTCGTTGAGGAAAATGACTCCGTCTATTCATTTTCATTTCTGAAGATTGTCCGTTAAGGAAATGACAGGATTATGCCTTGTATATCTGGTGGTTACTTAACACAAAGTCACAGATGGACTCCTACGAATAAATTTCGGGACGAAATTTCCTAAAGTAGGGGAGACTGTGACGCCTGGGTCACTGCGACCATCAAACAAATAGCAAGCCAATGAAATATTGTATTTCATACTTGGGATCTGTATAAATATGTGTATCTTTTGCACATATTAACTCTTGTTTGATTTCAAGCTCTAAATCGCTTTCTAGAAGGTTATACGCGCGCTGATGCGTAAATATAACCAGTTTAATGCAACGAACACTCCGGAATAGTGAAATAGGCTTAACATACCTTAAATAACCTTTACATAACTTAGAAATAAGTTTTGAAGGCTTTGGTATGGCAAAATCAAGTTAAATCCCCTACAGAGACTAAATTTGACAAACTGCGAAAGTATGACAATTTGAACTGTAACGAACATTCCGGAACATGATCATAGTTTATATGCCTTAGGTAAATTACCAAAATGCCCTTTTTACGCCAAAATTCATTTTAAGCATATGTAACATAATCTTTGGTATCTAAACTGATCTGGTAACAATATTAGACATGTTAAGGCATATTTTACTTGTCATAGGACTAGTTAGGCGGTCCGAACGCGTTTCACGCGAACGACGCGTTAAAGTAGCAAAAGCTACCTAAACGGGTCGTAATGGGTCCTAAGCACTTAGGTTAGGTTTCATTTAGTATGTAGGCTTTGTTAAACCATATTACACGAGTCACCATACTCGTTTGGTTTACGAACCCTCATTCTATCCAATCCTTCGATTTAGGTCCGGTATATTAACATAGTACCTATATTAGGTGCCGTTTGATATCTGTGATCTCTAGCATTGCTTGGTGGTTATCTTAGGACTTCTGAGCAATCTCAAGTGAGTACATAGACCCCTCTTTTACTGTTTTCCAAACTATTTTGGGGTGAAACACATGTGCCTACTTGTTACTTTCGTGCTTTCCTGTTTTCACATCATATACTTGTTATGTTCATTAGTACACTATTAGTACATGATTAACATTACATTTCTGCTATGTATGTTGACTGATAGCATGCTAGCACATTGATTTACATGACTTTTCTGCTTTGTATGTTAACTTAGCATACTTAGTACATCACTTTACAATACATTTTATGCTATGTATGCCCATTGTGTGCATACTTAGTACATCACTTTACAATACATTTTATGCTATGTATGCCCATTGTGTGCATACTTAGTACATCACTTTACAATACATTTCATGCTATGTACGCCCATTGTGTGCATACTTAGTACATTGTTTTACATTACACTTATGCTATGTATGTCCATTACGTGCATACTTAGTACATTGTTTTACATTGCATTTCTGTTGCATATGCTCATCCAGCATATGAACACATTATACTACATTTTGAACCGTTGTAACCATTTGACTATGTGAACCGTCGTAACCCTTTGATTATATGAACCGTTTGTAACTATTGAACCGTGTGAACCAGTTGTATCTGTTGACATGATTTACATTTGACAACAGACATTTGACTATACATAAACTTTTCTACAATTGTTAAACATTTTACTTTGGTGGTTTGGTTTGAGTAAGTGATTTAAGTAACGAGGCGTATGTAATATGATACAAGCACGGTGGATACACCGCTGGTACTTCCTATATATAAGTGTTTGTATGGTATCACATATTGTAGCGTTATTTGAATCATTTCAATTTGAGACATCTTATACAAATAACATACTTTTCACAAGACATTGATTTACAAACAACTTATCTTATACAAACTCATTTTACATGGTTATTCATTTAACCATACATTATTCTCTTATTTATACATATCATCTGATCTTATCGTTTTTCAAATGATTTACAAGACAAAGCAAATTACAAGGTTCATGACTAAACATTTTCTCAAACATAAGTCATGAATTCTGTTTTCACAAAACCTATGTATCTCACAGGCATTTTTATGCTGACGTACCTATTTTCACATGTGTTTTCAGGAGATGATGCATAGGACTTATCAAGACATACTTAGGCGGACCTGTGCCTTAGTGACTTAAAACGAGACAAGAACTAGTTAATTTATGTTATGTACTCTTTAGTTCTTGTTTAAAACAATGTAAACTTTCATGTTTGATTAATAAAACAAAACTTCAATTGCCACGGATTTGAAACAATTAATTCTGTTACAACACTCCCCGACGTTTCCGCCACGTTTTGTATGTTCTACGTGGTCGGGGTGTGACAGTCTGAAACTTTAACAACCAAAGAACTGTATGAGAGAAAGTTCAAAGAAAAGCAACTTGAATTAAACAAGTGTGTTGATGAAGTTGCTAATCTCAAACAAGTTCTGGTTGAAAAAGGAAAGATTGTTACAAAACTTCAAAGTTATCATAACTCTTCGTACATTCTCGAACGCATTTTCAACATCACACCAGATGACAAAGATACTGACAAGAATAAAAAAGGTATTGGTTCAGAATATCATCAGGTACCACCACCACTGAGAAACAATTATACTTTTTATGATGAGGAAAATGTGGCAAAAGGTCTGAACATAGTTGACCAATTACCTGAAAGTATCGATGTGAATTACGCCAAATCTGATGAAGCTGATGATTCAGAGGTGGTAAGTAAGGTTGTTGAAAGCATTTTGAAAGATGAGTCAACCAAAGGTAAGTCTGAATCACATGATGAAAATGAGGGAAATTTTCATGATGGCTATCTTAAACAGTCAAAATCTGAGAAAATTGTGAATGATGATTCAAGAGGATTGGTTTATACCATGATTGGATCGGACAAATTATTCTTAGATATTGTATTCCCGATTCAAAATGTGATTTCAGAAAAAATTGACAAAGTGTTTAAACTGGTTGAGATTGAAAAATAAGAAATTTCAAAATTTGCTGGGAAGAGCAAGAAAACTTTTTATAACAAACCCGGTTACAAAAAGAAGAATATGAAAGCAGGGTTGGGTTATAAAAAGAAACAGAATCAAAATAAAAGGTTTGAAAAACAAAATATTCAAAAGAAAACGAGTTTTGTTCATGGGAAAAGTTCGGAAGAAGAGAAAGAACTCCAATTTAGACGACAGTCTAATGAAGAGTTCTATGCTCAGAAAAAGAAACAACAACAGGCTAAAGATGTTTCAAAGAAAACGTGTTTTAAATGTGATCAAATTGGACATGTTACACGCAAGTGTCCAAACACAAAGCCTGTTGATGTTGAAAAACAGAAGTCTGAGGATGTGAGACAAAAGTCTACCAGATTTGATTCAAAACAAACTTGGAGGTACAACACAAACAAGTTTGCTTCGAATCAAACTTGGAAATTAAAACAGACCAAGTCTGATTCAAGACATACCCAGAATTCTCACACACCCAGATTCAGAACAACACAAAGTTGGCAAACATCAGTTGATATGACAAAGCCAAATCAATTATGGAAACCAAAAGTTGTTCAAAGTCAAAATAATCAAAACGAGTCACGATTTTACAAAAGAAGTGCTTCAAAAGGACAGAACTGGGTGGTTAAGAAACAAGTGACTTCTGTGAATGAAGAAAAAGTTAAAGTCAAAGACGAAAAAGTTTTTGTACGAGATGACAAAGATTTTCCATCATTGAATGAAACTTATTGTGTTGAAATGCCTAAGGTCAAAGAGACCTGGGCTAAATTGTTCAAGTAATTGAGTTTTTGTGAATGTGCAGGTGCTCATGAAGTTTGATTGTCAAGGAAGAGAATTGATGAGCAGCCTGGCACAGGAAGAGAAGGCTGCTGAACCCTGGTTTGGTTTAACAGGGAGTTTATCGTTTTCTGTACATAAATAAACAATATTTCAAAAACCCTAAAAATTTGAAAAACTTAAAAACCAAAAATATGTTTTTATTTTGTCAAAAATTTGAAAAATCAAAAATATGTTTGTTTTTAAATTTGTCAAAAATCAAAATTTATAAAACATGTTGCTTGAATATGCCGAAACCCTCACGGCTGAACAAACATGATTAATTTCACAAGATTGAAAAACGGTTTTCAAACTGTAAAATATCAATGTGTTGTAAATCATGGGGGTACGTTATATTTTCTGCAAATCAGAGCATGCGAAGCAGAAAATGGATGGCGAGACAAAGCTATCTACATTAGTTTGTCAAATTTTCTTTACAATGGTTTTGAATTTTAGGTGGAGTAATATTGTCAGAAAATCCAAAAACATTAGAAAATTTGAAAAAGCCAAAAACATGATAAAATTCAAAAATGAGTTTTGTGTAAAAAGAGGAAATGATAGTACATCAGTGGACTGTCACAGTACGCTAAAGAAATGGAAAGTTAAAAAGCGATAAACAATCTCACTAAAGATGTGACGATAGACTCAGCTAGACTAGTAGATTTGCGATAACGATACAAACTTAAATGAAAAAGCCTAGTTCTAGTGGGAAACGCGGTCGAAAGCAAAGTACTTAGTTTTATCCTTCTTGACTGTGTGCCTGCTCGGTAATCGCTGATTGTCGAAAGACATAAAACCGGTTAAGTCTGTGAGCTTTCACAACTTTGCTGAAAAGTCACTGTGATTCTGTGTTTTCATTTTGCAAAGACTTAAACTTGTTTGATTTCTTTATTTTGTTTAAGCATTGGACATCCTCTGCGTATACGTGAGTATCGAACTGGATGTTATTGCCTAAACGTTCTGCTTTATTTTTCTTGGTGTTTCGTTTAAGCTTTGGATCACCTCTGCGTATACGGGAGTATCGACCTGGTGGTTAAAGCCTAAACAACTTCAACTTGTTTTATTTTCTTATTTTGTTTAAACATTGGACTTTGATGTGTTAAAAATGTAACATATAAATTTCATCAAATAAGGCATAAAACTAATCCTTTTTTAGTACTAATGTTGGAAAAAGTGTGCTTTTGTCTTCCTTTTGTATTTTCAGGATTAAATGAGCTCAAATTAACAAAAGAAGCAAAAAGACATCAAAATCTAACATAAATACAAGAAAAGGAACAAGATGTGACATGCCCGACCCCACGACAGCATCTTCCCAAGCAAAACACGAGATCAGAAGACTGAACACGCCCCGTGCTCAGCCAGCACGGGGGCGTGCCCAAGTGTTAGCAGAAAAGACAAAGTGGTAGAAGCTTCTATTGCCCACCACGGGGCCGTGCTCAGCGGACACGGGGCCGTGGTCAACTATAAGATTCGCACAATCCAGCAAATCTGCATAGTACAAAGATTCTTCTGCACCACGGGGTCGTGCTCAGCGGACACGGGGGCGTGGTCAACTAAAAAGACAAAAATGCATTAAATGAAGAAAGAGAAGGATGTGGACACGGGGCCGTGCCCACTGAACACGGGGCCGTGCCCGAGCTTCTGTTCAGCCTATAAATAGAGGTGCTTGGCTCAAGCTCAAACCATCCCTTGGCACACCACCTCTCTCACACTTCACCCACCACCCACCACCACCATAACACCATCATCCACCACCATCATCCATTGTCCATGCTGCACAGTCTGCAGAAAAAGACCCAGTTCAGGTAACTAGACACGGGCCGTGTTCACCCAACACACCCCCGTGTCCAGGCTTCTGTTTCTCTTATTTTAATTTTGTTACTGGCACTTGAACACGGGGCCGTGCCCGGATAACACGGGGCCGTGTTCAGCGCCCAGTAACACAAAAATTTTTGTTTTTTCACACCTTTTACACATTCAATCAACCTAAAAACTTATTTTTGGGACACATTGAGGACAATGTGTAATTTAAGTGTGGGGGGGATGCTAAAACCTTGAATCTTGCAAGTCCTAAATACAAGCCTTACACAAAACTCTATTGGAATCGCTAATCACCCTAAATTTTTTTCAAAAATTTTCAATTTTTTTCCTGTCTAGGTTTAACTCGGGAATTTCAAGTTCTAAAAATGTTATATTTTTACGAATTTACAACCGATAGCGTCGTGATAAAAAGAACCAACATAAGAAAATTATGAAAAGGCATGACAAGCTTAGTTAAAATTTGATTATATATACTTGATCACATAAAAACCCATTCCCACAAAAGTGAGTTTTGAGCCTTTATTGAGCATACAATTACATATCATTAGACTAAATGCTCATTTTTCGTTTCTTGTGTGAATAGCCGCTTGGTTCTTACGACTCTAGAACTTGCCATGACAATACATTTCCGGTTCTTACCAACTTAAACCCGAGTAAGTAAATGATGGAGGCATTAGGACTAACCCTTTTTATTTCTACACCATTATTTTTCTTTTTTTTACCACCTACCCAAAATCCCCCTAGTTAGCCCCTTTGAGCCTAAACCTTTTCATTTCATAACCCAAACCAAACACCCTTTTACCCACCAAAACCTTTTTATTTTTAACCCTTTGTTTTAGTAACAAGTTCAGTTTTTCGTATGACTTTCAAAAAAAAAAAAAAAAAATTGTGTTGATGAAGCAAAAGAAAATAAACAAACAAGTTCATCAAAAATAACTTTGTTTGAATAATAGCTTCATCAAAATAAAAGTTACAAAAATAGAAAGTCTTACGAAAACCGACACTTGTTACGCTTTTTAGCCCTTTTTCTACTAACCACTAACCACCAACCCAACCACCTACCTTTAACCCAAGCCTAACCCTTCACCCACAAAGTCCTCTTGATATTTACAAAGGTATATAAGTTAAAAAGGAGGAGGATTGATTGCTTGGCAAGCCTATGGTAGGAGTAAGTTTCATGCCGCTCTCGAGTGATCCACAAAAATACATTTTCGGCCGAGTGTTGAGTGATCCCCGTGAGGTATGTGAACTTGTATATAAATAGAATTTTAAAGAGGCATGTTATGCCCTAATAAGTAATTTATCTTATGAAAAGTTTTAAATAAATCATGACGAATAGGATTGTAAATAAATAAAAATAAAATTAAATAAAGAATCTTGGAAATCCCGACACTCTACGACAAGCCCAAAAACCTTCTTCTCTACCCATTCCATTTGGGAGTGTAATAGCCACATATTAAAGAGTTTTGCTTGAGGACAAGCAAAGATTCAAGTGTGGGGGTATTTGATGTGTTAAAAATGTAACATATAAATTTCATCAAATAAGGCATAAAACTAACCCTTTTTTAGTACTAATGTTGGAAAAAGTGTGCTTTTGTCTTCCTTTTGTATTTTCAGGATTAAATGAGCTCAAATTAACAAAAGAAGCAAAAAGACATCAAAATATAACATAAATACAAGAAAAGAAACAAGATGTGACATGCCCGGCCCCACGACAGCATCTTCCCAAGCAAAAAAAGAGATCAGAAGACTGAACACGCCCTGTGCTCAGCCAGCACGGGGGCGTGCCCAAGTGTCAGCAGAAAAGACAAAGTGGTAGAAGCTTCTATTGCCCACCACGGGGCCGTGCTCAGCGGACACGGGGCCGTGGTCAACTATAAGATTCGCACAATCCAGCAAATCTGCATAGTACAAAGATTCTTCTGCACCACGGGGTCGTGCTCAGCGGACACGGGGGCGTGGTCAACTAAAAAGATAAAACTGCATTAAATGAAGAAAGAGAAGGATGTGGACACGGGGCCGTGCCCACTGAACACGGGGCCGTGCCCGAGCTTCTGTTCAGCCTATAAATAGAAGTGCTTGGCTCAAGCTCAAACCATCCCTTGGCACACCACCTCTCTCACACTTCACCCACCACCCACCACCACCATAACACCATCATCCACCACCATCATCCATTGTCCATCGTAGAGTGTGTGAGTCGTCTCGGGATCCAAGATTGATCGTAAGAGTTCTTGACAATCAAGGCCATGTTTGCCTAAGTCTCTTACATCACTTGGTGAAGACAAAGTGTCTAGTGTAATACTTTTTATTTCTAATCTTTTCGCACTTTTTATTTGGTTTCGTATTAATGACTTTAATAACTAGTTGCTTATGTTGAAGGTGATCTTTCTTTATCGTTTGTCCGTGGTGTCTTGAAATTATTTTACTGTCTATATAAAATAAAAGATTTTCACCATTCATATCTCCACGGTCTATATGGAGGTATGTTGGCTACCTGGTCGGGGGTTAAGAGAATGGTTTGGTAAAGGTCTTGCCATTGTTCAGCGTTTAGAGGTCCTGCAATGGACCTGGGTCAAATTTAGTAGGACCTCCTTCAATGCTTAACGGTATTGGATGGCGGGGGTCCAAACTCTTTGATCCCCTCATAAGTTAACTACTATTAATACTATAACCCGGCTATTTAGGACTGTATCCCTGCTGACTCAGACTACTTAGTCGAGGGTAACGTCACCTCCAAAAGAGGGGCCTACCATAATTTGCATTAATAACTTAATTAATTATCTTCCAATAATCCACCCTTTTAGGATTGTATCCTTGCTGACTCAAACTACTGGGGTGAGGGTAACGTCACCTTCAAAAGAGGGGCCTACTACAATAACTAAGATAATCTCTTAAAATAGTGCAAAAGTGCGGAAATAATCAAAGGTTACACTAGATACGAGTCGGAACCAAGTGATTCATATTGTCTATCTGTTTTTCTTTTTATTTTTATTTTCAGCATTTTTAGTTAGTTTTTATTTTTCTTAGTTTAAAACATTTTTCTAAACTTTTTGATTTGATTAGACGTTGAGGATAAACCGGTACTAAAAGCTCTTGTGTCCTTGGACGACCTCGGTATCTTACCAACACTATACTACGCTCACGATGGGTGCACTTACCCACATGTGTGTCTAGTGTTAGTAAATATCGTGTTTTATAAATTTAAAACTTGACTAAAAAGTGTTAAAGGGGCCTAAAATATACACCTAATATATATAACACTCGACTACGCATCAGACTTTCTCTGCGTATACGGAAGTATCGACCTGATTGTTAATGTTTAAACATTCTAAGTTGTTTTCGCACATATCACAGTTGATGAAAGTTTAAATGCATTACTTGAGTTAGTGTATTGCATGATGAGGGGATATGCTGAGATCGTGGGGTCCATAAGAATTTAGTGAAAAATTAATATACCTTAACGTATCGGTAAGCATTTTGAAAGTTTTTAGATTGAGTTTAAGTGGACAACAATATCGTCAATCTATGTGAATTGTTTAAAACTTAAAGTGTTTTAAAGCTCAACGGTGCTAGTGATTTGTCATAAACTGATATGATCCTCTGACACAAACTCAAACAAAAATATTGTCTGTAAATATTTCTTTATTGCTTTATATTTCAGAAAACTACAAAAATATTTTGATTTCTGCTTTATTTTCGAGATGTCTGAAAGTTGAGTTTCAAAATCTAAGTATGCTAATCGTGTTTCTGAAAATAAACAAGTTCATTAAGTTGAAACTTGAAATTTTTAAAATCAAAAATAGTTTGTGATATCTCCAAGGTCATTAAGTTGGACTTGGATGATTAACTGTGAGGGATTTGGATTCTTAATTGTTAAAACCTATGAAAAAGAGCCAGTTTCCGATCCTGTTCGCTGAAACTGCCAAATTCATGAAATTTGTTGATAGAGGAAGTTGAAATGTTTTTAAAAAAGTGCCAGGTTACGGTTCCTGGACATCTAAAAATGCTTTCACTATAAAAATATTTTAGCATATGTTTGTAAGGACCAGGTCATAAATCCTGGAGGTTCAAAATGTTTTTACTTATGAATGTATGAGATTTGCAGATGGTATTCCAGATTACGATACCGATAGCTGAGTCTAAGGGGGAGTCTGAAGACGAGCTCAACGCAAGAGGGAGTGTGCATTCAAGGAGCCAGGTAACTATCCAGAGGAGCTTGTATCTGGAAAGCCAGGTGTAGATCCCAAAAGCACGGAAGCTTGATGAAAGGGGGAGCCTGAAGAAAAGGAGTCTGAAGGAAAGGAAGAGCAACGGAAGCCTGAAGACAGATCCATGGGGATTCTGTTCGAGAAAGAGGGAGTCTATGGTTGCTGATACCGTCAAAGTTTCAAGAAGACTCAGAGAGAAAGAAAAGACAAGACGCTACGAGATTGACTGCGGCAATATCCAAGGGGGAGTCTGTTAGTGCAGTATGTGTCTATCGCCTCCGTCAATCAGAACCGTAGCAGAAAATGAAGAATTATAGACTTTATGATGTAATATGTAGTTTAAAGGGCAAGGTGGCAAACTTGTAAATAAGGAGAAATCCTTATAACCTTGTGCCTATAAATAGATCCTTTAGGTTTAGAATTAGAACTTTTTGCTCATTTGGTATTTTAGAGAGCTCTAGATCTAGAAAGAGATTCTAGAGAGAGAAAGTGATTCAAGGTTCTTGTACTCATCATATCTTTCAATAGAATCATATTATTTGTACATTCTTGTGTTTAGGTCACGTTCGTGTATGGATTCCGCACGTCACACGTTCGGTTCACAATCGTTTCGGAGTCAAAACCGGTCCTAACACATGTGTTTCCGTACTAAACGAAACTCTATCATGAAGTCCCTGACACATATACCGATTAGTCGTCTGCATGGCGAACGAGATATTAGTTGATAGCGCTATTAGGTTTGACAAATCTCACACCGGGCCTGTTGAGGACGGATGTGAACTAGTATGGCCTTAACCGATTAATAATGATAGACATTAATCTGGGGTAATCAGCACTACAGTCGCAGTTTCGGTACCACACGGTTTAGTAGCTTACATATGGGGTAGCTTCCCATGGCGTGTTTTAATATGGTAACTTAATAACTGATGTTTTTTTTTTGATAAAAACAAGTAAAACGTTTTAACCGTTAACTCGCCAACTTTATGTTAACATATGACTGCATGCTAGCAGGTCCGTAGGAGCTGCTGTAACGCCCTGCTTCTTTGTACTTTCCATAATTAGAAGGTCTCACCTTGTATTTCTATTTTTGGAAATCTTGTATTCCTTGTAATCATATTTCGTTGTATCGTTATAAAATTCGAGACTTTGATCGTAATGAAACGAATCTTTTATACATCGTTTATACAAGTTTATACATTGATACGTGCACTCGTTCGATATATGGTTCGTAATTCGCATAAACGTAAGTTTAATTCATAAACAATGATCATGTATTCGCAATTCTTAAATCTTTCGTACGTTCAAACACTTGGTTATTCGATTATAAAATTAAGTTATATGCTTTTCGCTTGATTAATACCTAAATGTAAATCATTCATACTTGTTTCATATGACACACTTAATATATCGCAAGTTGGTGTAATTAAAACATGTCTCTTAATCCTTTTAGACATTGATAACATGTTAAATGCACATTAGGCTTTATGTAGCATCTTAATTATATAAATACCTCTTGTTTATATATTTTACATCATTTAAACAACAAAAAAATAATAATAAAAGCTGCCAAATAGCCCTTGCAATCAGCCATCTATGGCTGAATTATTTCTTTTTTTATTGCTTAAACTCTCACCTAATTGTATTAAATGCTCACCCAACTTAACCCTAATCCTTCCCCCAATAAATACCACTTATAACCAGCCTCCCTACCACTTTTGCAACACTAAAACACTCTCAAAACATCCTCCAAATCGCAGTTGAAAGCAAGAGTTCGAGCAGAAATACCAACATTCACAAAAGTGAGCATAACTCACTCATTTCTTATCCGATTCACTCGATTCTTTTTCCTACTTCTTTGTATTGACCTTAGCTACGTTTCCATTGGTTTTCCCTGGAAAACCAGGCCCTGGAATGTCGCCAAAAAGGCTCCAAAGTAGGCTGTTCATTTATGTTTTCATTTAATCTTTGCTAAACTTGTGTAAACTTGAGGAAACTCATCTCAAACCTATGTCCTTATGCTTATAACCACATCTATGGTTAGTTAGGCTTAAAAACAAGGTTGAGACATTCAAAATCAGAGGATTAATCCTCACAAACTTTCTGTTTTGTTCAAGGGTTTAACCCACAAGTGATGTTCAAGTTCAAGACTTGATGTAGGTGTGATTTAGGACTAACTTGGGTTGTCCTACATAAAATCCCCACATTGCTTAATGATTTCTTATAGATTAGTGTTTAGTATTCTTGTATTACTTGTAGTTCATGACCCTCCTTGTATGTTCTTACATCAAGTGTAGTGGTGAACACTTAGAGGTGCCTAAATGGAAGACATTCCTTCCTACCTCCTACATGATTTCTATGACAATAAAAAGGTTCCTAAATGGAGGATTTATCCTCCTACCTCATGCTTGAACTATTGGACTTATTGATATATTACATAATCTATATAATGCTTATATATACTATCAAAGTATTCGAACCCTTGATAATGAATTTGTGTTCATTCGTCAAAGTACTAGATTACATCATCTAAGACCTAGTAACTTGTTACGATTCTAATGGGTATTAAACCTATGAAATCATTCTAACCCCTATGGGTTTTATAGTTTCAAGAAGGAGTACTAAGTCTAGATGATTATTTTCGTGTATACTTACCTTGTTACACTTTAAATTCTAAATCTACACATCCCTTAATCTTCAATCCAAACCCATTCATACACTAAATCTCATTAACTCGTCAATACTCGGATAATCGGAAGACTTAGCAAATTTGTGAGTACACTTGACGCATTTCCCTTTTAAAAACACTTTGTGTGCAACATGTTTTACTTGTTAAACCGCACAATTCACAAACATGCTTTTATTCATTCGATCCGTACACATGCCTTGTTATGCTTAGGTTCATGCTAGAATACATACTACTTGTTAACTCGGCTTAAACAGTTATAGCGCTATAGGAGTAGCACACCACCCGACGGGGTTTTGTTAAGTCTTTATTCTATAACTGTCTCGTTGCTTTTGTGACGAGGGATGCTAAATACTAGTAGACACTAGAGTTGACATATTGTTATGCATGATAGTTTGACCTTGTATACCAAATGCTATGTTGGATTGAAAATACTTTTATACACATGCCACGAGTCTAAAACTAGTGTACTCGCCAATACCTTTGTATTGAACTATGCTTTTTAAAACATGTTCCAGGTTTAGCGATGATGTTGGTGATGCATGGAATCTAGTAGGATGCTTAGATACACACTTTAATTTGTATTCTTATTGCATTGTATTTCATTATTCATGATGTTGTATTTACTTCAAATTCATGTAATTGATTCTTTAGAAATGAAATGAAATTTACTATTTAAATACTTGTTACAATTATTAGTGTTATGATGTCTCGAGCAATCTATTTCGTCTCACTCCGATGTTTCCGCCATCGGTTGGGGTGTGACAGCTGCACTGGAGTCTGCTCAGAGGAGTGTAGTGGTTATCTTGAATTCCGTTGTTGGATTCCTATTTTGAAACTTTTGAACTATTAACGGATCTTTATACTTAATGCTTCCGCTAGATACTTAAACTATGTTTTAGATTTTAAATGTGATGTCACTAATCGTATTAGAAATGTTAGTTTTATCTTAATTATCTTATTTGTTCAATATGATTGGTGGCATGATTCGGTCAGTCGCACGCCTCGCGGTGATACTCCGCAAAGTGGAAAATGAGGGTGTGACATGCAGTTATTTCGACTTCTTGTATTTTTTAGGCTGATTCTGCTAACATACACTCTTTGGTTATGGTGAGTTAGTATTTGCTTATCTTTTCGGGTATCTATGTTGTGCTCTATTTGTTGGTATATTTCAACCATGCTACATTAAAATAAAATAAATAAAAAACACAGAGTAAATTTAAGCCTCACTGATATCATAATACTGATTACTATGAGATATTAACCTAATATTCTTAGTAAATTCAGAAAGTAAAGAAATCATACTTTGATAGAACCGATACTTATGGGTGAAAACGAGCCAAACCGTTCATGAACTATTCGAGATCGGCTTGCTGTAAGCTTGAATAGTCGAGTAAACAAGCTCGAGCCCTACCTCAAGCCTAAAAATAAGCTTGTTTAATAAATGAGATCAAGCTTCACATTTTGAACTTGAATAGGGTTGTGAGCCTAAACAAAGCCTCTTATTTTTTTTATATTAAGTACATATTTACATAATAGTTATATAATAATAATAATAATAATAAGGGTTATTGGATTTAATCACCCCCAACTATTGGTGATTGGCCGCTTCCACCCTCAATTATCACTTTGACGTCCGTCACCCCCAACTTAACACTTAGTGTGTTCTGACACCACGTCGTTAACTGATCACTAACTTTTGATGTTGTTTTTATACTTTTGGGGGTGTCATAGGGATCTTAGAAAGGTTTTAGGGATCTTTAGACACCCCCAAAAGTATAGTAACAAGCTCAAAAGTTAGTGATTAGTTAATGATGTGGTACCAGAACAAAATACATGTTAAGTTGGGGGTGGCGGACGTTAAAGTGATAGTTGGGGGTGGCAGTGACTAATAGCCAATAGTTAGGTGTGATAAAATCGAATAACCCTAACAATAATAGCTAAAGAATATATAATATGTTATATATAAAAATTATAATTATAATTGTATATAAGGCAATTAATAAAATAATTAAGAAATAATAAACGAGCTTAAGATGAGCAGCATAAGGTGCCATATTCATAAAGTTTATATATTTGCATTCGAGTTGTGTTTATCTGTTTGCTCATATTAAGGGGGTATGCTTCGCGTCACCCCGCCATATAAGCTCCATAGCGCTCTTTGGCGCCCCACCCCGTCTCCGTTTAAGGGGGCGCTATCGATTGATTACGCCAAAGGGTTAATGCGCGCGAGAGGATGAAATCAAGGAGCCCCACCAAAAGTCAACCAATCAGCTTTTTTTTATTTATCTTTTTTTTAATATAGTTAAAAGGGGCTTTATAAGGGGCGGTATTTCATACCGTGTAAGTTAACGATACAGCCCCATGCTTATGTGTCGTCTATGTGGCGCTTACGTAGTGTAATAAAGCTCCTAGGGCTTTAAACCACACCCTCTAGCCATATGAATCAAATGACAGAATGCTATGGAGAAGAGTTTAGTGTGGGAGGAATTAGAAGACTTCTTGATGGTGGTTGCGCTCCTACAATTTAGTTTATCCCCGAGTGGTGCAAATGGCTCCCGATTAAATGCAATGTTTTGGTCTGGAGGCTCGCTTTAAACAAATTAGCTACGATGGACGTTTTAATAAGAAGGAATATCCCGGTGAACGACTCGCGGTATGTTTTGTGTGGCGATGAAGAGGAGTCTGTGGAGCATGTCTTCACTTCATGTTTTGTCGCGGCGGTTATGTGGCAACAGGTTAGTCTTTGGAGCTCGATTCCTAATATTTTGGGGTTCTCGGTGAAAGACTTGTTGGAAGCCCATGATTTTTTTGGGCTTAATGGTGGGAAGAAAGAAGTGGTCAAAGGTGTTATTAGAATCGCGTGTTGGAGTTTTTGAAGAGCCAGAAATGATGCGAAGTTCAATAACAAGCCGATAAGCATAGGAGGTATTATTAGTGGAATAAAGTCGGGTTTTTTTTTTGTGGTTAAATAGTAAATTGAAATTGATGAGGGTTTTCTTAGGACGATTGGTGTAAATTTGTAATTATGTAGTTGTCGTTGTTTTGGGTGGCCGCCTAGTTTTGAGGTTTGGCGTTTTGGTTTAATGAGGTTTACTTTTCAAAAAATAAAAAATAAAATAAAAATGGAGAAGATAGTAGCTTTCGATGCTATTAATGTCAATTTGCCTCTCTTCTTCCAAGATATGGGTAATGGTAAACCTTGATTTTTGTAACCCACAAATCATTTTTGGCAAAATGCGTTTTACAAGTGTTCAAGATGGTTTGTAGCATTTTTGCTTAACTTTGGTGTACCAACATTATGACGGAGGCTCGACGGAGGAAGGTCTGTTGGTGTAGTGTGCAAGGTCGCTTGATTACTTGGCTGACCTTTCATCCTAACCTGATCCACTGGATCTCCCATTCGCCTGTCCGGGTTCGGCTGACCTGTGTCTATCGTCTTCTGTTTTGAAAACGAATTGCCGGCGGCTCGACGAAGAGGAGGAAGTTGGGATATCGTGCGAGGTGGGGTGTGTTACATATAGTTTGTGATTACTGCACCTTTCATTATATCTTGTTCGTCCAACGATTCCATTCGCTGTCCGGAATTCGTTTTTTGTTTTTCTACCGGTGCGAAGATGGGGAGATTCCCTATTTTTGATCGAAACTCGATAACAATATTTTATGTCACGAACTTGCCTGGGGTGTGTCGAGGATGGTATTATGGAGGGCGTTCCAACAATATGGCGAGATTAAGGATGCATATATCGCCCGAAAGAGAGATTCCAGGGGGAATTATTTTGGGTTTGTACGATACGAGGGGGGGGGTACGATGTTATATCGACACTACAAGGAATGAATAAGGTAAGAATATTTGAAGCGAAGGTGAGCGTTTCAGTGGCAAAGTTCAATAAGAATCACCGATCATTCCAGTATAACACTCAAGGCGCTGTAAACGACCAAAGGCAACGTTCGGCGGCCCAAAAAGGTGATCCGTTGCCACAGAAGAAACCAGTGTATGAGTATAGGCCTGTTAAAGAAGGAATGTCGTATTCGGAGGTGGTTAGAGGGAAACAGAAGATACAACCAAAAACATGTAAGACTGTAGTTGCGGAGGAAAGGATTGAGATATATCCGGATCATTGTATGATGAGGGCTGTAATATTAGAGTTAAAAGGTGTTGGAGAACTAAAAGAAATAAGGAGAATGCTGGATGTAGGGGGTACGGTGAGCTCCCGGTGTCGTATCTTGGAGGGTTGAAGTGTATGGTGGTGCTCAAAGAGAAAGGGCATGCGATTGAGTTCATGAAATATGTCAGAGAAACATGGAGCCAGGCCATTGTGGCGGCATCGTTGTGGAAAGGGGAGGATTTACAGTATGATCGTCTTGTTTGGGTAAAATTTTCGGAATTCCAATCCATTTAAGAGCCAGCAGTTCATATAATAGCGTGGGGGAATGTTTTGGGAAGATAGTAGGGGAGTCGGAATTCTCGTGGGCGGACTCAGACAATTCTGATAGTGGTGTTTGGATTCTGACAGAGATTGGCAAACGGATTGAGGAAGTGGTTAATGTTGAATGGAGAGGCAAGAGTTACAAGGTCTGGGTGTGTGAAGAAGTGAATCCATGGGTAAAGGAAGTGGTTGGGGAAGTGTCGGAAGTAAGGAAATCGTCACCGACGAAGTCGTCGGAATCAGCAATAGATCCGACCGACAAAGAGAAAGATGGGGAGAACCGAGGGGGCGAGGAGGTGGGAGAGGAAACGATCGGACAACCTCGAGACATGGAATCGTCGTCCCCCATGCAAGGTGTGCATGGGAATAATAATGAAGAAGCAATTAATATGGTAGCTGGAGATTTAAACAAAAAACATTATAATGTTGGTGGTGGGACCCAAGGAAAGGAACAAGCAGAAAACACCTCTGTGGAGAATATAAATGAAGTGGGCCAGGGCCCATGTCCTAAGTCAAGGAAGCGGCCCAGGAGTGCTAGGAGCCCGCAATGTTTGGACCTAGAAGAAGAAGCCTATAGGGAGAATCCAGTCCAAACCCACATTAGAAACCTGGAAAGATCTTTTGATCTTAATGACGCAATGAACGAGGAGGAGGGATCTGCTGGTGAGTTGAATACCCCGGAAGCTAATATTCAGTCCAACGGCGACGAGGGTAAATCTGGGGATCCTCCTGAGAACGAGAGACAGATAGCGGATGGTGAGAGGATGGATCAGGATATCGAAATTGCGACTACTATAGTAGACCCAGACCCGGAAGCAAGAAAAGAAACGGCTGATACGGTGACAGTGGGCACTGCGGTGGGATTCCAACTTGGGGGGTTTCACGATCAGGTGAGTGAGACTATTATTGGTGAAAAAATTGTTTTACAATGAATTTTTTATCAATAAATTTAAGGGGGGTCAGGGACCAGAGAAAAGTTGATTGGATCAGAGGATTAAAAACATCTTATGGGGCTCATTTCTTAGCAATTCAGGAAACGAAACTGGTAGGGGGTGTGTCACAATTTTTAATTGGAAAATTTTGGGGGAGGTCACGGTTTGAGATGGCAATGGTTGATGCTGTTGGTAGGTCCGGGGGGCTGATTAGCATGTGGGACCCCTGTGTATTTGAATGTACCGAAGTCATCAAAGGACATAGGTTCATTATAATACAAGGAAACCTGAAATATACTGGGGAAATCTTGAACATAGCAAATATTTATGCGTATAATGATCCGGTTGAAAGAAGAGCTTTATGGGAGGAATTGATTATACTTCAGCAGTCATTACAAGGTATGTGGGTATTTGGAGGGGATTTTAATGATGTCAGGGAACCTGGGGAACGCTTCAATTCTGAATTTGTAGCGTTGAATGCAGCTTTTTTTCAATTGGTTTATTGAGACAGCAGACTTGTTGGAATTTCAAATGGGTGGGCGTAAGTACACTTATCACTTGGATAACGGGGTTCATAAAAGCAAGCTAGATAGGTATCTGGTGTGTAGGGACTTTTATAATAAGTGGTCGGGAGCTTCGGTTGTCGCCATGTCTAATGTAGTCTCGGACCACTGCCCAATTTTAATGTCACTTCTTCCACAAGACTATGGTCCGATTCCAACTAGGAGCTTTAATTCCTGGTTAGTGTTACCCGGTATTATGGAGTTTGCGAAACAATCCCTGGATAGCTTTGTGTTCCAAGGGGCGGCGGATTTGGGCCTCACGGTTAAACTAAAGTGGATTAAATTCAAGCTAAAGGAACGGGTCAACAGTATTAAGGCAGAAAAGGATTCGGTATATAAAGAAAAAAATGGAAATGTTGGAAAAATTGGAAGTACAAGCGGAAGAGCGGGTTCTTTCACAAAGTGAGTTGGAGAATAGGGCCGAGTGCAAAAAGTTTATTATGGAGGAGGATCGGGTTAAAGTAATGGATTTGAAGCAAAGGTCTAGAGTGAAGTGGGCCGTAGATGGGGATGAGAACACGGGCTTTTTTCATAATATTGTGAATGCGAATCAAACTTCCAATCGGATAAATGGGCTCATGATAAATGGGGTATGGGAGACGGATCCGCCACTGGTTAAGGACTCAATATGTTCGTTTTTTGCGTATAAGTTTCTAGAGCCGGTTGCGGAGAGGCCGGGTTTGATCTGTCCGTTCCTCAAACAGATCACAGATGCGGATGGGGAGATGCTAGTAGCCCCGTTCTCGGTTCGGGAAATCAAAGATGCGGTTTGGGAATGTGGAGGAGAAAAGGCACCGGGCCCAGACGGTATCAATTTTAGGTTTATTAAACGGTTTTGGGACTCGCTTCAGGCTGATTTTGTCAATGTCTTTGATGAGTTTTCGGGTAGTGCTACCATTTCATCCGGTTGCACTTCTTCGTTTATAGCTCTCATTCCCAAGTGTAATGATCCTAATGGTATGGGTGACTACAGGCCGATTAGCCTTATCGGGTGCATCAATAAGGTTATATCAAAAGTCTTGGCAAATAGAATGAAATTAGTCATAAACAAGCTAATTTCGGAAGAACAATCTGCCTTCTTAGCCGGTAGAAGCATCATGGATGGGCCTCTGATTCTAAACGAGTTAATTCCGTGGTTGAAGACTAGCAAAAAAGGAGGGTTCATTTTCAAAGCGGATATTGAAAAGGCATACGATTCGCTAAATTGGGGGTTTCTGAAAAGTATCTTGGAGCAAATGAAGTTCCCAACAATGTACACAAATTGGGTTATGGCTACGGTTAAAAACGCCAGGGCATCGGTATTGGTAAACGGATCACCTACTCAGGAGTTCGAGTGCTATAGAGGTTTGCGACAAGGAGACCCCCTGTCTCCATTTCTGTTTATTATTGCTATGGAAGCGTTGACTGGGGTTATGAAGAAGGCGTGTTCACTTGGTTTGTACGAAGGGGTGAGGTTTGTGAATCATGGCGCGGTCTTATCTCACTTTCTTTACGCAGATGATGTTATTTTTGTGGGGCGATGGTCGGAGTATAGTGTTCAGAATCTAAGGAGAATACTACGTTGCTTTTTTCTAGCGTTGGGGCTCCGGGTTAGTCTTGCAAAAAGTAGTGTGTATGGGGTGAATGTAAGTGATGAGAATGTACAAAACATGGCGAATACATTGGGGTGTAAAGTTGGTCGGTTCCCGTTCAAACATCTGGGACTCCAAGTGGGAGCAAATATGAATTTGGTAAAAAATTGGCAACCGGTGGTGGATGTATTCAAGAAGAGATTAGCTATTTGGAAGGCAAAAATACTATTATTCGGGGGTAGGTTAACTCTTATAAAGTCGGTGCTTAATGCCCTCCCGACATACTACTTCTCATTGTATAGAGCACCAACTCGAGTGATTGAGCAACTAGAAAGATTACGGCGAGAGTTCCTATGGGGCATCACACCGGAAAGAGGTAAAATAAACATGGTAGCATGGGATAGCGTCATGACACCAAAAGAATTAGGCGGGGTTGGGGTTGGATCCTTAAAGGATGCAAATCTCGCCATGCTTGCTAAATGGTGGTGGAGGTTTAAGACGGACCCCGATAGTTTGTGGCGGAAAGTTATTTGGAGCACACACCATAGTGAACGGGCGTGGAACCCGATACCGGGGAAGATGTCGATAGCCGGACCATGGAAACAAGTTTTTAAAGTATCTAGTGAATTGGAGAAATATGGTCTAAACCTGTCCGATTGCTTTCGGGCGAAACCGGGCGTCGGAGTAGAGATTTCATTCTGGAAAGAAAAGTGGACAGAAGGTGACTCGTTGCAGGTTCGGTATCCGGACCTATTTGAGTTAGAGAGAGCAAAAAATGCTACAGTTGCGGATCGTGTCAAGGTTGTTGATGGAACAGTGGTACTGAACTTCTGTTAGATTTGGATGCCGTCTACGCCGGAAGAAGTGATGGCAGTACAATCGCTGTCTGATGAAATATGTGTGGCTGCAAGGGGATATGGCGTGGATCGATGGACCTGGGAGCTTGATGGCTCAGGTAATTTTTCTGTTAAAAGCTTGAAGAACTATTTACAAAGTGCTAGATTCCCTAACCTGGGTAACGATTTTAGTTGGAATAATTGGAACCCAGCTAAGGTGAATTTTCTGTCATGGAGAATCTCTTTGGATCATTTGCCTACTCTAGTTGCGTTAGCACACAGAAACGTGATAAATGGACAGATTGAGTGTAAAATGTGTGGTTTGTTTGCGGAAGATGTGGATCATCTGTTTGCGGGTTGCAATGTGGCACAGTATGTTTGGGATTTTATCTCCCATTGGTGTAAGATCTCAAGCATATACGCCTTCAGTGCAAAAGATCTGCTGAAATGGCATATGCAGGTTCGAGGGAATGCAAACTGGAAACAGTTAATTTACGCAGTCATACAGGTGGCATTGTGGGTAATTTGGTGGAGTCGAAACGATTTGGTGTTCAATAACAAGGTTGTCAATTGGGTCCGTATGACAACCGAAATAAAACAGCTAAGCTTTTTATGGGTTGGTAATCGGTCATCGCTGAAGGAAATTTCATGGGAAGATTGGTGCATGTTTGATATAGCAAGGAAATGCTTGTAGTTTGTTATGTATAATTGGTGTATGTAATTGGTGTGGGTTAACTTATTGTTGACCTTTTGAATTAATAAAAGAATTTTGTTGGCCGTTCAAAAAAAAAATAGTTTTGAATAAACGTTAAAAGTGTTTAATTTAACATAATAGGGAGGATTTTAAGCAAAAACTTGAAAAGTGTAGAAACTTAAAGTAGATGCAATTATTAAGGAAATTACAAACTAAAAGGTTTGTTTGTATATATATCTAAAAGAGTTAAATGTCATTTTAGTCTCTATGGTTTTGGTCATTTTTTCAGTTTAGTCCAAAGGTTTTATTTTTTGTACGTGGGTCCAAAAAGGCTTCACCGTTGTCATTTTAGTCCACTGGGTTAGCTTCATCCCTTTTTCTGTTAACAAGAAAGGCAATTTGGTCATTTTATATGTAATTCTGTTAACTATAAGGGGAATTCGGTCGTATAAAATGACCGAATTACCCTTCTCGTTAACAGAAAAATGGATGAAGTTAACACAGTGAACTAAAATGGTAACGGTGAAACATTTTTGGACCCACACGTGAAAAATGAAACATTTGAACTAAACTGACAAAATGACCCAAACCACAGGGACTAAAATAACATTAAACTCTATCTAAAAAGTTTAAGGGGGGAGTATACTCAGTAAAAATAAGAAAAAAAGAGGTGTATTTAGCAACACCGTATTAACAAATGTAAGTTTACATGCTTGGTGTCTTGCCTGGAACTATACGTTAAACAACATTATTAGCAAATGTAAGTTTACATGCGTTAAAACCAAGTAAATAACCCAAATCTTAATAATTATTACTAAAAACTTTGCATTCTCCCTAACCATACCTCATCCTCATGTATGTAGAAATGTAAACGAGCTATGCTGAGCCAAGCTTGTTTAAGGTCCATAGGCTTAAGCTCGAGTAGTAACTAATTCGCACATACATGTATATCAAACTGTTTGGAATCATTAATCAATTAAGTATTTTATTTGATTAAAAATGAACAAGTTTTCAAACTCGAAGCACCATAAATATAATAGTAAGACTATGATAATGTGACAAAATATCAAATACAAATAACTTTAACGTACAAAGCGTACGAACTGAAGGTTTTGCTGAAAAAACCCGGTGACATTTTCGTAATTATTAGTAATATCAAAATTACTTTACAAATGATCATGTAGAGTAATTTTGATCTTGTAGAGTAATTTTGTAAAATGTTCTTGTAGAGTAATTTTGATCTTGTAGGGTAATTATCAAAATTACTCTACAAGTGAATCAAAATTACGCTGGAAGTTTATCAAACAACATACAATTCAAAATTGCTCTACAAATGATCTTGTAGAGCAATTTTGATCTTATAAAGTAATTTTGTAAAATGATGCTGTAGAGTAATTTTCTAAAATGATTCTGTAGAGTAATTTTGTAAAATGATCATGTAGAGTACTTTTGTAAAATGTTTAATCTTGTAGAGTAATTTTGTAAATTTTTTTAGCATTTAGTTATGGGGTTTAGCTTTATGGTTTAGTTTTTAACATTTAGTTTGAGGGGGGGTAGGTTTTTTTCGGTTTTTGGGGGGTGGGGAGGTTAGGTTTTTTTAGGGGTTTTTTTTGGTGAAGTATAGTTTTTTGATCAAAATTACTCAACAAGATCAAAATTACTCTACAAGAACATTTTACAAAATTATTTAAAAGATCAAAATTACTCTACAGGATCATTTGTAGAGTAATTTAAATAATTATCCTACGAGCAAATAATAACGAAAATGCCAACACATTTTTTTTGCCTTTTTCATGCTATTCGTACGTTTAGCACGTTAAAGTTATTTGTACAGGAACTTTACTCATGATAATATAATACATTAAAACTAGTTAGCTTTAACTTATGGCGATATGCTTGATACCAAATACTATGTGTTCAAGGTTCAAGCTCAAATTTAAGGCCCACAACATTGATGTGACGGAAAGGGATTTTTTATTGTAATGTTTCTAGCAAATAAGTTTTCAAAGATAAGAGAGTCAAAATATAAATTGTGTATAAATATTGGATAGACAATATGACTTATGTATGTTATTTGCTTAATCTCATTTAGCTTACAAATATATCATTAAATTATTTACTTCAAACGAACTGGTCTAAAGAAACCTGGTCGCAATTATGATCGGTAACAGTTTTTGTCATAAATCATTAGCTAAAAGTTCGGGTACAAAATATATTGAAAAAGGCTTTGGTTGCAGTTTTAGTCGCTAAATTTACAATGAAAATTTGGGTCACAAAATTAGTTCAAAAGTCATTTGCCACTCAATTTAAAGAGATACAAAACTAGTCATGAAAGAGCATTTGCGTTTGGTTTAACGATCGCAAACATTGTTTTTATAGTTGTGTGTATTAACATTCTTTTTATATTCTATAACATCTTAAAGCAGAAAGTCGGTGGCATTCTATAACATCTTAAAGCAGAAAGTCGGTGCCATTGGCACTGACCGTACAATTAGTTTGCTTTTTACCTTTCAATTTTGTGGTAATGTCCTTTATACCCCCAACTTTGTCATAATTTTCTGTTTACCCCTAACTTTGTCAAATCTTATTATTACCCCCCTCTTAGCCCTTAAATTTAGAAAATGTATTTTTTAACCCCATAACTTTTTATGAACTTTGTAAATTGTCACTTTAACCCCTCGAGAGTTTTTGACTTGACATTATAAATTCAAGTTAGCCGGGTCGCATATAATACGTAATGATTGTACGGTAAAAATTTGATTTGCGTTATGTTTTGATCCAATCGCAATGCAGCTATATGTTACGTTGAGTTCAACTGGATACGTCGAAACGCGTGTTTTCATAAGGTTAGCGCATCACATAACGCTTGAACTAATCCATTCGACGTTTGCAATGTACCCGCGCTGCAACGCGCACGGATCTTATTAAGTAGTTCGCTTTTTACCCTCCACCTTTGTGGTAGTGTCCTTTATATCCCCAACTTTGTCATAATTTTCTTTTTACCCCCAACTTGGTAAAACTTCATTATTACCCCCTCTTAGCCCTTAAGTTTAGAAAATGTAATTTTTAACCCCGTAACTTTTTATGAAATTTGTAAAATGTCACTTTGACCCCTCTAGAGTTTATGACTTGACAGTATAAATTCAACTTAGTCGGGTCGCATTTTAATACATTATGATTGTACTATACAAATTCGATTTGAGTTATGTTTTGATCCAATCGTAATGCAGCTATATGTTACGCTGAGTTCAACCGGATACGTCGAAACACGTGTTTTCATAAGGTTAGCTCATCACATAACGCTTTGACTAATCCGTTCAACGTTTGCAATGTACCAGTGCCGCAACGTGCGTGGGTCTTATTATGTAGTTTGCTTTTTACCCTCCAACTTTGTGGTGGTGTCCTTTATACACCCAACTTTGTTACAGTTTACTTTTTACCCCCAACTTTGTCAAATCTCATTATTACCCCCTCTTAGCCCTTAAGTTTAGGAAATGTAATTTTTAACCCCGTAACTTTTTATGAACTTTGTAAAATGTCACTTTGACCCCTCAAGAGTTTTTGACATGACGGTATAAAATCAAGTTAGTCGAATAGTCGGGTCGCATATAATACGTTATGATTGTACGGTATAAATTCGATTTGCGTTATGTTTTGATCCAATCGCAATGCAGCTATATGTTACGTTGAGTTCAACCGGTACGTCGAAACGCGTGTTTTCATAAGGTTAGCGCATCACATAATGGTTTGACTAATCCGTTCAACGTTTGCAACGTACGCGCGGCACAACTTATTACTAGTTACTTGTTAAAAGGTAACTTCTGGTTGTGAAAAGCGTACTGTAATAGTAATAGTACACATTCTTTTACATTGTGTACATGTTATATTTTCTTTCCTTTTAAATATGTTACCAGATTTGTTGTTTTACACATCTTGATTTCACACCAGCACTCTTCCTATTTTGACGATTTTTTTATTATTTTTTGTTATTTATATATTACAAACCAACGACTAAATAAAACCCTCTAAAAGCAAATAAACAAGTTGTATAGTGAAAGAGACACCTCCCTATCTTCTGATTCCTAAGACTTGAGCCCTGACATGAGCACTTGAATTGAACCTTGAACCCTTGGACCTGTCACCACCTTCCGTGTGATTCAACCCTCCAAGGGTACCTTATAAATACCAAACACCAAAGTAAACTCCACCAAGAAATCCCTCTTCAATTATCTCATTACATTTCCATCATTCTTACCAAATACCTTCTCTACTCCATTTTCGAGCAATAGACTTGCTTGTTTCAAGACGGATGGATCTGAAAATAGATGTTCGGTTGCTTCTCTTACCTCTTGCACATCTTGTTTTCCCTCACTACACATCTGCCATCATCACCATATTCCTTTTCTTTGTATCCTTCAAAGTTCCCATCAGCTTACGACTAACAACAAATTCTCTGCTCCGTTTTCGAGCAATAGACTTTTCAGTTTCGGTGAGTATATGTTTCTTGTGTCTGATCTTCATTTCAACACCCCACGTTTGGATTGTTAGTTCCGTTCTCTTTGTATGCTTGTCTCCCTGGGATGATTTGTTGCTTAAAATGTTAATGATGGTTTTATGGTGGTTATATCACTCCCTTAGAAGTATTCCTATGCATCAAATTCTATGCATTCTTAATGGTATTCATGATGATGAAGAAGCACAGCTGGGGGGAGATCAACATGAGGAGTTGAATGGGTTGCCGGGTGACCGTGTTTTCGTTATAGACGTTGATGCATGATCAACTTTAATCTGAATAGGGTAACTCTCGCAGGGTTTTGGAAGGCTGGTGGTTATTACTTTTGTTGTATCACGTAGTTGTGTTTTGTTACTTATGTATGTGGTTGTTTGTTACATTTTTTTATTTGTATTCGACTCGGGTATTAGTCTACACTATATATTGATTATGTACTTTCTACGTTATTTAATGTTGTGAAGTGAATATCTTTTTGGTTTGACAATTGTGAAACGATATGATAAATATCTAATATATGATAAGTGATTTGAAAAAGCTAAACAACTTCTCCATCATAATAATACGTAGGCCACCCGGGGTGGCAGAGTTTTGCTCCGTGATAAACATATAACATGCGTGCTCTTGTACAAAACACCACCGCCACTCCAATGGGTCACGCGTCAAACATAAAACGCGTTATATATTTTTTAACACGTGATATTTTGATTGTTGTGGTGAGTGATGGGCATTTTCACTAAAAAAAGTTGTGATTGATGGAATAATGGTTGATGACATGGTGGAATTTGATTAAATGTTGTGAGTGATTAAATTTGTACAAGTGATGACCACCCCTACCCCTAAAGGTAACTTAACACATATACAATTTATAAAAGAAATTGTAATAATAATACGTAGGTACCGACTACCGATGATACATGAATCGGATCTAATATGACATAGTACCACAATTCTTATTCTTAAAGGATGTTTTATAATAAAACAACACTCTTTAATTACCCTTGTTGCCTAAATTTATAGATTGTTAATATGTGCCTTACTAGTTCGTAAATACGTACATGTGTGTTCGGAATGGTTAATAAATTACGTTCTTAATTTTAATTGAATGAACAAGTTTTCAAAATTAAAGTACTATAAATATTAAATACATTAATATGAGTATGATAATATAATAGATTAAGGCTAGCTAGCTAGCTTTAACTTGATTGTGATATGCTTGATCCTTAATACAAGGGTTCAAGGTTCAGGTTCAAACTCAAGGTCTAGAACAATTGATGCGACAAAAATGGATTTTTATAGTATGTTTCTAGGAAATATGTTTTCATTGACAAAAGCCAAAATAAATTGTGTATAAATATAGGATAAGCTGAATCTGATCTACTTCCATTAACCTTCCCGTTATATACGTGATTTTTTTTATGGAACTAAATTTAATCGATTGGGCTAAAGGGTGTGGGGTTCATGGTTGGGACAAGATTCGTCACGTAGGAACATGAATGGAAGGCTATACCATCCCCTTCCCAAAAACACCATTGTTTGCATTGAGAGTTCAGGATCGGTTCGTATACGAACACAAGATCTGCGATGAATCCGGTTTTACGTGCGGAATCCGTTAAACCGAACCGTAACGGTGACAATCAATCGTAAATAATCAACGTTTATTATGATTCAAACGACAACCGGATAGAGTTTCGACACCTACGTTACAAAAACAACTCGATCTAGATGAATGTAGAACTTGATGATCTTGTGCGAAGTTGTTCTTGTCTGATATGTGTGATCGCTTTTCCGAAGGGACATGTAGGATATATGTACTTGTGTAGCTTCTAACCAACAATCCTATACTAGCTTCGTACGAACGTGGATGTATACATGGCTTTGTACAAATTTGCATGTTGACATTTATATTTATATACTATTAATTTGAAACATTTATGTGCATATTTAGTTGTAAGTTGTGCTTAAATGGTTGTACCTTAATCAAATATCAGTTGTAAGTTGTGTTTAAGTGGTTGTACCTTAATCAAATAATAATGGTTTTATTACCTTATCAAATTTATGTACTATTAATTTGAAACATTTGTGTGCATATTTAGTTGTAAGTTGTTGTAAAAACCCGTTAGGATCCTTCAATGATATCAAACATTAACTTGTGAGAGTGCGGAATACAATCACAAGCCGATTCAAGATTAAAAATATAATAGAAACAATAATGATCAAACACAAACCAGAATATCTTGCATTCAAAGTTGAACAATGACTAATACAAGACTCCTTGGTGTTTCGGCTGGCCTTCTAGTCGCAACAACTGATCAACCTCAACCAAATGGTTGAGGTTTGCTTAAATACTAAAACACATGGACTCCTAACTAGGCCCATTCGAAAACCAACCAAACTATCCCAACCCATACATATCGACCCAAAAAGACTAGTTAAACATTTACAAAACCAACCCTGAAGTATTGCATTACTCTATGCATAAACCTTAAGGTTCCAACAATCTCCCCCTAGGTTTATGCATGGAGATTCTTGAAACTTCAACTTTCACGATCACCACTCAACCGATCCTTGAGACCACCAAAACCTTTTGTACGAATATGAATGGCTGAAATCACAGCAGCAGTCCATCCTTTTGCAATCTCTTCATACTTTTCAGTAGATCTAATTTGATTTCGAGCTAACACCTCCAGGTCTTCAAGAGCAAGATTCAGCACATCAACTTGATCAACCAATCGAAAATTCACATCATCATCACAAACAAACACTGCTTGTCCTAGACGCTCATCATAAGCCCAGAAATGTAAGGACTTCAAAGCACCTTTTGGAATCTTTTTCACCAACGGAATCATCTTTTCTTTGTCAGTTACAGGCCAGTGCCAATCTTCATACGCTTGTTTGTGTATGGATCTCTAATTCCTTTAGCTGGTTTAACAAAAGACTCTGCCGTGCGCATCGAAGGAAAGTTACGAAGAACTTCTCTCTTCAATCTCTCGAAAAACACATATCCAGGACCTCCAAGCTTGTCATCTAAATAAGGTGCTTTAGATAAATTTGTCAAATCAACCTTAGTGAAAGACTGAAACTTGCCTGGATGTTTGTACCACTCGACAGGACCAACTTTTCTCTTTATCCACCATCTTTTGCGATCATGATCAAATCCCCAGCTAACCACATCAGAACGATTTCCAACTTTATCATAGAGAGTTTCACCAACATCCATTAAATGGTGAGTTGCTTGAGCATCATCATCATCTGGATTCAGATTCTTGTTCTTCAAAAGTACAAACTCCCTTTTCTTTTTAATTCTTTCAGCCTTCTCTTTGTCTGCCACTGGATCAGTAACTCTTTTGAAATATTGTTCCATCGCAGCACTTCTCTCAGCATCATCCTTATCAAAGGCTTTTCTTCTGTTTTCAACATCAGTTGGATCAGAGAACTCTTGTCCAAATTTCTTCTCCAACTTTCCACGTAAATCATAAACCATATTGAACAACAAACTAACATCTCCTTGAAGCTGTTCAATCTGTTGATCTTTCTTCACTATAGTATCTTCAAGTTGGATAATCTTCGCATCTTTATGAATTGAATCTTGCTCAAGCACAACCAGTCGTTTCTTCATCTCCCTCATGCTAATAAACTCGTCATCATCACTTGAGTCATCATCAAATGGCATTCTCAACGGTTCTTCAGGTCTCTTACCACTTGAACTGCTAGGTAAATCATGAACAACTCTAGAAGGAGCTGCAGATTCAGAAATATCAAGTGGCATAGTATCAACAACAGAATCAGTATCAACAGTTGTAACTTGAACATCAACAGTAGTGGTATCCACATCATTTCTTTGAGTGTCAGCATCAAACTCAAAGATATCTTCAGCAGTGGTGGTGGTATTAGTGACACTTTTCCCAAAATCAAAATCATACAAACCATCATCATCTTCAGCAATATTCATGGATTGATCTTTGTTTTGCTCAACATACATTCCGAGTCGAGGATCCCTCCTTTTCCGCTTCAATGGCAGGGAATCAGAATCCTTTGGGTTCTCACTAGGCTCTTCACTTGAAACTGAAAGATCAGAAGGAGGATTTCCCATCTTATCAGTTACAGACTTTAACAGCAAAGCCAAACTTTCAGCAGAAATCACAGGTGGAACAGCAGAAACAGCAGTATCAGCTTCAGCTTCAGGAGGAAGCTCTTCATCTTCTCCAGAATCACACATAATCTCAATGCCTTCATCGTCAGAGTCGATTGTTAAAATCTCTGTCTCAGGCTCATCTTCAATATCCCTTTGAATGTCATGTTCTTCAGCAACTATAGCATTTGCAGGTGCATTGATTGGCGCATCATTCACTGGAACAGGTTGCACTATTACTGGATTAGCAGCTACATCTTCAGTCTCTGCAAATTGACCAAATTTCTCTAACGGAATTAAACCTCCAAATTTCTTTTCAGTACCCTTCTTTAGAGTGAGAGCACCAAAACAAGCTGGACCCATGGGCTTCAACTCCAATGTGTTTCCAGATCTCTCCAACTCTGGATAACGAGCATTAAAAATCATTTGCAAGAACCTTGGATACATAAGAAACTTGTCCTTTCTGACTCCAAACACATTTCTCTTCATCGCTTCCAAAATATACTTTGAATAATTGAAAGGCTCGTTTGTTATCACACAGACAAGAGCAGCAGACTGAGTAATGTTCAACTGATCTGTGCCTCCTCTGTTCTCTGTCATACACAAAATAAACATGTGCAACAAAAGACGCCAATAAGGATGCACAAACTTCTTAACCAGAGGTGGATACTTCCCTTCATAACTCAATCTAGGCAATATTGCTTCAACTGTGCCAGTGGGAAGTTCAATGGAGTCTGTTTCTTGGTCATTGAACTGTAATACTTCTCGAATCATCTGCTCTGTCACAGTGACAACCTTCTTTTGAATGTCAGCAACAATAACTCCTTTTCCTTCAATAACTTCAATCCTTGCACTTTTCCAAAATTCTTGAATAAGATTTTCGTAGATAACTGGATTTTCTCGTAGTGCGTGAACAATACGGCAGCTGTTGAGACCTTTCATCAATGAAGTATACACCTTCTTATGTTTCTCCGGAGGTGGTGCTAAGTATCCTGCTTGATTATGTGTTGAGATAAACTTCAAGTCCATATTCTGCATAAGACACAAGTTTATTAGGGACATAAAGAGTTCAACAAATACTTGAATCAAAGTTAGAAATCTCAAACTTTAAAATCAACAATCAGAATGGGTCAACAGCATCATGACTCAGATAATAAATTTAGACTCGAGACTGTTACTGTTGACTCGAGACCATGAGTCGAGACCATGAGTCGAGACCATGAGTCGAGACTATGAGTTCTCGAGTCGAGATCATGAGTCGAGACCTTGAGGTCTCGAGTCGAGACCATGAGATTGCGACTCGTAACCACTGGTCTCGAGTCCTTATGTGTTATCTGAGTCGAGACCCCATAAACAACTTCATCTTCTCAGCTTTTTGGATCAAAATCCCAAAACACCCTATGATTTATTTGAAGACCAATATATATTCAAAACTAGGGTTCTAGGTCATCTTCAAATCTTCATATAATCAACATCAAATCTTCAAACTTTCTGCAAAACTTCAAACGAAACATCAAAATACCTTTAAAAATCGATGAATCGAGACCGGAAAACCAGTTTGATGAATCGAGACCGGAAGAACGCGTCGGAAATGTTAAAAACTTGCCGGAATTTTTGAGAGAGAATAGCACTTGGTCTCGAGTGAGAAATGAGGTCTCGACTCGAGACCTGTGTTTAATACCCTACCCCTACGTGAACTAGGCCTTTGACTTTGGGCCGAGACCAAACATTTGAGCTTAAACAGTCTTAAAGGATTTCTTTTGATAAATTAATTTATGATAAAAATCCCTTTAATAAATCAGTTATAATTTCAACAACCCATTAAACTTTATGAGCATAATTTACGAATGCAAAACCTAAAATAAAAATAAATAATAGAAACTATTATTTACAAAAATAAAATAGGAAATTAACAAAATTGCTCAGGGATCAAATCACAAGGTTTCGGGCTTGACTTCACTTATCAACACTGATCTACTACCGAATGATCTAGACGATTGCCAGTATATTTGTCCATCTAAACTCACCTCCCTAGACCTTTTCCATTTAACTGCCTGTAACAAATTTTATCATGTTTTGATTTCTTAACAATGAACACCCAAACAAATACTAATCAAATCCCGGAGTTATGTGCAGCACACTCTATCATGCAAGTAGCTTCCCTACCACATATTTCACAAGTCCAATCCAGATCTCTGAAATCTTAACTGGGAATAGATTGAGAAGAGAACATAATAGATCTTAAGTAGAGATGGTATAATATACAGATCAAATGAGTTTTTCTCAGTTTGATATAGGTTTCTTGGGTTTCTTTTGGGCACTTGAGGGCCTCTTTCGGGTGTATAGTTGATCTACAGAGCGACAACGTACAGCTAGGTCAGCATGTATCTGGATGCAGCAGAAGCTGACGTTGCCTAGCACCTCCAGGTCAGCATATATCTGGATGCAGCAGAGGAGATACACGACTTTTTCAGAGAAGATTTCAGAGTCAGACCAAAATTGTGTGTATCGGGACAACATACAGGCATTCAAATAGACATGAGCTAATTCCAAGTGATTTTCTTTCCTGGGGTCATGTACTATTTTAGTTCTAAACAGAAACAGCCAATGTTTCCAGTCTTTAAGGATAGAGCCTACCAACACATCATACTAGAGTCAAACTATTTCGATACTGGTCTTACATGAGTCAGCTCTCGACCATAATGTGAAAATTCATTTCATTTCCCAGTCATGCAACGCCTCTTTTTGTATTTTTCAATTTTTTTAATGTTTTTGTATTTTTCAAAATTTTATCCCCCTAAATTTAAGCATAAATAAAAACTACCTAAGAATAGAAAACTTTATGAACAAATTTACCTACGAAATAAAACAAAAAACATGCTCAGTCAGTAAAGCGGATCATTTTCAGAAAATCCACAAGCACTTGAAATTTCGAACTGCTGACAGGTTTTGTGAACAAATCGGCAGCATTTGCATCTGTGTCGATTTGCTCAAGTTTTATAAGACCTCTATCAAAACAGTCTCGTATAAAATGAACTTTAATATCAATGTGCTTGGTTTTTGAGTGGAAAACAGGATTTTTCACAATTTGTATAGCAGCATCATTATCACAGTATATGGTAGTCTTAAGATAAGTCAAACCGTAGTCCTGCAATTGATGTTGCATCCACACCACTTGAGAGCAAGACGCCGAAGCTGCAACATATTCTGCTTCAGCTGTGGAAATAGCTACCGTTTGTTGCTTCTTGCATTGCCAAGAAATGAGTCTGTCACCCAAAAATTGACAACCAGCAGAGGTGGATTTCCTGTCCTTGTCAGTGCCTCCAAAATTACTGTCAGAAAACGCAAACAGGTCAAAATTCGAATCCCTCGGATACCACAGACCAAACCTGGGTCGGCCTTTAAGGTACCGAAAGATTCGTTTAACAGCAGTAAGATGAGAAGTTTTAGGATTAGACTGATATCGTGCGCAGTTGCAGACAGCAAACATGATGTCAGGACGACTAGCTGTCAGATACATCAACGATCCAATCATAGACCTATAAAGTCGTTGATCAACAGGGGATCCTTCAGCATCTTCAGTTAACAACGGTCTTTCTGCCATTGGAGTTTCTGCCGGTTTAGCGTCAGTGAACTTAAACTTCTTCAGCACATCATCCACGTATTTCCCTTGATGAATTAAAATGCCCTGTGAATCTTGTTTAACTTGTAAACCCAAAAACAATGTCATTTCACCGAGTGCACTCATCTCGAACTTCTTTTGCATAACTCTCTCAAAATCTTTGCAAAGCTCCTCACTTGTAGACCCAAAGATAATATCATCAACATAAATTTGAACCAAGATTTAATCCTTGCCCACTCTTTTTATAAACAGAGTCTGATCTATTGTGCCTCGTGTGTATCCATGAGCCAGAAGATGTTCTGTCAGAGTAGCATACCAAGCCCTAGGTGTTTGATGCAACCCATATAATGCCTTGTCAAGCTTCTAGGCATATTCTGGATGGTCTGGATGAATAAAACCCGGCGGTTGCTCAACAAAAATTTCTTCCTTCACTTCTCCGTACAAAAATGCCGTTTTGACATCCATCTGGTAAACAGTGAATCCCATGAAGGATGCGTATGCTAAGAAAATCCGGATTGCTTCAAGTCGAGCAACAGGGGCATAGACTTCATCATAATCCAGTCCCTCTATCTGTCTGAATCCTTGGACCACCAATCGTGCTTTATTTCGAACAATAACTCCTTCAGAATCTTGCTTGTTTCTGAAAACCCAGCGAGTTCCAAGCTTTCGTTTTCCTTTTAGCAACTCCACAAGTTTCCATACTCCTAGCTTCTCGAACTGGTTTAGCTCTTCGTGCATAGCATCAACCCAGCCTGGTTCCTGCAACGCTACATTAATGGTTTTAGGTTCAATTTGAGAAATGTAGCTAGAATATAAGCACAAATTAATGGTTCCTGATTGGCTTCTGGTCTGAACTCCTGCATTCACAGGACCTATCACATTCTCAATAGGATGATTTCTTTGAACACTAGTTGGAATGGCAAATTCAGGTATCGTCTCGTCTGGAGATGTGTGTGTGTTACTTGACTCCCCCTCATTAGGTGCTACCGGACTGTGACTCACAGGAGTGGTAACAGTACACTCTTCAGGAATAGGGTCAGCAAACAGTTCTGATCCAGCTGTATTATGTGAAATTCCACTCGATTGAGCACCTTCAGGAGATTGATGAGACATTTGTTGAGACAGAGGATGCTGTGTAAAAACCATTCCCGGTGGATCAATGGTGTGATGTCTAAAGCTTCCTTCAGTCTGTTCTTCTTCTTCAGTATCTTCAAAAGATAACGGTTGCTTTGGAGTAGATATGTCTGCATCTGAAGAAACACTTGACAAAATGTTAAATGATTTAAACAAATTAGCATAATCATATAACCAATCTGGTCCAACTCTAGCATCCGTAGCATTTTCTTCAAGCCATTCAATGTTGCACGACTCGACGACCTTTTTCGTTACTTTGTTGTATACTCGATAGGCAGAGCCTTTTGCATATCCAACAAAGAAACATTCGTCCCCTTTGACTTCAAACTTTCCATTAGAGTCCATAAGTAATAATACACATGGACATCCAAAGATACGAAAGTGTGAAACCGAAGGTTTACGTCCTTCCAGAATCTCATAAGGAGTTTTCATATGACGTTTGTTTACTAAAGCATGATTCTGAACGTAACAAGCCGTGCTAACAGCTTCAGCCCAAAAGAAACTAGGAAGCTTCGAGTCAGCCAGCATAGTTCGTGCAGCCTCGATAAGAGTACGATTTCTTCTTTCAGCTACTCCATTCTGTTGAGGCGTTCGTGGTGCACTATACTGACGATCAATTCCCTTTTCAGTGCAGAATGTGTCCAAAGTAACGTTCTTGAATTCTGTCCCATTGTCAGATCGAATAACCTTCACCTTGGTACTCGCTTGATTTTCAGCCAGAGTGATGAATTGTTTCACTAAGACTGCAGTTTCATTCTTGTGACTGAGAAAATACACCCAGGTGTAACGAGAGTAATCATCAACGATTACAAGACAATAAGCTTTCTTGCCAATACTCAACACATTCACTGGACCAAAAAGATCCATGTGAAGTAATTCGAGCACAGCTTTCGTTGAGGGTGCAGGTTTAGACTTATGAGGTTTTCGATGAGCTTTTCCTTTCGCACAAGCAACACATTTTTCAACCAACATGAAATCTTTTATTGGAAGATCACGGACTAGTTGACCTTTAGCCAGTCGGTTCAGATTCTTCATGTTCACATGCCCAAGGCGACGATGCCACAGTAGACCATCATGTTCTGAAATCTTCGAGAATAGGCAAGTAACTTCTTCACACGGTTTCTTGTTCATATCAATCACATAAGCGTTTCCTCGTCTCTCTGCTGACATTAAGAACCAATCTTCTGGAATGACAATTCCAGGTTTAAGTACATAACATCCTTTCTTTGTAAAGTGAACTGAATTTCCTCGATCACAGATCTGAGAGATGCTCAACAGATTGTGTTTCAGTTCTGGAACATAGTTAACATTCTCGAAGCTTAAAACGCCGTTTCTTACTGTTCCTTTCAATGTGATCCTTCCTGATTCTCCTCCCGCAAATGAGACATATCCACCATTAAATTCTTTGACATTTACCAGTTGGGATAAGTCTCCTGTCATGTGCCTGGAACAACCACTATCCATGTACCAGAGGCGCACGGTAGTCCTCCACAGCTGTTCCTGCACGATTAGCGGGATTAGTTAGATTTAGGAACCCAGCCCATAGTGGATCTGGGTTTTCCTTGTGCATCAATGTAAGTCACTCTCTGCCACACTAAATTGTCTTTATTTAAAAACTTCGAAGTATTTTCAATGGCAGAATTTCGATGAAATGTATGAGACGGATTGGATTGCGTGGCCTTAGCTTTAGGTTTCCAATGCTTGTTTGACCATTGAGAATTGTAGTTACCAAAAGCTTTATATTGATTTTTTCGAAAATCATTTTGTTGATTTTCTTTTTTACGTTTGGCTGCATTCCAATCTTGATCAGAAGGTTTAGTCTTGCGATAGTTGTTTTTCATTGTCTTAGACTTTTCAGTCGTCATTGACTCTGAACAACGATATCGGTTAGACTTGACCCTCTGATTTTGTACAAACTTCTCCTTGGACAGGGCACTTGGGAGTCGAACACAGTTTCTGGCAATGTGTCCAGCAATTCCACAATTAAAACATGTTTGTCGTTTCATTGTGTGAGTATTTTGAAAATTTTGATACTTTAATGAAGAATCTTTGTTTGGTTTTGAATGATTGGACGTTTTGATTTTCCTAATATGCTTTGCTTGTGGCTGTTCTGAGCATTTTGGTGTCTGCTGATTAGAATTTACACATTCATGTACTGTTGATAAACAATTTGACACCCTTTCTTCAACGTGATCATCACTTGAAGTTAATGTTTTAATTTCAAAAACATTTTCTGATGACTCTTTATTTAACTTAAACCCTTTTTCTTCTTTACCAGATTCAGTTTCAGTATTTGAACATGCAGAAGTCTCATCAACATGCGTTTCATCAACACATTTATCATGTGAAACTAATTCAGGTTCAATTTCCACTACAGTTTCCAATGGGATCCCACTAGATTCAACATTAGGGATGCCCACTGAGACAGATTCAGAAGAAGAATCACAAAGCTCTTGATTTTCTTGTGAAGAAGTTTCAGTGGTTTCACTGAATGTGTCCTGAGGGACCTCACCTGTAACACTATCATCAACCAAAGGGTTAGAAACATCACATTCACAATCATTAACTGAAGAAAATTCATCACCAGACTTATTGTTCAAAATTTCACCACAAACATTATCAGTTTTGCCCAAAACATCAGGCTCACTAGATGAAACATAAGCACAAAACGACGCAAACAAAGATCGACCAAAAGCAATATCAGATTCAGTTTGTTCAAAATAATTTTCAGAAATATTAGTATGAACAACTGGTTCACTCCCAAGAACGTCTCCACATTTTACTTCAGATACTTTATCTGCACATGAAGACGAAATGTTATGATCAATTGAGCCTTTAGAAACAAAATTATTGGATCAGACTTCTGTTTCCCAACTGGTTTGCCATTAAATGATGACTTATTTTTTTCGGGACCATAAGTCATTCGACTTTCATTTATCATCTCCTCCTCAGTCATAGGTAAGTAAGTATAATTGTCATTATAAGGAGGAGGAGCCTTATTAAAACCCAAACCACACCCTTTCTTTTCCTTGTATGCGAGCTGTTGATCACACAAATTTTTGATCAATTTACTAGAAGAATCAAATTTTTTTATGTTTAGCTCATTTATTTGATATCTATCTCTGATATCTTCCAGTTCCTTAGTTAAAATACATACTTTCTCCTGAGCTTTTAGAAAATGGGCTGTTTTTACACTTACATCATCTTTGAGTTTGAGCTTCAATCTTTTCTTTATAAAGTTTTTCGTTTTTCGACAATGTGAAATTTTTATTTTTTATATCTTGATAATCTTGAATTAGCTCAGCATTGTGTATTCTGTAAGCTTCAACCCTTTCCCTACACCCAGGAGTACAGAAAACAGCAAGTACCTCTTCTTTGGTGAGACCTTTAACTGGAGCTGAAAGAATCTGAGTCATAAGAGCGAGATTTTCAGCTGAAGTCTCCTCCTCCGGTGCTGGAGCCTCATCCTCAAAAGCGGAAACTTGATCATTAGAGGTCATGAAAGCAATGTTGTTTGTATTAGCTTGATTTTCTGGAGCTGAGATGTTCAGTCGCTCAATTTCCGAATTCCAATCAAAGTTGATATCAGGCTGGACCACCAAGGCTTGAGCTAATCCCAGTGGTTGAGGACTTCCAGTAGCAGTATCATCCGTTATACTTGATGTGGTCACAAGAGCTCTCTCTCGATTAGGTGTTACGGGCTGGGCAGGAGTCTGTTCTCTATTAATCGGAGGCTTTGTGCAGTTTCGAGCATAGTGTCCTTCCTCATGACAGTTGTAACAGCGTAGTTTAAAAGGCACTGTAGACGCTCCTGTAAATGACGCACCCCATTTGTTTTTACCAGTTCTTTTCATAAACCTTGTTGCCCTGAATGCAGCCATAGCCATCTGCCAAGTGATGTCCATTTCTTCAACATCATCAGGATGAATCTGATGTAAGTCATCGCCACACCATTTAGGAGGGTCAATTTTACCTGCAACAAATGCATTCAAATAGTTTATGACAGAGGCTGCGATATCCAGATTTTCTTTAGACTGTTGTGTAAAGAAAGCAATCATCTCATTTTTCACAGTGGAAACAGGAGCAGCAGTGGATGCATTCACAGCAGAAGCAGAAGCAGTAGCAGAATGTGATGGCGCAACTTGTGTAGGAGACCCAGAGTAATAGACATTTGCTGAAGTAGGAGCGGCCTTAGCAGATGCCGCGTTGCGAAACATTTGAAATCCTCCTTGAGACAAGAGAGCCGCGTTGTTATTGTTTGACGAAGTAGGAGCAACAGAGAATCCTGCAGCTAGCATGCTGTTTTTATAGTTGGTTTCTCTTTGTTTGTCATCTAGTTCACAGGCTTTGATACGAGAAATCATCTCTGACAAACTGCACCTAGCAAGATCTTTTGTTTTCTTGATCATAGCAACATGATGATCCCAGCTTTTTGGCAACGCATTCAGAAGTTGTCTATTTGTCGAAGCATTTGATGTATGAATTTCTTCCATCTGCATTTGAGTGACCAATTTGACAAACCTCTGAAGTTGGTTATCAACAGTTTCTCCATAGATATGGTTGAAATTGTTGAAATTTTGTCTCAGCAAATTTATTCGACTCTCCTTCATGTCCTCATTTCCTTCATAAACATCGATCAGAGATTCCCACAGTTCTTTGGCGGATTTGCAGGTACGAAAACCAATAGCAATGTCTGGACCCAATCCCATGGTCAAATAGGACAATGCTCTTTCATCTTCTTCAATTATATTGAAATCATCTTCAGTATATTGACTTTTGGGTTTCTTCACTTTTATACCAGGTTCCGTGGAACTATCCATCATGATCTCCCTTGGACCTCTCAAAATACTTCTCTAGATTTTAGAATCTTTGACCTTCACATGTTGTTCAAAACGCCACTTCCACTCAGGAAAGTCATTAGCATCGGTCAACCTTGGAATGCGTGTAGTGGTCCCAACCTTTGAATCCAGTTCTTGTTGTTTGTTAAGGGCAGCCAAGTCAACATTATTTGCAGACATGATTAATTAAATCAATTAATTATTTTAAGTCCAAGATTCTGTTCACAGTTCAAAGTCCAAAGTCACGTTGCAAATTATCGTTGCGAGTCGAGACCACGGTTGCGAGTTGAGACAATAACGAAGATGACTCGAGACCACAGATGGTTGCGAGTCGAGACAATAACGAAGATGACTCGAGACCTCAGTTGGTTGCGAGTCGAGACCAAAAGCAGACAACTCGAGACCTCAGTTGATTGCGAGTCGAGACCAAATGTTGATAAGTCGAGACCTCAGTTGATTGCGAGTCGAGACCAAATGTTGACAAGTCGAGACAACTGGTTGCGAGTCGAGACCTGCAAAACAAATGTGAGATAAAACTGTTGACTCGTAATCCCTGATTTTCAGCACTTTTCAAAAATTCAAAGATATCGTAATCTTTGAATTTTCTTTGATCACCAAAACTCCGAGAAATCAGCAAACAAAGATCTCTGAAATCACACAAACCACAATCAACACCAATTACGAACACTATGCCAAGAACAGTTTTGATGATATGATTCTTAAAATCAAGAAACACACCACACCAAACTAAATCCCTGTAACACAAAACTTGTAAATAAGGTCAGTAACAATATAAACTTCTTGAATCCGAGTGATATCAAAACCGAACCAAGATTTGGTTTCTTGGCTCTGATACCAATTGTAAAAACCCGTTAGGATCCTTCAATGATATCAAACATTAACTTGTGAGAGTGCGGAATACAATCAGTAGCCGATTCAAGATTAAAAATATAATAGAAACAATAATGATCAAACACAAACCAGAATATCTTGCATTCAAAGTTGAACAATGACTAATACAAGACTCCTTGGTGTTTCGGCTGGCCTTCTAGTCGCAACAACTGATCAACCTCAACCAAATGGTTGAGGTTTGCTTAAATACTAAAACACATGGACTCCTAACTAGGCCCATTCGAAAACCAACCAAACTATCCCAACCCATACATATTGACCCAAAAAGACTAGTTAAACATTTACAAAACCAACCCTGAACTATTGCATTACTCTATGCATAAACCTTAAGGTTCCAACAGTTGTGCTTAAATGGTTGTACCTTAATCAAATATAAGTTGTAAGTTGTGTTTAAGTGGTTATACCTTAATCAAATAATAATAGTTTTATTACCTTATCAAATTCAATCTGTTTTGTATGCATGTATGGTTGTAAATTGTGTTTAAGTGGTTGTACCTTAATCAAATAATGGTTTCATTATCTTACAATATTCAATCGGTTTGATCCATTCAAAGTTGTGTTGTTTTATTTGTAAATTATTATTATTTATAATAATCTAATTAATTTAGCCAAAATCTTGTATAAATATATTTGCAACATATTGATGCCATGGTTGTTGTAATGTATGCATTATGTTTTGTATAGTGGTAATGATATATATTATATATAGATTACGATGAACCTGTCAAACGGGAAAAAAATAGACGCGAGTTCATTGTAACGCGCGATTCCTAGATCAACTTAGTTATTTTATTCGATGTTTTACGTTTCGGTTTAATTTCTTCGCATTAACACCGCAACTTCAGTGTTGTCGGTCGCTGACAGTAATGTGGCAATAGTGCTCGCCCCCGCCGCAACGCAAGGGGTGCTTAATGCTAGTATATATTAATTATCAACTTTTCTTATACTTTCCAAACCACTATTCAATTTTCTTTACATTTTAGCCCTTACATTTTTTTTACAACCTTGTCACAAACATTTTTTTCCATTTTTTGACTTAACACTTTTCCATTCTCACCTTTATTCCCTTATATTTTTCATATTTTATAAATTTGTCGCTTTATATTTCAGTCTAAATTTTGCGAGTTAACACGTTCCAATCCACGTGTGTAATTCAACGTTTTTATGTTATTTGTTTTGTGGTTTAACAACCCTGTCGTAATGCGCTGATCCTATCAGTTATTCTTTTATATATTTTACGTTTCACTCTAACTTTTGCGAATTAACACACTCTAACGCGCACTCGTGGTTTAACGTTTTTATATTTACTTTTTCTTCAGTTTAACAGTCTCGTCGCAAAGCGCGGGTCCTAGACACTAGTTTATATAATATTTCAATGAACAAAACCAACTATTAAACCCTTGACATGTGTACATATATACAAGTGGCATCAATCAATTGATGAGCCCGAATTTGGCAGTACCTTACCAAGTTGTATATATTTGAAAACCTAATAAAAGAATTATTTGCAATTCAAAGGAAACTCCTTTATGCTAGTTCTTTTTCCCTTTTTATTATAAAGTAATAATGAACCAAAATTTTAAAAGACTTTGTAGGTGAGTGCTAAATGTGTGATATATTAAAGTACATGTACCTTTTTTTATAATTCAAAGTATATGTTCCCAGGGGGTTGTGATGCTTCTCATGATCTTCCTTTGTTCGGCTTTTAATGCTACCAAAGCTGTCGGTTACAAAAACTTATCAGAAGTGAGGATGGAAAACATGTCGGGTAAAAGAGGAATTAAAACATGTTCTTTTATGGTAAAATCAAGACTTCAAAACGTACAAGGTTTATCAAACTGTTATGATTAAAGATTTTAAAATACTATGATCATGTGAGCATAAGGCAAGGCAAGACACGGCACGTGAAATGGGTATAATCCCTTTGGATGTATTCGTTATGGATTATTTCAACGATAACAATGAGCAGACATGTCAATACGAAATAACCATATCCGAGCGTCAAAACGATAGGAATCCCTCATACACGACCGCTTTCAACGGTCGATTAAACCCTCTTCACAACTAATTTTGCGACCAAATTTGAGATGGAAATTCTCAATCAAAATTAGAGAATGTGACAACTTCCGACTGATATTAATTTTTATTTTTATTTTCTTAATAAATATATGTAACTCGTTTTGCATGAGTACTCTCACATAAATTTCACATACTTATATTTATGAGTTAAATGCTTGGTTGGTCCCTGTGGTTTGCAAAAATTGCAGACTTGGTCCTAGTGATTTACTAATTACACGCATGGTCCCAAAAGTTGTCAAAAGTGCACTCTCTTGGTCCCCAACCCTAACTTCAGTTAATTTTCTCTGTTACAACACCCCTTGTGCCTAGCACGTAAGGGTAGTTTAGTCCTTTCAGTCCAGCTTCATCCACACAACAAGTCCAGCTCACCGCCATTTCTTTTCCACACTTCACATCCTCTTCTTCATCCAATCAATCACACCAAAACACAAACACACACACATAATTATATAATTTCATTCACACACACTCACACACGCATTCGGTTAAGTAGAAAACCGTTGATTATCAACCAATCGATCTGTACAATATGGGAGACTCCACCGCCGCAGACGGCGGCGACGACCGGTTGCCGAAGAGAAACGCCGGTGAAGAAGTATGCAGGCTTGTGGAACAAAGTAAGGAGTTGCAGGAATCAGCATCGGCGTTAATTTCTAGAAATTCGCAGGAGGATACGTCGTTACGACAACGAGCCCTAGCTCTCGATTCGAATATCAAAATGCTCTGATCGTTCATTGATTCGTCTGTTAAGAAACGCAATTTAGATTCCAAAGGTGCAGAGAAAGTAAGGATTTCGTTAATTGTGTGATTTTAGGGTTGAAAATATTAGTGATCGAGATTGCGTTGACGGAGCTGCAGATTGATTCGGTGGTTGCATTTATCGGTGAGACAAGGATCAAAGGATGAAGATAGAGAGAGAAAGAAGAGAGAGAGAGAGAGAGGCGAAGAAGACCAAGTTCCATTTCAACTATCATGGCCGGAAAGTACAAATGGTGGTGGTACTTGGCCGGAACAGACGGTGGTGGTGATTTGGGGAAGAAGAAGGGACTGAAAGGACTAAACAACCCTCACGTGCTAGGCACATGGGGTGTTTTAACTGAGAAATTTAACAGATGTTAGGGCTGGGGACCAAGAGAGTGCACTTTTGACAACTTTTGGGACCACGCGTGTAATTAGTAAACCACTAGGACCAAGTCTGTAATTTTTGCAAACCACAGGGACCAACCAAGCATTTAACTCTATATTTATCTAGCTAAATAGACGGTTGTTAGTATAAAGGTTCTACTTTACAACAAACTAATTACATAAAAGATGTGTAGTGTAGTTAGTATAGATAAAGGTTAAGACATGCAATGTGGTATATAGTTAAAGGTTGAAATCTATTATTTACTCTTTATTTTAATCTTTTCTAAAAAAATACTATGATCGGTTTATATTTTAATGTTAACTAGTATTAACTCTCCGCATTGCGGTGGGGGAGTAAAACCGTAACAAATAGCACCAATGTCACAGTACAATCAGCAACCACCAACACTTAAGTTGCGGTGAGTTAATACAGGTAAAACATAGAAAATAATAACTAAGTCGATTTAGGACCCGCGTGTTGCGACGAACCTATCAAAAGGAAAAAAATAGGTAACATAAAAACGTTGAACCACACACGCACATTACGTTAGTTGACTTGAAAAATTAGAACAAAGCGTAAAACAAAACATAAAAACGTTGAACCACACATGAAAATTACGCCGTGTTAACTCGCAAAATTTAGAACAAAACGTAAAAGGAAAATTTTGTTAGATATGAAACATATAGGGGCCAAAGTTGAAAGTGAAAAAGTTGTGAAATTAAATTGGAAAAATAAAAAACTTTTGACTTAAAAGTAAAAAATCAAAGTAGTGTTTGATTAAAAGTGTAACATCCGTATTTTTTTTTCAAAAACCTCCCTAAACATATTGTACAACTTCTATATGCAACAAAGTGTTGCTAATTTATAATTTATAATGTTGTTTTTCTTAATATATAAAAATTACGACCAACTCTGGAACCGGGTTTATTTTATTTTTTTAAATACATGTTATAACCATGTCTATATTAATTTTATTTTTTTACAATAACAAACTTTACCAACCAATATTTTTTTTTTAAATATTGTGAGTGCTTTTGCATATTTTCCATCGTTCACCAAGTGACGGACCTAGAAGAAAAAAATCAAGGGTATCCTAAAATTTTCTTTTCGACCTAGGGGTATCCTGGTATTTTCTCAAGTGATACACAGTACATAAAACAAAGAAGAAAAGAAAACTTTTGCACTTCGCCGACAATACTGAGGGGTAGCCCGTGCTACCCCTAATTACATGCTAGCTCCGCCCCTGGCGTTACCTAAACGACACCTAGTAATACCTAGCGAAACCTCTGTCCGGTATAATACAGACTCAAGACTTTAGACATTTAACGTACCAACAGACTTCTAACTATGGACATACAAAATACACTCACAGACTCCCCCTTGGACATAACTTAGAAATCTGTGAAGTTGAGTCTTGATCTGCCACGGAAAACATATTCAAGCAATCAAAGAAAAACTGTAAGCTCCCCCTTGAATAATGCTTCGAATCACTAAACATTTTGGATTTGACAATTAATCTTGCTCCCCCTTTCATTTAGCTTCGTGTCAAATCTTATCATTATTCAAACGTTTAGATTCAACTGGTGAGAGTTTTCTAAACATATAAATGTCTATTATTATATTTGACTTTTAAGCATGATCAAATTCAGTAACCCTCATAGATGATCAAGTTCAAATTAATGACCTTGATTATCCAGCTTATCAACTTTTAAATTTTCATTTTAAAATTCAAGTTTCAAATTAATGCACTTGTTTATGTTCAGCATCTTTAGATTTTGAAATTCAGCTTTCCAACATCGGTTGTCAAAACATAAAGTGAAACACAATCTTTTTGTATTTTACAAAATTTATGCTAAAACACACTAAAAATCTTTTTGTGACTTTTCTTTTAATGAAAGGTAGTAAAGAAATATTTACAAACATATTTTTGTTGAGTTTGCGTCAGAGGATCATATCAGTTTATGAGACATCACAAGCACTGTTGAGCTATAAACACTTTAAGTTCTAAACGATTCACTTAGATTGTCAGTATATTGATCCACTGAAATTCTCACACAAAGTTCAACTGATTCAAGATATGGGATTAGTGTTTTAAGCACTTAACTTATTCACGTGTCCCACCTTAGTATATACTCTCGTATCAAGATTCGCTAGATTCAGTCTTACAGGTGAATATACAATATTGATATCTGTTCTCTAGGGTAGTGCGAGACCTTGAGAGCTCAGGCTAGAACTTCCGTTCAATCAGAGAGATGAAGGCTCAACTTTAGGTGTGTCCCACTTAGGGATCTTCTTTACAACTGCACTTGAGTTATCTTTCGATATTTTTCAATTTTTATGCAGAGGGAAAACTTTTTAATGCGCATAAAGTATTATACGAGGTCCTGCCACTGAATCCACAATATCAGAAGACCATGTATAATACCCCAGATATCACTAAGTATAAATAACTAGTATCTCTGAACTAGGCAATCTTTCAAACAAGATTTCGGGGGTTTACCATATATCCAAGAGATGTTCCCCACGAGATAAGCAAGATATTGATTTTAGGTTTATATCTCGAAATCAATCTACTAAATGTGTAAAAACCTACTGGCATATCATCAGCGAGACCGTTTATTACATTTAACATTCCATTTCATTAGCATGCTGTGATTGTCTTACTGATGTACTATCATTTCCTCTTTTTACACAAAAACTCATTTTGAATTTTCTCATGTTTTTGGCTTTTTCAAATTTTCAAATGTTTTTTATATTTTTTAAATTTTTACTACCCCTAAAATTAAAAACATTTAAAGAAATTTTGACAAACCGATGTAGATAGCTTCATCTCGCAATCCATTTCTGCTTCACATTCTCTGTATATCTCACATTCACCCCATGATTTACAAACCACTTGATTATAACGTTTTAAAACCTTTTTTTCAATCTAGTTTTATCATGTGTTTGTTCAGCCGTGAGGGTTTCGGCGTTTTCCTTTTCAAATTTCAACAATTAAAATTTTCAATTAAAATCAATCACTTCCTGTTTTAACACAGGTTTTCTCCGGTTGTTCTAATATTCATGCTGAACTTGAATTGTTCTCCGGAACACCTGCACAATCACACACTCAATTATTTGAACAAAGCAACCCAGGCCTGCTTGACCTTAGGTATTTTAACACGGTAAGATTCATTCAATTTTGGAAAGTCTTTTTCATTTTTCATATAAACAGTTTCTTTCTTGACTTCAACCTTCGGGGGTTGAATCAAGTTTCTTCTTTTGTCTATCAGAAGTTTCTTTTCTTTTGATCACCCAAGTTTGACCTTTAGGAACATTCTTGATATAAAACCTTGAATTACTTTGAATGTTTTATTTTGTTGAATCGATCTTTTGTTTCCAAATTTGTTTTGGTCCAAACTTTGGTGTTTTCATTTTATCAAATTCTGATTTTTCTTTCTTTTTGTTTTGTTCTGATGTCCCACCATATTTTTCGATTTGAAAACCTGTTTTACTGGTTTAACATTGATTTTAACATTTTCAGGTTTTTGAATATTCTTTTCAACAAACATTGCCTTACCTTTCACATCATTCGGTTTCTTTGTGTTTTCAACAACCAAAGACTTAGGTTTTGAGTTGGTTCACTTTCGTGCAATATGTCCAACCTCATTGCATTTAAAGCATGTCCAGTTATCAGTAACCTGACTTGGACCTTCAGTCTGTGTTTGCGATCCTTTCTTCTCAAAGAATTCTTCATTTGCTTTCGAAAAAATTTCAGACTCTTGATCATTCATAGAACTTGAACTTTTCACAAATGTAGTCTTCTTAACGAATTTCGACTTATGAAAGTTTCTTTTCGGTTGTTGCTTACCAACCCACTGCCCATTGTACCCTTTATTCTGATTGTTGTTTTGAAAACGTGGCAGATTTTTGGGCTTGTTATAGTAAGACTTATATTTTTTGAAAATTCAAAAATCTTTTGGAACTTGACAACTTCTCAATCTCTGACACATCGATCTCCACAAGTTTAAACACCTTTTCAAGTTTATCCACATTCACATTTTCTATCGGAAACTCCTCATCCGAATACAACTTATCAGATCCACACACCTGGTGCATGACCAGGGTAGGTTCGTCCTTTAAGTTGTTTTTGGACTTGGATTTTGGAAGATAATTGTTTAGAAAACATTCACAATCCTCATTTGAAACTATGGATTTTGTGGAATCATTGTCAGTTTTCAAAACATTTTCAATCACATTTTTCACAACCTCAGAATCAACACTTTCCTCATCGGATGGTTCACTAAATGTAACATCAAAGTTTTCAGGCAGGTTGTCAACTTCACCCTTTACATTCATATTTAATTCTTTTTCCACCCCAAACTGTTTCTTTGTGAAGTTATTGTTCATGGGTGGTGGAACAATATGATACCCGACCCCTGTTCCATTTTGATAAACATCTTCATCATCTTTGTGCTTTCCGATGGGTTTCGGGACAATATGTTGAAGAACAAAGCTAGCGGAATGATAACTCTTCAACTTCAAGTTGATTCGTTCATTCTCAATCTTAACTTCTTCAATCTGAAGTTTCAAGTTTGCAATCTCATACAGTTGATTGTTAATTTGTTCCTCTTTTTCTTGAATGACAGTTTTTAATTGTATGTTCTCTTGATGAGTTTGAAAATCTCTTGAATCAGAATCTTTAATTGTCCTTTTTAGTTTTTCAAAAGCCTCGGTTAATTGTCTATCTTCAAGAACAAGTTTTTCATTTTCTTTTCGAAATGCTCAACATCTTTTTCATCATTTTTTATCTTTTCGGTCAAAGAGTAAATTCTTTCTTTTGAACTTTTCACAATTCTATCTTTCAAAGCCATATCATTTTTTAGGTTGTTGATTATACCGGTTAAGTCCTGGATGTTAGATTTCAACACAAACTCATTTGTATTACAGACCTTGCATGACTTCATGCAATTTTTGCAATCACTCTCAGTTGTAGTATCCTGAGACTTACCTGTCTCGACCTTTGGACCGACTGAATTGACCTTGTTAGATAACTCAGACTCAGTTCCAGAATTGGTATCTACCTCGAGAGCTATAGCCATCATCACTTGATCAGCCATTTTCTTCAAGTACTCAGCCGTCATCTCTAGGTTCATATCAATGATTTCCTTTACAACTTTTTCAGAATTCTCTCTTCTCTCCTTCTCGGCCATTTCTTCTGCTTCTCTTTTCAACCTCTCCTCCTCTACAGTTGGAATCGACTTCACTAGAGCCTCAAAATCGATCGTTTTCGGGTCTGTACAAACATTTCCCTTCAGATCTAGATAACACTCTCTCTCAGCATCCCACCATTTCGCCTTTACGGCTTCCTTGTAAGCTCAGTGAATGCTATTCATTCTCATATGTGCTATCTCTCTTTCCCTGTTGAAAGTCTCCGACGTCACCACCTAATACATTTTCTTAAACTTGAAAGTTATTGAAAACTTGGTTCAAAAATATTTTCTTGTATTGACCCACTTACAAGCCCAATCACAACTACAAATTTCTTGGTCCAAACACTTTAAAATATAATCAGCCCACTAGTCCAGACTCCAAAACAGTCAATTTGTAACCCAACTCTTCAAGTATACTTTCTTGAATCACTAAATCAAATTATGCAACCTCAAACAATTATCCCAACTTATAAAACCCTACTAATTCCCATGCATGCAGACTTCTTCTAAGATTTAATATTGTATATGATGATTTAGGACAATGATGTCATCATCTTGTATGATGACATCATGCTCGTTCAAAACCGCTCTCTTAGTATCGTGTCGTACCGTTCTGGATCCTAACCTGGTGTTACCTAAATGACACCTACTAATACCTAGCAAAACCTCTGTCCGGTATAATACAGACTCAAGACTTTAGACATTTAACGTAACAACAGATTTCTAACTATGGACATACAAAATGCACTCACATGTATGGATTAAACCATGACAACCATGGTCCTCATTTCCATTTTTCAAGTAATCATTTCTTTTTCTTTAGACAAAGATAAATTAAAAAAAATAAGGAGATAGTGGATTGGGTCATGACCACACCCTTAGGATAGTGGTTTTGGATTGTGTATTAGAGGTGAGTGAGATGACACTGAGGCGGAGGAGTGACACTATACCTTACAAATTGAACACCTTAACCCCATCTTTACCTTACACTTACAAAGATTTGAACCTACAACCTCATATTTGTAAGGAGTGACTATATCACTCAGGGGCGGAGATATAGTATAATGAGGTGTAGCACGGACTACGACTCAATCCCGTCTTTGTAGTGTAATTTTTTTTATTTTGGTTTTATATAAAGGATACTCTTGAACAAATACGGGGATACCCCTAAAAAATAGAATACTTTAATTTATTAAAATTCCAAATTTTTATATGCACAAACCTTTACAATACCAAACTTGTATAATAACTAAGCTCAAACGATAGAGTTAACCCAAATTAAGAATAATTTATTCGAAAGAGGTCTAATTAATAAACTTAGCCCAAGCCCCAAAACAATAAAATATCCTTTGGTGTATGGGCGGAAAGTTGGAAACAGAACGTCACAGCGAATTGTGATCGTCCCAGCGTCCCTGCTACTGCTCCGTTGACCTGCGTGTTTGTTGAATGTTTCTTGTCCTTTGATTTTTTGTTTGTAGGTATTGTTTATGTAGCATTGTTGTGTGTATATTATTTAGGGTTTAGGCGTTTAGATAAGTTAAATTTTACCAAAAATGATAGTTTTCTAGTTTTCTTGTTAAACTACGTATTTGAATTCTTTAAAGTTGAAGGTTGATTCCTTGAAGTGAAGATGAAATCACAATCTAACAAACAATCTCGAATGGGCCCGAAATATTTGAACAATGCTATGGTTTGTGCGGTCGAAAAAGAAACTTTTGATAAAGTAAAGGAATAATAGATTTTAATAATCCCAACTATTAGCCGTTGACCGTCAATGATCCCAACTTTAAAAATAACCGGTAGTGGTCCCATCTTTTCACATATTGTAAACCAATGAATCTTTAGGAATAGAAAATGAAAAGGTTTCAAAAAGAAATTAAGGTTATGTTAGTAAAGGTTCATTGAATTACAATATGTGAGAAGGTGTGACCGTCACTGGTTATTTTTTAAGTTGGGACCATTACCGACCAACGGTTGATAGTTGGGATTATTAAAATTCATTATTCCTAAAGTAAAAGACGACGATATGATGTAACGATTTCAAGCTATGAAAACAAGAAGGAGACAAATCTATTAGGTATTTGTTTTAATTTATTTATTATCTTTTTTTATTATTATTGTATGATTGCACGGTAAAAAGAAATTTTCTGGGATACCCCTAAGTTAGTGGGTTATCTGCGCTACTGATATCTCTAGAATGATCATTACGGGTGAAGAAACATTGATCAGAAAGACTGGAATCATTCAGATCAGGGGTTTAGTTTCTGCATAAAAGGGTTAATCCTCTCGCTGATTCGGGAGTTTGGTTGAATTCCTTCTTCGGTGGTCACCGCAAAAGAGAAAGCCGTTAGACTCGCCACGGGGAGAATGTGGGTTCTCTCCGTGACCACCCTCCGGTGTGAGAATAAGTACCGTGATCTCAATGAAGAAGAAATAGTGGAGTGAGTTAAGTGGAAAGTAACTTGTGGGATCATACCTGTAACGCCTTATTTATAGTTGGATTTGGGCGGGAAATTGGTCAATGGGGATAGTAACGGAAAGTATTTTCCGTCAACGGTTATTCTCCTTTCCCTCCATTATTAATGTCACATCCATGCACACGGATTGTGAGTGTGATCGACGGCTGGGGGATGCCACGTGGAAAGTGGGTTTGTCGTAGATTGATCTTTCAATGAGCGCCATCATCGTGATTAGATGAGCGTTCCAGATTATGCCACGTCACAGTTAGTTATAACTGAATGGTTATGCACGATGAGCGTTTAAGGCTTCTAGAAGATCTACAGCTGTAAATCGTTATGCCCTTGCCACGTGTCTATTCTGTTGTAACAGAAAACATGCTCTTGTTTAAGTCTTGATTTTAGATGCGCGGAGAATTTTAGGATTTTATCTTAAAGTCTAACTGTTCCCTTGCGTGAGCCCACGCAAGGGTGTTAGTTGAATGTTTATCTCTCCCTTCTTCCGGCGCATGTTTATCGACGACTGGTTCTTTCTCATCTTGTTTTGGGACCATTACGCAGCCGCGCATGGTCTCGTTAAAGATGTTCCAGAAGTGAATCTTATGGAATGGTTATATGTGCCTGCGCAAGGTTTCTAGTACTATATTCCTTTGTTATTGAACTGTTTCTTCCCAAATCCTGTCTAGGACCGCTGCGCAGCCACGCAGGGTCTTTATTCACAATGTTATAGAATAAGGTTGTGGTATGGTCCTATGCGCCTGCGCGAGGTTTTTGGGACCATACCCCTTCAAGTCCCCCTAGTCCAGTGTTGCTTCTACGCAAATGGGTGGAGCGCTGGACTATGCAAAATAAAGTGTGCTTTTTTGCTTTTAGAAGTAGGAGGCTCGTCTGGCGCGAAGTAAGAAGAATGTCCTTGTAGAAGATATTTCTGTTCCTTCAAGGGAAGGTTTTCATGATTTCAAATTTTGAAAAATTTGACTTATGGCAGGTAAAAGGTACTGTGTTGTCTGTTGACGTGTGACGGTTATGGTGACAGGCTGTCACTTGTCAGTTATTCATTAAATGTGCGTCGTCGAACGTGGCCTAAACGCGCGCGTGAGGTTATTTTTTGTACCCCACTCGCCCTTGATGCCTTGGTAACTGTGTTTTCTTGAAAAAGGGGGTTACGGTTCTCGAGGGCATTAATGGCGATCCCTATATAAACTCTTGAGTGCCTTCCTTCTTCCATTAGTTGTTTCTGAATCCTTTCGTCTTCTCCAATTTTTCTTTGAAAAAACCTGCAAGTTTTTCCCTTTATGTCTACCAAAGAACATCTCGAAGACTCTTCTGAAGAAATGTCTGCCTCCCTACCACCGTTAAAGTGGTCCAAGGAGGTTTTTGACAGTCTCGTGAAGAACTTCAAGTTTCCTGATGGTTGGGGTGTTAGATACCCAGATGATGGGCAAACGGCGGCTGACGCTCCGGCCGGTTATATCTCTTTATTCTGGGATTACTTTGCTGATGGCAACTTTCGTCTACCCGCTACGAGATTCTTGCTTGATGTTCTTGAGTATTACAAGTTTCATATTTCTCAACTACACCCCATCGGAATGGTCCGGATTCGACATTTCGAATTCCTTTGCCGGTCGATGCATATTGACCCGACAGTCAATCGTTTCCGGGTATTTTACCAACTCCACTGTTCATAGGGGTTTTATTCTTTTGCCCAACGCTCATCGGCAAAGAAGATCCTGTTGAATCCTCCCAAATCTTTTCACGAGTGGAAACACAAGTTTTTCTTTATTAAAGCTGGGGTGATTCCAATGAAGATGACCTTTAGGGGTGCCAAAGACATTGTGGTAGAAAATATGAAGACTCCGGAGTCGGAGATTTGGTATCAGGACCTGAAGGATATTCCTTCCATTGAGCTTCCTGAGAGGGTCTTGGTTGCCGCTGGTATGAGTCTTCACTGGAAAATGGATCGTGAAGACAAGCCGGTGTACATGGAGGATGATAGAAGTAAGATTTTGGATCTTCTTACCCTTTTGTTTTCCTTTTTTGTAAATAACATGACCTTGTTACTGTTTTTGCCTTTGTAGTTGTTTCCTTGTATGTTGTTGCATATAAGAGGGAGAAAGGGAAAATGACAACTATCCCGAAGGGTGCTGGTGAAGAGCTTTGGTATCAACAGATAATAAGAAATTTTTCGCTTCCCCGGGATGAAGATTTAGTCGCGCAACCTTCGACTGGTGCTGGTAAACTCGTTTTAAAATTTTTGATCAATATTGTAATATTACTCTTTGCTGTCTTTGGGCATGGGGTAATATTGCAATATTTCTTTTTAAATAAGCGAGTTGATTAATCTGGGCATAGGCCCTGAGAAGAAGAAGAAGAATAAACGTGTACCGGCTGTTACTATTGCACCAAAGAAGATTGATGCGCCAAAGGCGAAGGTTAAAGAAGAGAAGAAAGGTACGCACCATTTCTATGAATCCTGGTATGATTATATAGTGGTGTATGACGTCTTGGAAGGACTTGCGCCTATAGTTCTGAGGAAACCAAAGGCGGAGCCTCGTGATACTGCGGATATCCCTGTTTCTAACCCGGATGATCCTATTGATTTGGAATCGAGTCCAGAGCCTTTGCGGAGGACGAAGGCGATGAAAAGGAAGCAAGCGGAGGTTGAAGCTGCGGCGCAGCCTGTCAAGAAGGTGCCAAGAAGGAAAATTGGCAAGAAGGGCAATCTAGATGCCTTTGTTGCAAAGTTCTCTCTAGGTTAGTGTCTTTTTTTCAACTATTTTTCCTCATCATTTGTGTTAATATGGCTTTATTTTGCAGAAAAGCCAATTCCTTCTGTCCGCGCGGAGTCATCATCTATTTTTAATGATGACGTCCCGCCTTCACCACCTCGCGCTTCTATCAGAGAACAGCTAGAAGGTATTAGTGTTGCGGAGACGGAGGTGGAGAAGACTGTTGAAGCTGAAGTTGAAAATTTTGAAGTTGAGAAGCCTGTCGAAGTTGAGCTAGAGGCGGAGAAGGTTGTAGAGACGGAGACTATGGATGCTGGTGTTACCAAGCCCAAGTCTCCTGAAGTTGTGGCGCGCGAGCCTGAGAAAGGAAAATCCATTCAAGAGGATCCAGTGATAACTATTCCTTTCTCTGCCGCTACTTCTGCGCCTGTGAATATTGAAAAGAACCCAGCTGGTGATCAGGGCTTTTTTACTCATGATGAGGAAGACTCTCCCATCCGTCCAGAGGAACCCTGGGTGATTATTATTATAGATCTTATTCTGAAAAGAGGGCTTTCGATATTCAAGCGCTTGTGTGGAAGCTCAAGCAAGGCGATACCTTTTCTGATTGGCAGATTTTCCGTGATTGGTTACAAGGTATTTTCCCTCCCGCAGAGGTTAAATTCCAAGAAGAGCGTTCCCATGAACAGACTTACCATGCTTATCTTGAGGAGACTGCCAGCTCTACTTCTACCACACACCGTATAGTGCGCGAGTGGTGCAGTATGCATAAAGAATGGGCTGCTTTTGAAGCGTCCAAGAAAAAAGCTACTGAAGAGAAGACAAGGGTTGCCCTGCTGAGAGCAAAGTTGGAGGCTGATCAAGCCAAGTTTGAGAGCGAGCAGAAAACTGAAGAGTGGTCTACAGCAGGGTGGAAAAGGAAAGCTGAAGCTGAAACCACTCTTCTCTCAGAAGAGCGTAAACGTTGGAGGAAAATTTGTGAGAAGGATAACAATGAGAAGATGGGTCTTCGGAATGGCATCAACAATCTCAAGGCGGAGATTGAGAAGTTGAAGAAAGAGAAGGCGGAGGCTGAAGTAGCCCATGATGAGTCTCGTTCTCATCGAGAGAGGAGCAAGCAGAGAGAGGTACAAACCTGCGCCACGCTTGCCGTTAAAAATAAGGAGATAGACGAACTCACCTCTTTATTATCTAATCAGGAACAAATTAAGGCGGAGCTTGAGTCAGCCAAAAAAGATTTGCAGCTTGAGTGGGTTGAGAAAGCTGAGACTTCCCGCCGTCTGACTGAAATAGAAGGGAAATTGGAAGATTCCAAAACCGCTCGAGTGACGGCGGAGAGTCTGGTGAGCCCTAGAAGGATGACATGCTTTGGATGAAGCATCATGGGATTATAAGTGTAAGTATGCCAACTTCGTGCAATATTTTGATATGTTTGTACGTCTTCTTATTTGTTGTATTGCGCAGGTTGCAAATTATGTCCTCAACTCCATTGATTTGGATCAAACGGTTGCTCATCTGTTGGTTACTGTGTGTAATGATGGATACGCCCAAGGGTATACAGAATGTACCCAGGATGTTAATAATGCATTAAGGGTTAATTGGGATATCAGCAGATCAGCCACACATGGAGTTGACACCGGGGCTACCCATGCAGCTGCTAAGACCGAATACAACAACTTACACCTTCCTGTGATGGACCTGGTAATTGAAAGAGGTGTTCCCAGAGGAAGGAGATGATGATGAAGACCTAGAGTAGGTTTTCTTTGTATTTTTTGTGGTTGTTGAACACTTTAGTTGAAATAGGTTTGGGATGTAAATCTCATTTGTAATGGTGTGATTGCGTTGCCGCGCCAGTAACATGTTGATGCACTGTTGTGCATTTAAAATTTTGTTAATGCGTTTTCTGCGCAAGTAACGTTTGTGAATATATGGTATGTTTTAATTACAATGTTTTGCGTGAGTACAATTACTTTGTTAAGGTAAGGCGAATAAAGATGGTATAAAGCTCATGTGTGAACTTAGGGCTGGACCTTGCACGGTACCTGTGACCGCGGACCGTTCATGAGACTTGTATTAGGTTACCATAGTGTTTTTGCGCTTACCAAAAGAAATTGCATGCATTTTGTAATAAACATAAAGATAATGTAACAAACTTTGTATTGACTTTGATAGGGCGCAAAGGCCATGTGTTACAAAGTTGTTTAGGATAAATAATGGAACTTAATTTATTGCGCACGGAATAGTCCTTGTACCATAAGTTGACAAGTTGAGGAACCAGTCAAATATGAAGGAACTATGCGCGCTGAATTGCCGTTGATCCTTAGGCTAGTTTAGCTTTTTTGTTACTTGGCCCCTCGTCTCCACGCATGATTTGCTTAATTTCTTTGAGCACGTTCTGAACTAGATGGGTAAGTTCCCCACTCTTGAGCGCTTTCTCTATTTCCATGCGGAGACTGATGCAGTTGTTTGTGGTGTGGCCAGTATCTTTGTGGTATTCACAATAGAGGTTTGGATCTTTCCCTCTTTTGTTTTTCATTGGCGGTGGTGTTTTGAACTGGTAATCCAAAGTGCTGAGCACTTCCGCTGGTGTCTTGGTGAGAGGCTTCCACTGCCTTTCGCGGTTTTCTTGTTTGGCTTCTTTTTAAGCTATGAGCTTGTTGATTGTCGCGCGGGTGTCATCTGATGAGTATGCGCTTGAAGCTGAGTCCTTCCAGTTTTTCTTGAATTTCCTACCACTGTTTCCACTCATGTCCTGCGGGCGGTTCTGTGGTAGTGGTGGCCTATTGGAACTTAGATTGCACTTTGTTTGAGCATATACTTTAGCGGCAGCCATCAATTTTCCCAACTTTTCGGCAGACCTTCAGTCCCTGACAAGACTTTTATCATATCATCACACCTAACCGCGTACTTGAATTGCGCATGGATTAAGTACTCATGCACATCGTCGATTTCCAATACTTCTTTGTTGTAACTTGTTATGAAATCTTCTAAGCTTTCTCGTCCCTCCTCCAGATGTTCATGACATCTGCAGAGTCTCGAATAATCCATTGAATTTCCCAACATTCGAAGGTAATTTTGCCCGCTCCAGGGGGGCTAGTGCAATCTCTTTGACGAATTTTAATTTTCAGTAGCATCTGCTGGTCGGTAAATCAGATTGTAATCATGCCCCGTTTCTGGATTGTAAACTGCGCGGATTTTTGGCTTGTAGCTTGCATGATCTCTCTGCAATCGACTGAAAACACTTGTGTTGTCATCTTCATGATACGTCCTGTCATATTCATCGGTTTGGGTGTCCCACTTCTAAGAAGAACGCGGGCCCAAACGTGAATGGACTGACTGATGCCTGTGAGAATACTGTTCGTCACGGTGATTGCATCTCCTGGATTAAGAGTGAGTAGATTCATACTTGATGGTAGATCTGGAATAGACTTCCGTATCATCTACTGACATGTGCGATGGTGCATCGTAGTGCAACACTCGAGGTGCAGAGGGGGCTCGCACCTGAGGTGTAGATCTATGTGATTGTGTTGCAGGTTGAGCAGCTTGTGCACAGAGCTGTGCGTAAACTGCGTTTATTGCACCTTAAGATTTTACGTACCATGAGATCGGAGTTTCACCAGGAGGTAAAATTGAGCTGATCAGAATTTCAGGTTGTATTCCTGGTGTAACTGGATCATTTCCCTGATTAACGTTTTTCTGGACATCGTTATCATCGGATGCTTCCTCCATAATTCCCTCGACACGGGAAGCATGAGCAAAATTGCCCTTGTTCTGTGGTCGAGGACCTTGTGGATGATGTGATGGAGCTTCTGCCATAGAAAACAGAAGAGAAGATGAATCGAACGAGAAGATGAAATAGAAATTAAAAAAAAACGGTGGGCGCCAATGTAGAAACAGTGATCAGAAAGACCGGAATCAATCAGACCAGGGGTTTAGTTTCTGCATAAAAGGGTTAATCCTCTCGCTGATTCGGGAGTTTGGTTGAATTTGCAAAACAGAAAGCCGTTAGACTCGCCACGGGAGAATGGGGGTTCTCTCCGTGACCACCCTCTGGCGTGAGAATAAGTACCGTGATCTTAATGAAGAAGAAATAGTGGAGTGAGTTAAGTGGAAAGTAACTTGTTAGATCATACCTGCAACGCCTTATTTATAGCTGGATTTGGGCAGGAAACTGGTCAACGGAGATAGTAACGGAAAGTATTTTCCGTCAACGATTATTCTCCTTTCCGTCCAATATTACCGTCAAATCCATGCACACGGATTGTGAGTGTGATCGACGGCTGGTGGGATGCCACGTGGAAAGTGGGTTTGTTGTAGATTGATCTTTCAATGAGCGCCATCATCATGATTAGATGAGCGTTCCAGATTATGCCACGTCAAAGCTAGTTACAACTGAATGGTTATGCACGATGAGCGTTTAAGGCTTCTAGAAGATCTACAGCTGTAAATCGTCATGCCCTTGCCACGTGTCTATTATGTTGTAACAAAAAAGATGCTCTTGTTTAAGTCTTGATTTTAGATGCACGGAGAAGTTTAGGATTTTATCTTAAAGTCTAACTATTCCCTTGCGCGAGCCCGTGCATGCGTGTTAGTTGAATGTTTATCTCTCCCTTCTTCGACACATGTTTATCAACGACTGTTTCTTTCTCATCTTGTTTTGGGACCATTGCGTAGCCGCGCATGGTCTCGTTAAAGATGTTCCAGAAGTGAGGCTTATGGAATGGATTTATGTGCCTGCACAAGGTTTCTGGTACTATATTCCTTTGTTAATAAACTATTTCTTCCCAAATCCTGTTTAGGACCGCTGCGCAGCCGCGCGGGGTCTTTATTCACGATGTTATGGAATAAGGATGTGGTATGGTCCTCTGCGCCTGCGCGAGATTTTTGGGACCATACCCCTTCAACGGGTTGTGCCTTAGGTACTATTCCTAAGACACACTCTTTTGTTATATTAATAATTAATAATAATAATAATAATAATAATAATAATAATAATAATAATAATTGTTGATCCCAGATAAAGATACTCAAAGGCTTAATATGGCAAATAGATTTCAACAAATAGGAAAATATTGTGCGAAACTAAAATCAAACTTTCAAGAAACAACTTACAGAATTTTCAAGTATATTAATGACTTTGTAAAACAAAGTTATTGACTGTTACAAATAAATGCTTAAAGAATTTTGTGTGAAGGGTAATAGAGTTTGTAGTGTGTGTATTAAATGCTTAGCTCAACTCATTTAACCTTCTGGGTTGACGTCTCTATTTATAGAGAGTCTGGATCATGAATAAACACTTGTTTATTCATGCACTTGCTCTACACAAAGTATCTTTTTGGCATATTCATTGAATCGTTTATTGTCAGCCTGCTACTTTTCAATTTTGTCAGGGCTTATCTCCAAGACAAGTTGGTCTACAAGAAAATCTGGTGACCAACTTACTAGAATTCTGATGAAATTGATCATCAGAAATTCTGATGATCAGACTTACCAGATTCTGATGATAAATACCAGATTTATCATCAGACTTCATCAGAATGGTCTTGCCTGATCGTCTTCTTTGTCTTGATCACTTTCCTGATACTTAATTAAAGATGTGTCTTTCATTTCTTCTTGTCTTGTTATCATGTAGGCATCTTTTTATTGATCTTTCTTGACTGTATCTTCAGCATATGATCAGGTTGATCATCTTTTTCTTCAATACTTACATAAAAGTTTCCTAACAATAATAATAATAATAATAATAATAATAATAATAATAATAATTACCAACTTTATAATTATAAATTATCAATTTACAGTTAATAATAATAATAATAATAATTACCAACTTTATAATTATAACTTATCAATTTTTACAATGCATCAAGTGTTATACGGTTGTCATTATCAGTTGTACCCAGGATACGTTGTAAAGGTTTTAACTTTTTGTTTACTTTTAACCCCATTATCTTTTTATCTTTTACAACTTAAACCTAACAGATTTACACTTTCAATTTTGATCTCATGTATATTTAATCTTTTACAAAATTTTCATTTTACATTTCGATCTAAATTTTGCGAGTTAATATGCCATAATGTGCGTGTGGGGTTCAATATTTTTGTACCTATTTTTCCATTTTACTGCCTCGTCGCAACAAGCTGGTCCTGGATCAACTTAATTATTGGTTTCTATCTTTTAGATCTCGCGTGCGTGATTCAAATATTTTTATGTCTACTTTTCGTTTGATTTTATTTTTTCCATTTTTTATACAAACTTTTTTGGTGTTGGTGGTCACTGGCGGTGATGTGTCATTTGTGATACTTGGCACGACTTTACACTCCACACCGCAATGCGGGAAAGGGGGAGGGAGAGAATTAATACTAGTTCATATCTATACTATATTATAATACATGAGTGAGAGACATTAAGATACCCAAAAAATAAGAAATGTTTTCTTCTTAATTTATAAATAAACCTCTAAACTGGGGGTAAATTAGTCTTTTAAACAATAACCCCTCATTTTATTACACTTAAATTCCTAAGTTTTAACATCATTATGGGTAATTAGTTACACTTTTCCGCCTCCACAACAAAGTTATAATTTTTTTTACATATTCTTATCATATCATATAAACTATAATGTTTTTTTAAATCCAAAAGTACCGTGACGACCTACTCATTTTTGTTGACGTTTCCATAGTTGTCTTGGTAAGTATTGACGTGTGCATTAAAAGGTACAAGTAGATGATGCCTTAGTGTACATGTGATTAAAGACCAACGTACTGAGTCATTATCCCAGAATGTTTAATAGCTACAGAATGTCAACTGATTAATACCATCAGTGCTTGATTGGAGTATTTGCAGATATCAACAGTTCTGAAGAGAGCTTTGTTGCTCATAATATCTCTGAACACAACAAAGAGAATTTTCTCACCTTTAATTCATGTTTGTTCAATGATATCTCCAGTTCTGACTTGTTTTTCCAGCTCTTTGGGGATTGATGCGTCTGGTGGAGGGATGTGGACTTTCTTCTGATGAACATAATCATAGTTAATGCATAAATCAAAATCAGTAAAAGCTATCCGTTCAAATAGCTTGATTCCTGCTTTTGAGACGCTCTTGAGTGCTCTTCGGACATATTTGTTGTTTCCTTTGTCACCATCATATGTTTTCTTCGGAAACAGACTGTCCAGTGGATGCAGCTGATCTGCCAGATCTCCATCAGTTATCTTCTGTTCAGTGCCATCTTTTCTTAGGAGAGTGTACTTGTTTTGCTCAAAATATCCTCCAGCGCCATCTGCAGTTCATCATCCCCTTTCAGAACTCTTGTTATTGGATTATCATGAGCTTTGTGGATGCTTCCTGGACCTCTTTCAAGCCTTTCCTCCCTCAAGCCCCTACTTATTGGACTTTGTGGTCTGTCCAATTTATCTTCTTTTGTCCAGTAGTACTCCTTAAGGTTATGCTCAGGGAACATCATTGTTGGTGCACACATATGTCGTCTTCGTCTTATATCGAGTCTCAGATACGTTGCAGTTCGGAAGAAGGATGATGTAATCATTATTGATGATGACATCATATATGACATCACGTGAAGACAACATCAGCACATGGTTACACGAAATGTAATGTTCATATAAGACAAAATAGTAAATTGTAAGATTTCGCTCAAACGTGCATGTATAGGTGATTCCGCCCGGAATCACATGTATCTAATTCCGCTCCTAATGGTTGTTATCAGTTTCGGGCAGAATCAAGAGGCCTATATATAGGTCCTCATGAGTGAAATCATTTAGCAAGTCCTTGTATACCATACCGAAGCTCTGCCGGTGTGAAGATCGATTGTAAACAACGTTTAATCAATACAATCAGTGAAATTAGTGAAGATCAAGCTGTTACTAAGTCTATTTCTTGTTTTCCGCACCTGAAATAGATAAGAACCTCTCTAAACGACTCATTCGGATCAGTCGATCGATCCTACAATTGGTATCAGAGCCAGTTGGAGGAGTTCTGCAATTTACAGCCGTATTTCATTGATATTTCTCGCTTCTACACCTTCTCTCATCGTTTCAGGAAGATTTAACGGTTAATACTGGTTCATATTTTCACAGATTGGATAATATTGAACATAGACAAATCCTTGAAAGTTTCATAGCAAAATTCGCAGTAAAAATGGACAAAATAGATCTCCGAACTGATTTCGCTCGTACGGATGTTGTCTGATTTCGCTCCAAAACTTGCTGTTGATTTTGCTCCTACCTGCCAAACTGTTGATTCCGCTCGTAAATTCCTGATTCAGCTCCAAAATACTTGTTGATTCCACTCCAAAAGACTCAAAAGTTGATTCCGCTCCTGATTGTTTTTTTGATTTCGCTCCTAGTAGCTGATAAAATTTAGATTCCGCTCCAAAGTTCATTTGTTGATTCCGCTCCCAGAAAAGTTTTTGATTCTGCTCATAGTTATCAAGTCTTGATATAAGTGTTTGCATGTGAAAGATATTAGTGGAATAGTCATAAATCACGTGTATATCAGTATATCGGCCCAATCAGAAACTGTTATTGGCCCAAGACATTTGAAACACATCTAGGTTCAATCAACATTTTAATTAGTGGATTGTGAGGTCCAATTAAAATTGTTGTCGAGTTGCTGAGTTTTTGTTGGCCCAATCAGTTTTTGGTTTATATCATTATTGTCAACCCAAGTTGTCATTGACCCGTGTGATTTGTTTCATGTAACGAGGTTGTTTCTGGAAAGTGCATCGTATATTGTGCCGTTTGAAAGAGGTGATCAGAACCATTTGATGTACATGTGATTTTTGATGTTTGTCGGTTAAGTGGATTTGTGTCAAAAGTTAAAGCAAATCATATTGCTCGGTTTGAAATCACATCAGGTATTTGTCAGGTATTTTACAAGGTGATTCGAAGCAAATTGGTGTCTAGTTTGTTTGAAACTTGTGCTTTTGTAAACTCTTGATACTGAATCATGGATAACGATTTTTACAACGCGTTTGCTACTTCGTCTACTCCGGCTGTCATTGCTCAGAACATGAATTTGGAAAACGAAACGGGAACCACTCAGAAACCCCCGAAGCTAATGAGCATTGAAGAGTATTACGGTTGGAAAGACAGATTCAAAAACTGGGTTCAGGCAAACCATCTTAGGTCATGGGAGTGTATTCTGAAGAAATATGTTTTGCCACGTACTGAGTTACAAGTTGTGAAAACAATTTCTGAGTTTAGTGATCAAGAACGAGAAATGTATAGAGCTGAAAAGATGATGATCAGCTTACTTCAGTAAGCTATCAAAGAAGACATTTTCATACTGCTTCAGCACGACAAAACTTCAAAGTCAATCTGGGATGCTCTACGTGTTAAGTTTGAGGGTAGTGAGAACATGATTAAGAGCAAGAAGGCGTTGCTCAAGAAAGAGTTTGATCTGTTCAGTAGTTTACCGGGAGAAGATACGAAGAAGCTGATTGAACGTTATTGCCACTTAGTGCGATCTATGTCGATGATTGGTATAACCAAAGATCCTGATGAGTGGGTAGACAAGTTAGCGGACGCTTTACCGCAGAAAGAGTGGGGAACTTACTTGATGATTCTAAAAAATACGGGTGTTTATGATGGGTTGACGATTTCACAGTTTATTGAAAAAATCGAAAGTCAAGATCTGGAACAGCAGAAGATCGCAAGGATGAATAGTCCAAGTGGTCAACAGGATGTGAAAATGTACTACAAAGGTAGTGTTCAGGAAGCAGAAAGAAGCCCAAAAATTCAAACTGCGTTCAGTACTGGGGATTCAACAGAAAAGGATGATCAAAGTTCCAAAAGCAGTAGTGGATTTTCTTAATTTCCGAGTGTCAATCCGAAAGAGACTACATCAAGTTTCCATTCTCAGAGTACAAAGACAGGAAATGGTTATGTGATCCAGTGCAATATCGCTTTGAATCTTCCTGAAGGTCAAAGTTTTTCTGAGGAAACCGCTAAAGATCATATGGCTCTGCTTGGTTCTGTATTGCTTTCTTATGAGGGTTTAGTGGCTGGACGGATCGGAAATCCTATGCTTACAAAGGAGGATTATGATCAGATAGATGCCGAAGAAATGGAGTTAATAGACATCAAATGGTGTCTAGATAGCATTCTTAGACGTGCTGAAAAGTTCAAGCTGATTACCGGGAGAAATGATTTTCTTGATGCACACGTTTCTACTTTAGGTTTTGATAAATCTAAAGTTACTTGTTTTCGATGCAGGGAGAAAGGCCATTTCAAACGGGAATGCAAGAACATGGAAGCTAGTGGAGCTCAGAATCCGTTTGGAAAAGACGATTACTACCGTAAAGCCATTTACCAGCAAGTTGGTCAACAACAAGAATCACAGGTGGCTCATGGTAGAAGAATCGAGGATTCAAAAAGAGCGTGCGTGGTGGATTTTAATTGGAACAATTATATATCTCCTGATAGCAAAGCATGTATAGTAGATCAAGATGATGAGAGGCTACCTGAAGGCTTCAGCTGGGATATGTTTGTAGACGAAAAAGGAGATTTTAAAGCTTTCATTGCAAAAATAGTGAAAGAACCTGATATGTTTACTGCATGGATGAAATCTATTGGTGAAACTGTAAAGTCTGTTGCATCAGATGAAAGCTCATAGAGTGCAAATGAAAGCTCACAAAGCTCAGATGACAGTTCAGAAAAAGAAATTATTTTTGATCAAACACCATCTGATTCTGGTTTATCGGATGATAATTCTAAAAAATCTGTACAGTTTGATCAGTCACAAACTGATGACAGCAGCAGTGATGACGAGGAAGAAAAACATATTAACATTGCTAAATCTCATCTATCTCTTGAAAGTTTTCATTTATATTTTGCAGATCGCATGGAGAAGCTGAAAGAAAAACGAGCTGCAAAAGAACAAAAGGAAATGAAGACTGAAAGTGTTGCTGAGAAGATTGCTGAACCAGAAAAGGTGACTAAAGATAAGATAGTGGTTGAAGTTGAGAAAATTATTGAAGTTGAAAAGATTGTGGAAGTCATCAAACCTTGCTTGAAGTGTTTGGAATCATGCAAGGAATGTGCAGCAAAAGAAGAGAAGCTAGCTGAGTTTGAGAAGATGAAGGAACAGTTATTGTTCAATCTTAACTATGTGAAAGAATCTTATGATGTCTTAAACAGAACAGTAACTGGTCTTCAAAAGACTAACTCTGAGAGAGAAAAGTGTCACACCCCGATTTCCACGTGTCACCGGTGGGCCCGGTGGGGGAGTATCGTGACGTGGTTGGCAACATAATAGTCAAACAACACAATATTTAATATGCACAGCGGAAGCAATTTAAAAGATATAATACAACCGAATTTAATTATTGTAATATCAAGTATCACAACGTTCGATTGTTTATCCACAGAACGGATCGAAATAAAATATGAGACAATAGTTCAACAGACTTCAGGCATCTTAAGCTTGCGAGACTTCTAATGATGCTAAGGAGAAATCCCAGCCAATTTCGCTTAGTACCTGCATTTAATCTTTTTGGGAAAATACGTCAGTTTACACTGGTAAATACATTCAACTGACTCATTTTGGAAAATGATTGAAAATTGGTTTGGATGCACATGGCATAAACATTTTATTTAACTTGTGAGAATTATTTAATATTATAATCTTGTGAACGAATTACATGTTACTTGTGCGTTCAGTAGCCCGGATCTTGTCCGGGTTAAAGATCAATAGACACACCACATAATAGAGTTATACACTGACAGGTGTACTGTCACACCCCCAAAATCCACATGCGGAGTACTACCGCTTGGAGGCGTGACTGACCAGGATCCAGCCACTAATTATACTGAGCAATGATTAATAGTAGAAGTATTCGCCAACCACAATAGTTAGTAAACACCATATTTTAAAGTTCTAAAAGTTTTAAGTTCAAATAACAGTTTAAACAAACAGCGGAAGCATAAACCAAACAGTCTCAAAACAAGGTTCATAGTTCAGATTATTTAAAACCCACACACGGGCTAAACGACCACTACACATTCCCAAGCTGCAAGCTCCTGAGTCACTGGGTACCTGCAAAGCATGCAGAAGGGTATCAACAAAGATGTTGGCGAGTCCACGAGTTGTCCAGTTTTAGTTACCAAAAACTTGTTTCACCAGTTAATTTATCCGTTTATACATGCGATGGGGAGCTACCCCATAAGTAAGCGACTAAACTGTTTTTACAATACCGAATACTATTCATCCGTACGTTTCTGTAGAGTGCCCCGTTTGTCAATGTTCTATCATCATTGACGGTTGCCAGAGTACATTAGTTCACGCCCGATCCCATACGCGGGCACGGTGTGAGGTTGGTGAGACCTAAATAGCGCTATCAACTAATAACCCGTTCGCCTGACCCCGGCGACTAATCGGTATTAAGAAGTGAGGACTTGAGTGATAGAGTTTTGTTTAGTGTTGCTTGTTGCATCCAGTATAAACAGTAATTAACTAAAAGTCCCATTTAAGGGGAGAGAAGTAGGTTTGTATCCCTTACGAGGGGATAGCGTTGCTTAAGTTTCCGTTTCCCAACCACCAGGAACGCATGCTTTATTAGTTGTGAACTCACCTTGGGTTGCTTGGCAGGTTAGTCTGCTTGGTTAAGTATGCTGGTCACCACATCCTAAATGGTTACCAGTATAGGTCAGGCTCGGACACAAATAATCACGTATTTCTACACATAGCTAACACATAGTACGCATACAGTTTTGAGTTATTGGGCCTGCTCTAGCAATGGTACAGTCGAACAGTAACAATTAGCACGTAGTCCAGTCAAACAATAATCATGCATAATCAGTCCATTTACTTTGGCCCATTAACGGAGATCAGCAGCCCACTCGAGACAAGGTGATCTCGAGTCGAGACCGAGAGGTCTCGAGTCGCAACCAAGTGGTCTCGGGTTATAGCATAGTGGTCTCGGGTAGTGCTGGTGTGAGCCGCAATCTCAGATGTCTCGAGTCCCGTCTCGAGTCGAGACCACGGTGTCTCGAGTCGAGACCTTGATGATTTCAAGTCCCTGATGTCTACTTTGTCTGGTCTCGAGTTATAGTTTACTGGTCTCAAGTCGAGACAGGGGGTCTCGACTCGCACACCTGATGACTGAAAACCTTCTAGAACTTGTCTAATAGTACTATCCAATAGAATTCTGTTTTCATGATAACATGTACTATCCAACCAAAATGCATAAACATGTTTTATTGTCTAAATGCTAATCAAAACAGATCAATCAAAGAATATTTCAAATATTTTCATGGCATTCATGTTGTTCTTTATTAGGGTTTTCATCATAAACATGTTCATATGGTTCATCATGAGATTCATCCAAGTAGATAACATTTTTCTTGTTCAAAGCATACGCATACATCCTCAATCTTCAATACATATCATGCTACTCGGTTAAAAGGATCATGTAGACATTTATTCTAAACAATAAACACCCTACACTAACCATCATTCATCATTCAAATATCTTAACACTTCGTTATCATGCAAGAGTTCACATATTTCATCCATCATTTCAATCCTTCAAGGCAAATAACACTATTATACATATAAACACATAGTGAATATCTAAGGTACTAACCGGTTGTGGAAGGACACCGATTTAAGGAAGGAAGTGAGGAAATGAAGCGTCCGAGTGGTGATGATGAGCTTGACCGATCCTCCTTGTTGTTGTCGATTGAATCCGAGAGGGAGAGTGGAGGAGGTGAGCTTGATTGTTAGGGTTTAAGGTTTTCTAGAGAGAGAGAGTGAGGATGAAGTGAGGGAGAGTGTAAAAGGGAGTGTGTGAGGGTTTTTGGCTTATATTTAGAGGGTGGTGCATCCTTAGTGGGTTTCCGAGTGGGCTAAGGGAGGTGCGGCCCAACTGTTCACTTATTTACTCGAGACCGGGTGGTCTCGAGTCGTGGTTTCGGTTCACGAGTATCTTTATATACACATATATATTACATACACGTTATCGACACATAGCACAAGAAAAATCACAACTTTCATTTAATAACATATATATACGCATAAAGTAATTACAAGGTGTTTGCTCGGAAAAACCTAGAGTGTCACATTATCCCCAAGTTTTAAGAACTTTCGTCCCGAAAGTTAAGGCAGCCACTGACAAGCTAGTGTAGATGAGAACGTTTCAACGGGGTGTCACATCATCCCCCGTTAGTTTGGAATTTCGTCCCGAAATTCGGTTGTAGCTTCAGTGCTGGGAGTTTCATTTGGGAACAACTGGGGATACTTGCGCTTCATCTGATCTTCCCGCTCCCAGGTGAACTCTGGGCCACGGCACGAGTTCCAACGAACTCGTACGAGGGGTATCTGGCTACGTTTGAGGGTTTTGATCTCTCTATCCGTGATCTCAATCGGTTCCTCAGTAAAGTGTAGCTGTTCGTCAATAGTGAGTTCCTTGAAAGGAATGATGAGTGTTTCATCTGACAGACACTTCTTCAGATTAGACACGTGGAAGACGTTATGCACAGCGCTCAGTTCTTCAGGCAGATTCAATCTGTAAGCGACCTTACCGATCTTTTCGGTAATTTCAAAGGGTCCGACGTATCTCGGATTAAGCTTGCCCCGTTTTCCAAAATGAACCACACCCTTCCAGGGTGAGACTTTAAGTAGAGCCCGGTCACCAACCTGGAACTCTAGCGGTTTCCTATCCTTATCAGCGTAGCTCTTCTGACGGTCACGAGCTGCCGCCATGCGTTGCCTAATCTGGGCAATCTTTTCTGTCGTGTCTACTACATGTTCGGGGCCTGTGATCTGGCTGTCACCCACCTCCGCCCAGCAGAGAGGAGATCGGCATTTACGACTGTACAATGCCTCAAAGGGTGCTGCCTGAATGCTGGTGTGGTAGCTGTTGTTGTAGGAGAATTCCACTAACGGTAGGTGCTTCTCCCAATTCTTGCCAGAATCGATCACACATGCCCTAAGCATGTCTTCGAGGGTTTGGATGGTGCGTTCAGATTGCCCATCCGTTTGCGGATGGTAAGCGGTGCTCATGTCTAAACGTGAGCCAAAAGATTTGTGCATAGCTTGCCACAACTCAGAAGTAAAACGGGCGTCTCGATCGGAAATAATAGAGGTTGGCACTCCGTGCTTCGAAACCACCTCCTTTAAGTATACCTCTGCTAAGGTAGAGAACTTGTCTGTCTCTTTAATAGCCAAGAAGTGGGCAGATTTAGTTAATCGATCTACTATCACCCAAATGGTGTCATTTCCGCGTTGAGACCTAGGCAAGCCAGTAACAAAGTCCATGGAAATTTGCTCCCATTTCCACTGTGGGATCTCTGGTTGTTGGAGTAGGCCTGATGGTTTCTGATACTCCGCCTTGACTCTTGCACAAGTCAAACATTTTCTGACATAGGTTGCTATATGAGCTTTCATGCCAGGCCACCAGTATGTAGTCTTTAAGTCATAGTACATCTTATCCGCACCAGGGTGTACTGAGTAACGGGACTTATGGGCTTCATCCATTACAAGCTCGCGCAAATTCCCATAAAGTGGAACCCATATACGCCCGTTCACGTAGTAAGCACCATCTTCTTTTTGTTCTAGCCGTTTCCTTGATCCTCGCAGGGACTCAGCCCTGACGTTCTCGGCTTCCAATGCTTCGGCCTGAGCGTTACGGATTTGCTTAGGGAGGTTCGAGTGGATGGTGAGCTGTAAGGCACGAACAAGCTTAGGCTTGGTTTCCTTCCTGCTGAGAGCATCGGCTACCACATTAGCCTTGCCTGGATGATATTTAATTGCACACTCGTAATCATTTAGGAGTTCGACCCATCGGCGTTGCCGCATATTCAACTCCTTTTGTTCCATTATGTGCTGGAGGCTCTTGTGATCAGTGTAAATCGTGCACTTGGTACCGTACAAGTAGTGTCTCCAAATCTTGAGCGCGAAGACCACAGCTCCAAATTCTAAGTCATGGGTCGTGTAATTCCGTTCGTGGATCTTGAGTTGTCGCGAAGCGTAGGCAATGACCTTCTCGCGTTGCATCAGTACGCAACCAAGTCCTTGAACAGAAGCGTCGCAGTAAACAACGAAGTCGTCGGTACCTTTAGGTAAAGAAAGGATAGGAGCACTGCAGAGGTTCTTCTTTAGTTCCTGAAAGGCAGTTTCCTGAGCATCACCCCATTTGTAAGCAACACCTTTCTGAGTGAGGGTCGTGAGTGGTTGAGCGATCTTAGAAAATCCCTTGATAAATCTTCGATAGTACCCTGCCAATCCCAAGAATTGGCGAACTTCGGTCGGAGTCTTAGGTATAGGCCAATTCTTAATGGATTCAATCTTAGCGGGGTCAACATGAATCCCATCCTGATTGACTATGTGCCCAAGGAAATGGACTTCTCTAAGCCAGAAATCGCACTTCGAGAATTTGGCATACAATTTCTCATTGCGAAGGAGTTCGAGAATAAGACGCAGGTGTTGTTCATGCTCCTCCTGACTCTTCGAGTAGATTAAGATGTCGTCGATAAACACAATTACGAACTTGTCGAGGTAGGGTTTGCATACTCGGTTCATGAGATCCATAAAGATCGCAGGTGCGTTGGTCATTCCGAAAGGCATAACAAGGAATTCGTAGTGACCATAGCGGGTCCTAAAAGCAGTCTTAGAGATGTCCTCATCGCGGACTCTCAGCTGGTGATAGCCCGATCGTAGGTCGATCTTGGAATAGTAGCTCGACCCTTGCAGCTGGTCGAACAGATCGTCGATACGGGGAAGTGGGTAACGATTCTTGATGGTAACCTTGTTCAGTTCGCGGTAATCAATGCACATTCGGAATGTGCCATCCTTCTTTTTGACAAAGAGCACTGGGGCTCCCCAGGGTGATGAGCTAGGACGGATAAAACCTTTGTCCAAGAGCTCTTGTAGTTGAGTAGAAAGTTCCTTGAGTTCCGCGGGGGCTAGTCGATAAGGTGCACGAGCTATAGGTGCTGCTCCGGGAGCTAGTTCGATTTGAAATTCAACCTAACGGTGAGGAGGGAGTCCAGGTAGTTCCTCCGGGAATACCTCAGGATAGTCGCGTACAATTGGAAAATCTTCAATCCTGTTTTCCTTTTTCTGTGTGTCGGTAACGAGTGCTAAGATAGCGGTGTGCCCCTTTCGTAAGCACTTCTGGGCTTTTAAGAATGAAATGATGCCTGTGACTTCTCCGCTTTTGTCGCCTAGAACTATAAGGGGCTTGCCAGGAGGACGGGGAATACGAATAGCTTTCTCTTGGCAGAGGATTTCGGCTTGATGCTTGGATAACCAATCCATACCAATGATGACGTCGAAGCTCCCGAGAATGATGGGAAAGAGATCGATACAGAAGGTCTGACCAGACAACTCTAATTTGCAGTTACGAATTACGTGTGAAGCCTCGAGGTTTCTACCATTAGCTATTTCAACGATGTGCTTAGAGCTTAAGGGCGTAAGAGTGGACTTAAGTTTCTTGCTAATACGTAGGGATACATAACTAGCATCTGCTCCGGAATCAAATAGTATGGAAACATAACGATCATTAAGTAGGAACTTACCCGCTACAACGTTGGGGTCATTCCTTGCTTCTCCAGCTCCAATCACAAAAGCCCTTCCTCTTGCACCATTCCCAGCATCGTTGTTATTGTTCCCGGCACCCTGATTGTTGTTATTTTGATTCAGTTCAGGGCAATCCTTTCGCATGTGCCCCGTTGCTCCACACTTGAAGCATCCACGGTTGTTTCCTTGTTGCTGTTGTGGTTGTTGTTGATTCTGCCTAGCTGGAAGCAGGCTCCTGCAGTCTTTGGCTTCATGCCCCATCTTGTTGCATCGCTGACACTGACTTTTGCCACATGGCCCACTGTGGTGTCGGTTACATTTGTTACACTTGGGGTGGTTTCCTCGATAGCCACCCTGTTGCTGAGGGCCCTTGTTGCTTTCCGTCTTCCTTTGTTGAACTGGGGCCTGAGTGGGGTTAGCATCCTTTCCCTGACTTCCATCCCACTTTCGTTTGTTATCGCTAGAAGTTCCAGCAGTAGCACTGATCCTCTTGGGCAACTTGCCCTCCTCCACAGCCTGATTGGTGAGTTTGTGAGCAAGACGAACCACGGGCTGTATGGTATTGAGGTTGGCCGAGGTCACATGGCTCCGGATTTCTGGGACCAAGCCTTTGATGTACAATTCGATCCTCCGATACATAGGTCGGGACATGTTTGGGCAAAGTACAACATAGTCGTTGGACTGCTTGGTGTAGGTCTCAATCTCTGACCCAACCATCTTGAGCTCATAGTACTCGTTCTCGAGCTTGTGGATGTCATCCCTGTGACAGTATTCCTCTTTGATCATGTCCTTGAAATCTTCCCACGCAGTAGCATTAGCAGTTTCCAGACCAAGCATCTGAATCTGTGCTTTCCACCATGAAAGCGCGTTTCCTTCAAGCGTACCAGTCGCGAACTTTACCCAGTTAGCAGGGGGACACTCACAGACAGCAAAACAGCTTCGGCCTTTTCAATCCAGTGCAAAAGGCCTATGGCACCCTCAGTGCCGTTGAAAGGGAGAGGCTTGCCATCCATGAAGGTTTTGAAAGTACAAACACGTAGCTGTGCAGGCGCAGGCTGACCTCCAGGGTGAGCTGCGAAAGCTGCAGCCACCGTGTTGAGCAAGTTGGTGAACTGAGCCTGAGTCATGTTAACGTTTCCTCTTCCGCGTCCACTCATTGTCTTCATAACCAGAAAACACAGTATGAGTGTGATGTCGTAATGTAGCGAGAATGAGATAGAAGAGAGATGTGTATCTATCTAATTAGGCACACTAGTATGTATAGTAGGGCAGTTAACATAAGATAAACAAGCAAGTGAACACAAGTCCGAGCTATGAGGTCTAATATGCTGAGTCTTGCCCTTGGAGTGTAGTGTCGTCACGAGTCACGGGTTATAGTCTGGTTTTTCTCAAAAAGACTCTCTTTTTAAAACCAAGTTCACTATAACCAATGGCTCTGATACCAATCTGTCACACCCCCAAAATCCACATGCGGAGTACTACCGCTTGGAGGCGTGACTGACCAGGATCCAGCCACCAATTATACTGAGCATTGATTAATAGTAGAAGTATTCACCAACCACAATAGTTAGTAAACACCATATTTTAAAGTTCTAAAAGTTTTAAGTTCAAATAACAGTTTAAACAAACAGCGGAAGCATAAACCAAACAGTCTCAAAACAAGGTTCATAGTTCAGATTATTTAAAACCCACACACGGGCTAAACGACCACTACACATTCCCAAGCTGCAAGCTCCTGAGTCACTGGGTACCTGCAAAGCATGCAGAAGGGTATCAACAACGATGTTGGCGAGTCCACGAGTTGTCCAGTTTTAGTTACCAAAAACTTGTTTCACCAGTTAATTTATCCGTTTATACATGCGATGGGGAGCTACCCCATAAGTAAGCGACTAAACTGTTTTTACAATACTGAATACTATTCATCCGTACGTTTCTGTAGAGTGCCCCGTTTGTCAATGTTCTATCATCATTGACGGTTGCCAGAGTACATTAGTTCACGCCCGATCCCATACGCGGGCACGGTGTGAGGTTGGTGAGACCTAAATAGCGCTATCAACTAATAACCCGTTCGCCTGACCCCGGCGACTAATCGGTATTAAGAAGTGAGGACTTGAGTGATAGAGTTTTGTTTAGTGTTGCTTGTTGCATCCAGTATAAACAGTAATTAACTAAAAGTCCCATTTAAGGGGAGAGAAGTAGGTTTGTATCCCTTACGAGGGGATAGCGTTGCTTAAGTTTCCGTTTCCCAACCACCGGGAACGCATGCTTTATTAGTTGTGAACTCACCTTGGGTTGCTCGGCAGGTTAGTCTGCTTGGTTAAGTATGCTGGTCACCACGTCCTAAATGGTTACCAGTATAGGTCAGGCTCGGACACAAGTAATCACGTATTTCTACACATAGCTAACACATAGTACGCATACAGTTTTGAGTTATTGGGCCTGCTCTAGCAATGGTACAGTCGAACAGTAACAATTAGCACGTAGTCCAGTCAAACAATAATCATGCATAATCAGTCCATTTACTTTGGCCCAATAACGGAGATCAGCAGCCCACTCGAGACAAGATGATCTCGAGTCAAGACCGAGAGGTCTCGAGTCGCAACCAAGTGGTCTCGGGTTGTAGCGTAGTGGTCTCGGGTAGTGCTGGTGTGAGCCGCAATCTCAGATGTCTCGAGTCCCATCTCGAGTCGAGATCATGGTGTCTCGAGTCGAGACCTTGATGATTTCAAGTCCCTGATGTCTGCTTTGTCTGGTCTCGAGTTGTCACGCATGGTCTCGAGTCGCAACCATGCGGTCTAGAGTTGTAGTTTACTGGTCTCGAGTCGAGACAGGGGGTCTCGACTCGCACACCTGATGACTGAAAACCTTCTAGAACTTGTCTAATAGTACTATCCAATAGAATTCTGTTTTCATGATAACATGTACTATCCAACCAAAATGCATAAACATGTTTTATTGTCTAAATGCTAATCAAAACAGATCAATCAAAGCATATTTCAAATATTTTCATGGCATTCATGTTGTTCTTTATTAGGGTTTTCATCATAAACATGTTCATATGGTTCATCATGAGATTCATCCAAGTAGATAACATTTTTCTTGTTCAAAGCATACGCATACATCCTCATTCTTCAATGCATATCATGCTACTCGGTTAAAAGGATCATGTAGACATTTATTCTAAACAATAAACACCCTACACTAACCATCATTCATCATTCAAATATCTTAACACTTCGTTATCATGCAAGAGTTCACATATTTCATCCATCATTTCAATCCTTCAAGGAAAATAGCACTATTATACATATAAACACATAGTGAATATCTAAGGTACTAACCAGTTATGGAAGGACACCGATTTAAGGAAGGAAGTGAGGAAATGAAGCGTCCGAGTGGTGATGATGAGCTTGACCGATCCTCCTTGTTGTTGTCGATTGAATCCAAGAGGGAGAGTGGAGGAGGTGAGCTTGATTGTTAGGGTTTAAGGTTTTCTAGAGAGAGAGAGTGAGGATGAAGTGAGGGAGAGTATAAAAGGGAGTGTGTGAGGGTTTTTGGCTTATATTTAGAGGGTGGTGCATCCTTAGTGGGTTTCTGAGTGGGCTAAGGGAGGTGCGGCCCAAGCGGCCCAACTATTCACTTATTTACTCGAGACCGGGTGGTCTCGAGTCGTGGTTTCGGTTCACGAGTATCTTTATATACACATATATATATTACATACACGTTATCGACACATAGCACAAGAAGAATCACAACTTTCATTTAATAACATATATATACGCACAAAGTAATTACAAGGTGTTTGCTCGGAAAAACCTAGAGTGTCACATGTACGCCTACACCCCGTGCTCAGGTCGTGGCCATCTCGTAAGATGATGCCAAGGATATCCGGGACATGGTCATTAACCCCCCAAAGGCTTTAAGTAACAAGACTGTTTAAACGAGCCGATCAAATTTATTCAATTACCCACTCAACGGTGGAGGATTTGATGCCCGATCAAGCGGTATGCTATATACCGTAACCCAAGCCCGTATAGGGAAAATAAGTTAAAAGTATTTACCTGAGCAAAGTGTAATTCACAATTAGCAAAATGCACGTAGCTTTTACTGGTCCTCCTAATCTGGAACGAAGGTTTTATAATAACCTATTAGAATCCTAACGGGTCTTTAATTAAGCTTAAGCTTAGACCGGCTAGTTTCAAAGATACGGTTCGTACGCACGATTAAGCGAAGACCGGATAGAATGTGATTTAGACCCGACAAGTTTGAAGACTTGTTTAATATAGGTTTATTATTCACATTCTGGATTTTGAGATAAAACCGTTAAGGTTTGACCCGTTTCGGCTAATTTATGTAAACTTGTTACATAAACCGAACCGTACGCGTAATAAGCGTGACGGGTATTCATGAGAGCTATATACAGGTTTCCTAAGTTAATTATGCCTCAAATATGTCGTGACATTAGTAAGATGTCTTTCATTATGCCCGAAACGTGTTTAAACACAAACTAGGCCCCGTAGGGGTAGTTTGGTCATTTAAAAGTTTATAAAAGAGTTTAAGTAACAACCTGAGTTACAGGTCTGATGTAATCAGCAAAAACACATAATTTGCTAAGTTATATCAGTAGGATAAAGCGTATATGTGAAATGTATCATTTTTAACTAAACTATGCCCCGTAGGGGTAATTTGGTAATTTCACATAAGCCGAAAAGCTCAAAACCAAAGTCTGAGTTAATCAACCTTTGTTTACAATTAAAATATTCTAATTTCCTCATATATCAGTAGGTATCAACCCGGGTATGTTCAATATAATTTTAATACATACTATGCGTTAAAAACGCTAAATAAGGCGATTAAAGGCCATTTCCGGGTTCGATACTTAAATCTGATATTTTTATATTTCCAGAAGGCTTAACATAATTTATTTATCATATGTGATCAGTAGCAAAAGGTTTGGAGTCGTTTAGATATGTAAAACTCATTTTATGGCCCGTAAGGGCAAAACCGACAATTACCGGATTAAGCCTACGACTATAAGTTATGCTCAGCCTAAAATTAATTAAAAATCTTTACAAATCCCAAAATAATATATTACATCAGTGGGTAAAGAGATTGATATCAAAAAGTTTGTTTAAGTAGGCTATACGCTAAATACGCCGTTTATTTGACATAAAGCTTTAATTTTACGCTAACGAGCATAACTCCTAACCTACACCTCAAACTGATGTCAAATTTTGTATGCAAGTTTAAATATCAGTAAGCAAGGTTTCTACTCTTTTACATTTCCAAAAATCATGTTTTAAGGTGAAAAGGGCATAACGGTCAACATATGAGCAATTAACGGAAACATGCATATTAATTGGATAACTGGTGAACCAAGGTGTATAATCACAGGGGTTTGTACTAACATGTAACCTAGTCCAATTAAAACTCTGAGGCATTTCTAAAACATGCCTAAACGGGTCAGAACTGAAAGTCAAAGTGAAAGTCAAACTATGTGACTTTCGGTTCCGAACCGGGTATTTACAGGAATTTGTCGGGTTGAACATGCTTAGACATGTCCTTACACTAATTACCAAGTTATATTAATGATCAAACAGGTTATAAGTGTTCTGCATTGCTAATCATGCATAAATCGCATTTTAAACTTTCTGTTGACTTTTTAAGTACACGTTTGACCCGACTTTTGACCTGGTTAGAGTGGTAATCAGGGGGAACCCTTTTGAGGGTTTATTACCCACATAAATACCAACTTATACCTACTTTTAATTCGAGATATGACTGAGCCATTGTTGACTAATCTCGAAGTCAAACCGTAATTACGACGGTTTGACTTTTAGCTAATAAACTAAGCTAAACTCAATTAAAGAAGGATTAGAATACTTACTGAAGTCCTAAGCTTGATTAGAGAACACTTGAGAGGAAGTTTGAGCTCCAGAAGTGATCCACAAATGCAGATGAAGGTGTGAGGAGTGTTTGTAACTTGAAGGCCCTTTTATATTGAATTCACTCACCACAATTGGTTGACAAACAAGTCTAGCACTCACCATACCCTTCCAACAAGTGTCCTATAGGTTTAGGGGTCGTTTAGGGGCCAAGGGGGATGTGAAAAATCGTTTAAAGTCGATTACAAGAGCACCTAGCAGACCCCTATCCAAGAAATTCGGATTCTGTTCAGATGTGGCCGTCGCGTAGCACGACGGCATGTGTCTTCAGGCTCGCGCTACGCGAGCACGTGTGGATCAGCCAAACATATTTTTCGTTATTTGCAGTTTTGGTCCTCGGCTCTTCAAACTTCGAATAGGCACTCGTTTATTGCATTATGAACCCTCACAATTTATCTATAAGGGCTTTAAAACATATACCCACTTTGTTAAGTCCCCGGTTAACTTTATTGTTACCCGAAAAGTCCTAACTTTCAACGTTTACGCTTTAACCCTTCGCACACGAATTTGATCATAACTTTCTCATACGTTAACGAAACTTTACAAAATTTAAACCATGTATTCAAGTGAGCATAATTAACCGTTACAAAGCTTCGGGTTTGTCAAAAGGTCACTCAGAGGTATAATTTAAACATGCTGAGACATTTAGCCCCTGTAGTTTGTAATCTCTCACTTTTAGCTTCGTATGATCCATGATTTATTCGTTTGAAGGTATGAGCATCTTGTAGGGTTAATATACAATATACTTATTCACTGTTGACACTTAGAATACGTATATTCACATACTTTCCATGTTTGTCAACTTTAGTCCTTTCATAATATTCTTTCACACGTTTAAACATACGACACGTGTCTACATATTATAGGACGTGAATTTTCGAGGTGTTACATCCTCACCCCCTTAAAATAAATCTCGACCCGAGATTTACTGAAATAAGTAAGGGTACTTTTCTTTCATCGTGGATTCAACTTCCCACGTGTATTCGGGACCTCTACGGGCATCCCATTTGACCTTTACAATAGGTACATGCTTCCTTCGAAGCTTCTTCACCTGTCGATCTTCAATCGACAAAGGTTTTTCCACAAACTTCAAGCTCTCATCTATATGCACATCTGTATGTGGTATAACCAGTGATTCATCCGCGAAGCACTTCTTCAGATTGCAGATGTGGAACACATTGTGAATTCCACTGAGCTCTTCCGGTAAGTTTAACTTATAGGCAACTGACCCGACATGTTTGATAACCTCGAAAGGTCCTATGTATCTCGGGCTTAGCTTGCCTTTCTTACCAAACCGCATCACTCCCTTCCAGGGTGACACTTTAAGTAGGACTTTGTCACCTACTTCGAAGTGAAAATCCTTACGCTTAGGATCAGCGTAACTTTTCTGCCTATCCCGGGCAGCCTTGAGACGGTCACGAATCTGGACAATCTTGTCCGTCATTTCGAACACGATCTCTGGTCCTGATAATTGGACATCTCCAACTTCCGCCCAACAAATAGGCGATCTACACTTTCTACCGTATAATGCCTCAAAAGGCGCAGCCTTTATGCTGGTATGGTAGCTATTGTTGTAGGAGAATTCAATTAATGGTAGGTTCTTATCCCAGCTACCACCCAAATCGATCGCACATGCACGTAGCATGTCTTCCAACGTTTGAATAGTACGCTCACTCTGACCGTCGGTCTGAGGATGATAAGCCGTACTAAAATTCAAACGTGTGCCCAAAGATTGTTGGAAACTCTTCAAAAAATGCGACGTGTATCTAGTATCTCGGTCAGAGATAATAGACACAGGTATGCCATGTAAGGCTACAATCTTATCAACGTATAACTGGGCTAACATGTCGGAGCTATAAGTCTCCTTGATGGGTAAGAAATGTGCTGACTTAGTCAATCTATCAACTATAACCCATATTGTATCATTTTCTTTCCTTGTCTTGGGTAACTTGGTAATAAAATCCATAGTTACCATTTCCCACTTCCACGTAGGAAGTTCAGGCTGTTGTAGCAAACCTGACGGTTTTTGATGCTCGGCTTTGACATGCGCACATGTCAAGCATTTAGCTACATGAGTGGCTACAAACTTCTTCAAGCCTATCCACCAATAATTTGCCTTCAGATCCTGGTACATCTTATCAGCTCCAGGATGAATGGAGTATTTGGAACTGTGGGCTTCTTGGAGGATAACATCACGAAGTCCCCCATAAATTGGAACCCATATTCATCCATTTAATCTTAAAATTCCTTCCTTGCTAAGAGTTAACTGCTCCTCAGTTACTCCTAACTTTTCATTAGGATAGTTAGCTTCCAACACAGCTTCCTTCTGTGCAGCTAACAACCTTTCCATCAAATTATTCTTTATCTCCATGCGCTTGGCATTGATTCGGATAGGTTTCACCCTCTCCTTTCTACTCAAGGCATCGGCGACTACATTCGCCTTGCCGGGATGGTACTTGATTTCACAATCATAATCATTCAAAGTCTCCATCCAACGGCGTTGCCTCATGTTTAACTCTTTCTGGTTAAACAGGTGCTGGAGGCTCTTGTGATCAGAATAGATCACACATTTGATTCCATAAAGATAATGCCTCCACAGTTTTAGTGCGAACACAACGGCACCCAACTCCAAGTCGTGGGTGGTGTAATTCTTTTCGTGCACCTTTAACTGTCGTGATGCATAGGCAATAACCTTGCCTTTTTGCATAAGCACACACCCCATGCCAGTGTGTGATGCATCACAATAAACTACAAATTCTTCGATTCCATCAGGAAATGTCAATACAGGAGCATTGCTCAACTTTTGCTTGAGAATATCAAAAGCTTCTTGCTACTTAGGGCCCCAAACGAACTTTACTTTCTTCTTGGTCAAGGAAGTTAGGGGTGCAGCAATCCTTAAAAAATTCTCAATGAAACGCCTGTAATATCCTGCCAATCCCAGGAAGCTACGAATCTCCGTAGGCGTCTTCGGCTCTTGCCAATTCATAACAGCTTCAACCTTGGCGGGATCCACCTGGATACCACGCTCGCTAACCACATGTCCAAGAAATTGGACTTCCCGAAGCCAAAATTCGCACTTGGAAAATTTGGCGTAGAGTTTCTCCTGATGCAGGAGTTTGAGAATACATCGAAGGTGTTTCTCATGGTCAGCTTGGTTCTTCGAATAAATAAGGATGTCATCGATGAAAACGATGACAAATTTATCTAAGTACGGGTTGCAAACGCGATTCATGAGATCCATGAACGCGGCTGGTGCATTGGTGAGCCCAAAAGGCATCACTAGGAACTCGTAATGACCATAACGAGTCCTGAATGCGGTTTTATGCACATCTTCATCTCTGACCTTCAGTTGATGGTAGCCTGACCTTAGATCTATCTTCGAAAAATAACTTGCCCCTTGTAACTGATCGAACAAATCGTCGATTCTGGGTAAAGGGTACCTATTCTTTATCGTGACCTTATTAAGCTCACAATAGTCGATGCACAGACGCATCGATCCATCCTTCTTCTTTACAAAGAGGACTGGCGCTCCCCAAGGAGACGAACTAGGTTTAATGAAACCCTTGACTAGCAATTCGTCTAGCTGTGTCCTTAATTCTTTCATCTCTGTGGGCGCCAACCTATAAGGTGCTCTAGCAACTGGTGCTGCTCCGGGGATGATATCAATCCTGAATTCCACTTGCCTATCTGGTGGCAAACCAGGTAGTTCTTCCGGAAAGACTTCTGGGAATTCAGAGATGACAGGGATGTCTTCTATCTTCGGTTTGGGCTCATCAATAATCACTTGTGCCATGTAGATGACACAACCCCTTTTTAAACATTTTGAAGCCTTGAGCATAGTCACTTGCTCATTTAGCCCATACTGGGTATCTCCCCGAATGGTAAGAGATTCACCAGATGGAGTCTTTATCACCACTTGTTTCATGTTACAGACAATTTGGGCCTGGTTATGAGATAACCAGTCCATACCCAGAACTATGTCAAAACCGGCCAACTTAAACGGAAGTAGAGACAGAGGAAAAGATTGGTTCTTAATGGATATAGCACATCCATCTAACACAGTTGAGACGGTTTCTATTGTACCATCTGCTAACTCTACCTCATAGTTTACACTTAAGGTTTTGACAGGTAATTTCAGCAATTCACAAAATTTATGATCTACGAAAGACTTATCAGCGCCTGAATCAAATAGTACTCTAGCATAGATATCATTTACAAGGAAGGTACCTGTAATAACGTTGTCGTCTAGAACTGCTTCTTTGGCGTCCATTCTGAAGACTCTAGCATTAGTCTTCTTAGCCTCTTCAGGCTTCTTGTTGTACTTAGGGCAGTTGGTCTTGATGTGGCCCTTTTCATTGCAACGGTAGCACGTTGCATCTTTTATCTTCTTGCAATCCAAGGTTTTATGATCCGTGGACTTGCATATACCACAAGCATAGGTTTTGATTGAGTCTGAGAGTTCGACTCAAGTCTGCACTTTCCATAGTGCTGCTTCTTGCAAATTTTGCATTTGGGCTTCTCACCAGAATTATGCCCATCTCTCCTTGACTCCGATCCTTTCTTGTGGTCACCGTTCCCACGGTGCTTCTTGTTCGACTTGTGTGAACCACCATCTTCACGTTTTCTCTTCTCAGCCTCCTTATTCCTCAGCGATCTCTGCCTGACCGCATCCAGAGTGAGGGATAAGGAAATGTCAGCTACCGATCTAAAAGTAGTTGGCCGAGAAGCTTTAACGCTTGCCTTGATCTTGGGGGCTAAACCACCGATAAAATGAGCGATTCTTTTTGGCTCCGGGGTTACCAGATAAGGAACCAACTGGGACATCGTGTTGAAGCTCCTTAGGTAAGCTTGATAGTCAAGGTTTGTCATCACCAATGATAGAAAATCAGATTCTATCTTCTCCACCTCATGCTGAGGGCAGTAATTTTCCTTGATAAGGGCAACAAATTGATCCCACGACATATTATACAATGGGATTTTTCCGGTGGCCTCAATCAGAGATCTCCACCATGCTAACGCTTCACCCTTAAAAGACTGCGACACAAACTTGACCACGTCTCTCTCAGCACATCCGCTGATGTCTACAACCGTATCCATCTCATCCAGCCATGTCATACAGTCAATGGCTCCCTTCTCCCCGGTGAAATCCCGGGGCTTGCAAGAAACAAAATATTTATACGAGCAACCCTTGTCACGGGGCCCTTGATTACGTATAACCTGCTGAGATGGAGCACTGTGGTTCGAGGAGCGTCGATCATCGTTTTTCTTCGGGTCGTCCTTCTTGGACGGTGGCTTTGAAGGCTGTGTAGATTGGGTCCTACTACGAGTCCCACTGTACTCTTCATACTGCCTTTCCAAAGCCTGTGTAACAGCGCCGTCTATGATCGCTTTTAATTCCGCACCCGTTAGATTAATTCGGGCGTCATTATTAACCTCCACTGGATGACTATTACCCTCGTCCGAGTTAGCCATTTTTAATTGAACTGTTGTAGAAAACAAGGACAATAGTTTATTTGGGAGTTTATTATGGAATTGCCCCTTAGGGAAATTCATTAACCATGGTAAACAGAGACCATATTTGGTTAATTTATTAATCATATTTATTTAGGATTTCTATAATAATTTATCCTAATTATAAAACAACAATAGTTTTATTTGTGGCACAAAAGGCCTAGTCACGTGGACATTTTTATTTAATCTATGATTTCAGAGAATCAAAACATTAAGGTATACTGGCACAATAGGCCTGGTCACAAGGACATTTATAAATTATAAGCTATGATTTCAGAGAATCAAAGCATGAAGGTTTGAACCTAGTTCATTACCTTTAACTGACAGGGAGTCATCGCTACCACTGTCTTTTGGCTCATATGGAAATGAGCAGGGCCCGTAGGCACTATATTATCACGTATGGAAAAAATATGATCATCTTAATTGATGACCCAAACCCATGATTCAGAGATCATATAATGGGTTAGGAATCTTTTTAAAGAATCCATTAATAATAATGACGTGTGTGATTTCTAATGAATCACGTCTGCCAGGAGTGTTAACATGTTTTCAGATGTTTAACTTAGACTTGAATCTTTTGAACAAGTCTTACCATCTTGGCCTGGTCTTATGATGACCCGAAGGCTAGGTTTCACACTTTAAGATTCTTAATTAATAATTACATAGGCAGATTATTTCAAAAAGGAATGATTTTAATTTATTTATTTCATTTATAATTTATACATGCACATAATGGCAAAACATGAAATTTATAAAACAAGCATTCCATTAATTTATTATAATATTACACGCTGCCCTAAACGGGTCTTTTCCAACAAACAAGTACCCACGCAGGGGTCAATCAACATGCTCGTCCACGCAGGGACTTTAAACAAACAAACTAGTCCACGCAGGGACTTTAAGCAAACATCATACCCACGCAGGGGTTGACGGAAAATAGACCCACGCAGGGGTCAAGATAAACACACATACATACCCACGCAGGGGCTTAAACAAATACAACAAATACAGGCCCACGCAGGGGCTCTACCAACAATTGGAAGGATTCAATGATCCTTCTTGTTCTTCCCTTTGATCAAACTTGCTAATCCTTGGAAGAAGGTCTGTCTCTCCCTACGGTCACGATGGAAACCTCGCTCCACCTCATCCAACCTTTGTAGGATTTCCTCCCTTTCTGGGGGAGAAAACCGTGGCGGCTGCAATTGTGTCCGGATAATGGGTCTAGGTGGTATCTGGTATCCCTGAGTCGGGTAACCTACTCCCCATGGATCTCCATAGGGTCCTTGGGTGTTGTAGTTCGCCGCTACCATGTAAGGGTCGGCCTCCGCGTAACCATAATTGTGGTGATTTGGCGGTTCAAACGGGTTGTATGCCATGGAACCCGTATACGCTGGAATTGGGTTGTCAAAACCCATCGGCGGTGGCTGTGGAACAGCTGGCTGTGAAGGTCCACCCATTTGTGGGTCCTCCTGGTGTGGCGGATAATGACTGCCACTGGATTGACGTGGGGAACTGAAATGGAAGTCCCCTGCTCGTGCCGACATGCGGGCACCGGTTCTCTTACGCCTTGGCGGTTGAGGAGGTGCCGGCTGTACTGGTGGCGGTGGAGGTGGTGGCGTAACTGCCACAAATCGGGGATCCCCAGAGGAATCTTGATGATGCTGCTGCGGCTGCTGCTGCTGATGAGGCGACGAATGGTGAGGAGGTGTATAGTACCACTCGTGCCTGGTGAACATCGCCTGAAAGCTATCCGGACCAACATAGGGTGATCCGTGGAACGAAGATCCGTCGGAGATTTCGATCGGATGGTTTGGAGTACCACTGGCAGGTTCGATAGGGTCCGCATCCTCGTCCATGTCATCCGCATTATCACCGGAGAAGTGATCGTCTGGCCCCAGTGGGTTAAAACCCATGGGTTCTGGTAAGTAATTGGCTGGATTAAATTGGCCTCGGAAGATGGGCGTGGGGTCACCAAACGAATTATGCGATAAAGATCGCTGAAGTGGTATGTAGGACGGTTGAGGGTTATTGGGCTCATACCCCGGTTGTGGCCCATAAGGGTTTTGGACGGGAGGTGTAGAGCTATGTGATACTGATCGTCTGGCTGGCTCAAAGAGATTTCTCCGGTTTTGCCGGGGATCATCACTCTCTGTTGTCGAAGGAGCTCGTACATTCGAGGGTCCTGCCTCGTTGCCATTGGGGGCAGTAATCGGCCCCTTGCCTCGTCCTCTCCTACGGAAGAATCTTGGAGGCATTTTGTCCTGTCAATATAATATGAGATAACCAAACAATATGTATAAAAATTTAAAGGAAAGAACAAAAACCAAATAAGGTAGAATTTGTCCTATGTTATATGTCTAGACTCGAAAGTTTAGAATTGTGCAATTGTGTAACTGAGATTAAACACAAAAGGCTAGTGTTTAATTCACTCAGTGTTGGCTCTGATACCAACCTGTCACACCCCGATTTCCACGTGTCACCGGTGGGCCCGGTGGGGGAGTATCGTGACGTGGTTGGCAACATAATAGTCAAACAACACAATATTTAATATGCACAGCGGAAGCAATTTAAAAGATATAATACAACCGAATTTAATTATTGTAATCTCAAGTATCACAACGTTTGATTGTTTATCCACAGAACGGATCGAAATAAAATATGAGACAATAGTTCAACAGACTTCAGGCATCTTAAGCTTGCGAGACTTCTAATGATGCTAAGGAGAAATCCCAGCCAATTTCGCTTAGTACCTGCATTTAATCTTTTTGAGAAAATACGTCAGTTTACACTGGTAAATACATTCAACTGACTCATTTTGGAAAATGATTGAAAATTGGTTTGGATGCACATGGCATAAACATTTTATTTAACTTGGGAGAATTATTTAATATTATAATCTTGTGAACGAATTACATGTTACTTGTGCGTTCAGTAGCCCGGATCTTGTCCGGGTTAAAGATCAATAGACACACCACATAATAGAGTTATACACTGACATGTGTACGCCTACACCCCGTGCTCAGGTCGTGGCCATCTCGTAAGATGATGCCAAGGATATCCGGGACATGGTCATTAACCCCCCAAAGGCTTTAAGTAACAAGACTGTTTAAACGAGCCGATCAAATTTATTCAATTACCCTCTCAACGGTGGAGGATTTGATGCCCGATCAAGCGGTATGCTATATACCGTAACCCAAGCCCGTATAGAGAAAATAAGTTAAAAGTATTTACCTGAGCAAAGTATAATTCACAATTAGAAAAATGCACGTAGCTTTTACTGGTCCTCCTAATCTGGAACGAAGGTTTTATAATAACCTATTAGAATCCTAACGGGTCTTTAATTAAGCTTAAGCTTAGACCGGCTAGTTTCAAAGATACGGTTCGTACGCACGATTAAGCGAAGACCGGATAGAATGTGATTTAGACCCGACAAGTTTGAATACTTGTTTAATATGGGTTTATTATTCACATTCTGGATTTTGAGATAAAACCGTTAAGGTTTGACCCGTTTCGGCTAATTTATGTAAACTTGTTACATAAACCGAACCGTACGCGTAATAAGCGTGACGGGTATTCATGAGAGCTATATATAGGTTTCCAAAGTTAATTATATCTCAAATATGTCGTGACATCAGTAAGATGTCTTTCATTATGCCCGAAACGTGTTTAAACACAAACTAGGCCCCGTAGGGGTAGTTTGGTCATTTAAAAGTTTATAAAAGAGTTTAAGTAACAACCTGAGTTACAGGTCTGATGTAATCAGAAAAAACACATAATTTGCTAAGTTATATCAGTAGGATAAAGCATATATGTGAAATGTATCATTTTTAACCAAACTATGCCCCGTAGGGGTAATTTGGTAATTTCACATAAGCCGAAAAGCTCAAAACCGAAGTCTGAGTTAATCAACCTTTGCTTACTGTTAAAATATTCTAATTTGCCTCATATATCAGTAGGTATCAACCCGGGTATGTTCAATATAATTTTAATACATACTACGCGTTAAAAACGCTAAACAAGGCGATTAAAGGCCATTTCCGGGTTCGATACTTAAATCTGATATTTTTATATTTCTAGAAGGCTTAACGTAATTTATTTATCATATGTGATCAGTAGCAAAAGGTTTGGAGTATTTTAGATATGTAAAACTCATTTTATGGCCCGTAAGGGCAAAACCGACAATTACCGGATTAAGCCTACGACTATAAGTTATGCTCAGCCTAAAATAAATTAAAAATCTTTACAAATCCAAAAATAATATATTACATCAGTGGGTAAAGAGATTGATATCAAAAAGTATGTTTAAGTAGGCTATACGCTAAATACGCCGTTTATTTGACAAAAAGCTTTAATTTTACGCTAACGAGCATAACTCCTAACCTACACCTCAAACTGATGTCAAATTTTGTATGCAAGTTTAAATATCAGTAAGCAAGGTTTCTACTCTTTTACATTTCCAAAAATCATCTTTTAAGGTGAAAAGGGCATACCGGTCAACATATGAGCAATTAACGGAAACATGCATATTAATTGGATAACTGGTGAACCAAGGTGTATAATCACAAAGGTTTGTACTAACATGTAACCTAGTCCAATTAAAACTCTAAGGCTTTTCTAAAACATGCCTAAACGGGTCAGAACTGAAAGTCAAAGTGAAAGTCAAACTATGTGACTTTCGGTTCCGAACCGGGTATTTACAGGAATTTGTCGGGTTGAACATGCTTAGACATGTCCTTACACTAATTACCAAGTTATATTAATGATCAAACAGGTTATAAGTGTTCTGCATTGCTAATCATGCATAAATCGCATTTTAAACTTTCTGTTGACTTTTTAAGTACACGTTTGACCCGACTTTTGACCTGGTTAGAGTGGTAATCAGGGGGAACCCTTTTGAGGGTTTATTACCCACATAAATACCAACTTATACCTACTTTTAATTCGAGATATGACTGAGCCATTGTTGACTAATCTCGAAGTCAAACCGTAATTACGACGGTTTGACTTTTAGCTAATAAACTAAGCTAAACTCAATTAAAGAAGGATTAGAATACTTACTGAAGTCCTAAGCTTGATTAGAGAACACTTGAGAGGAAGTTTGAGCTCCAGAAGTGATCCACAAATGCAGATGAAGGTGTGAGGAGTGTTTGTAACTTGAAGGCCCTTTTATAGTGAATTCACTCACCACAATTGGTTGACAAACAAGTCTAGCACTCACCATACCCTTCCAACAAGTGTCCTATAGGTTTAGGGGTCGTTTAGGGGCCAAGGGGGATGTGAAAAATCGTTTAAAGTCGATTACAAGAGCACCTAGCAGACCCCTATCCAAGAAATTCGGATTCTGTTCAGATGTGGCCGTCGCGTAGCGCAACGGCATGTGTCTTCAGGCTCGCGCTACGCGAGCACGTGTGGATCAGCCAAACATATTTTTCGTTATTTGCAGTTTTGGTCCTCGGCTCTTCAAACTTCGAATAGGCACTCGTTTATTGCATTATGAACCCTCACAATTTATCTATAAGGGCTTTAAAACATATACCCACTTTGTTAAGTCCCTGGTTAACTTTATTATTACCCGAAAAGTCCTAACTTTCAACGTTTACGCTTTAACCCTTCGCACACGAATTTGATCATAACTTTCTCATACGTTAACGAAACTTTACGAAATTTAAACCGTGTATTCTAGTGAGCATAATTAACCGTTACAAAGCTTCGGGTTTATCAAAAGGTCACTCAGAGGTATAATTTAAACATGTTGACACATTTAGCCCCTGTAGTTTGTAATCTCTCACATTTAGCTTCGTATGATCCATGATTTATTCGTTTGAAGGTATGAGCATCTTGTAGGGTTAATATACAATATACTTATTCACTGTTGACACTTAGAATACGTATATTCACATACTTTCCATGTTTGTCAACTTTAGTCCTTTCATAATATTCTTTCACACGTTTAAACATACGACACGTGTCTACATATTATAGGACGTGAATTTTCGAGGTGTTACAAAAAGGCTCTAACGATGATGAATGCTGTGATGATGACAAAACAAAAAGCTATAAATTTATACATTGAAGAAAGTGCAAAGTGGAAGCAAGAGTTGGAGACCGAGAGAATTGAAAATGAGAGAATCAGACGTTTATTACAAAGTTACTCTAGTTCTGATTATCTTATTGATCGAATCTATCCGACTGTTGCAGGTATGGAAGCTTTTCAAGATGATAAGCCAAAGAAGAAGGATACTGGTAAGGAACTGACTGTTAGCTATAACAAGTGTCCGCCTCCAATCTGGGAAGGTTATTCTCCCAGAAAACCAAATGAGGAGCAAGTCGAAAAAGCAGTCAATATAAAGTTAAAAACCGATACAACTGATGAATTACCAGAAAACATTGACGTGGTTTTTACATCGTCTGACACTGATCATGAGTCCGAGTTAATAAAAAAGGTGGTCAATCAGGTGTTGGATACAGATGAGGAGTCTGAGTCAAAGTCTGGGTCTGGAGGTTCAAGTTCGTCAGTCAACAGTCCAAAGTCGTCGGTTAAACGGTCTTATAGTAAAGAATTTTTGTTATCAAAAGCAAATTTGGATGATGAAACATTTGAAGTAGCATACACTTTAAATGATTCTGACAAATTATATTCTGACAAAGAGTTTCCAATAAGAAGTGTTAGATTTGAAATGATCAAAAAGGTTTTCAAAATGACAGAAATTAAGATTTCTGAAATAAAAGATTTAAATCTTACTGGAAAACCTAAAAAATACACTTCAAGAGTACAACGACGATTAAACAAGAAAAAGGGTTACAATTCTGGTTCTGGTTTTCAAAAGAAACCAAACCATAATAGTAGCTACAAAAAGAAAGGTTTAGGTTTTATTCCACCAGAAAATTATAAAAATGAGAAAAATTCTAAAACAAAAACAGAATTTGTTTCAGGAGGAAGTGCAGAAGAAGAACAGAAGAAACCTTTCTGGATACAATCAAACCAGGAGTTTCTTGCTGAGAAGAAAATGAATGGAACTGGAGTGTTTCATCCAAAAGAGACTCGAACCTGTTTCAAATGCAAAGAAGCTGGTCACATTGCATGGAACTGTCCAAAAAACGCTAAGACTAAACAGGGAGTTTCTGAAAAAAACTGAAAGAAATAGTTGTTGATGTTGAACCACCAACCAAGAAATTCAAAATATTTGAAAATTCAACTTATGAGGTTGGTGAGTGTTCTCAAAAGAATTTTTACAAAAAGAAAGCAAAAGATAACCAACTGTGGGTTGTCAAGAAGGGTGAGGTAAAAGTCGGCGATGAATCTGGTTCCACAAAGCCAGATGAGCCACAGGTTGAGACAAACGATTCAGTGAATGATGATGAATTTCCATCACTAAAATTTGAAGAAATTAAAAAGAAAATTGGTAAAGTTGAGATCTTGGATCAGTTTTACTCCGGGAAAAATGAATTTGATGTCGAGAAAACATTCAATGGGAATGTTAAGAAAATTTTTGGAAAAATGCTTAATGGGAAAGCAAAGGGGGTTAAAGATTTTTATGCAACTAAAAAGGCAACATATAACCCTACTGAGCAAGAATTGAAAACCCTCAAGTCTGAAAAGACTTTGGTGGAAATTCTTTTCCCTTGAAGTCTTAGGACTTTGCCGGAGATCCCAAGTTTGTAATCGTGGATCAGGAATCGGCATTTTTCTTGATAATTGATGTTTTGTGAATGAATTTTATAATGGCTAAATTTTGGCAAGTCATACTGCAGGAATTGCCGGAGCTTCCAGGTTGGTAAGTGTGAAGCAGGAATCGGCATTTTCGTTGGTAAAATGAATTTGTGTAGATGTGATATTCCTACAAGTTGGTTGATGAAGGTTTACACTTACAAGTGGTAAATCAAGGACATTAAGTTGTACTTGTTTTTCGTATAAATGGTTAATCAAGGTCATTAAGTTGAACTTGATTGGACCATACTTACAAGTGGTATTTATAAGACAATGTGATGAACCACACCCCGAATTTACAAGTGATAAAATAAACAAAACTTATTTTCCGGAAAAATCATTTTGGTTAAAACAAACTTAAGTGTTTTGAAATCATAATGAGAAAAGAGTTTTGTGAAAGGGAGAGTTCTGATTGTTTATGCCTAGTGGATGGCGAATTGATGCAATTTGATATCGGTTGTCAAGTTTTTGTACAGTTTATTTTTCAAATTTCCTGAAATGTGTTTGCATTTTAGGGGGAGTTAAAATTTCTAATTGTGTAACTAAGCTCAACGGTACTTGTGACTTGTCAAAAACTGATATGATCCTCTTGCACGAACTCACAAAAATATTGTCTGTAAATATTTTTTACTGCATTTCTTTATATTCAAAAATTCCAAAAAGATTTTCAGTATGTTTTAGCATAAATTTTGAAAAATTCAAAAAGATTTTTGACAACTGATGTTGGAGAGCTGATTTTCAAAATTCCAAGTGCTGAACATGACGAATAGGTTTGGGTAAGAAAGTTTGTTTGAAGATATTTGAAATGAAAATTGATATTCATTTAAGTGGTTCATCAGATATTACTAATGATTAAATCATTTTTGAGATTGTGTGTTCGAGTGATTAGAAGATAGTAAATTTGTTGAAATGTTAAATTTGTGAAATTTACTTCTGGGTTAAGAATGTGCAGGTGTAGCTAGGTTTCGATTTTGAATCTGATGATAGAGAGACAGGTTCCGATACCTGATGATGAGGTCTATGTGAATACCAGACTACGATCCTGAAGCAGATGATGCTGAAGAACTAAAGGAATGCCAGCACATTGCAAGGGGGAGTCTGTTGATGCTGATTGAAAGAGTGATGCACAAAGACTGATAAAGACTGAAGATTGTAAAGACTCGACACTTAAGACTCGTCAACATCTGAGGGGGAGTCTGTTGGTGCACACATCTGTCGTCTTCGTCTTATATCGAGTCTCAGATACGTTGCAGTTCGGAAGAAGGATGATGTAATCATTATTGATGATGACATCATATAATGACATCATATATGACATCACGTGAAGACAACATCAGCACATGGTTACACGAAATGTAATGTTCATATAAGACAAAATAGTAAATTGTAAGATTTCGCTCAAACGTGCATGTATAGGTGATTCCGCCCGGAATCACATGTATCTAATTCCGCTCCTAATGGTTGTTATCAGTTTCGGGCGGAATCAAGAGGCCTATATATAGGTCCTCATGAGCGAAATCATTTAGCAAGTCCTTGTATACCATACCGAAGCTCTGCCGGTGTGAAGATCGATTGTAAACAACGTTTAATCAATACAATCAGTGAAATTAGTGAAGATCAAGCTGTTACTAAGTCTATTTCTTGTTTTCCGCACCTGAAATAGATAAGAACCTCTCTAAACGACTCATTCGGATCAGTCGATCGATCCTACAATCATCACATCTTTATCAATTTCTTAAACAAAGATTGTGTTACTTTAGGAGTCTTTTTCTATACAATCTTTAGCAATTTTGAAGATGTAGCTGATTCTGGCCATTTTCTTTTTGCTTGCAGGGTTATGTCTTAACTAAAGACTGTATCCCCTGATGTAGTTAGTCTTGAACCAGACTGAGGGACATCAACATTTAAATCAGAGATAATTTTGGGTGAAGCTTCATACCTTTTCATCATCTCTTTTTTTGATATTAGAGGAGGTGGATCCATTGATGTGGTTCCAGTTTGACTAGCAGGTGTGACACTAGGTTGCTGCCTGATGATCTTTGCAATTTCCAGATGAGAGGCTTCTTTGGGAATAGGAATCATGAGCTCATTGCCATCTACATTTACCAATCTGGCAATGTTGTAATGCATCCTTTTCGTGAGAGATTGGACATCTCCCAAGAGTTCAGCATTTCTGGTTTCTTTCTCTTGCACCTTGGCAAATTTGTCACACCCCGAATTTCCACGTGTCACCGGTGGGCCCGGTGGGGGAGTATCGTGACGTGGTTGGCAACATAATAGTCAAACAACACAATATTTAAATGCACAGCGGAAGCAAAGTAAAGATTTAATTCAACCAAACGATATTGTAATATTAAGTATCACAAATAGTCGAATATAAATCCACAGGTAGATTAAATAAAAAGGAAACAATTGTTCAACAGTTTATGACATCCAAGCTGGCGAGACTTAATGTGGATGCTAGGAGACAAGCCAGCCTATTTCGCGTAGTACCTGCACTTAACCTTTTTAAGAAAAATACGTCAGTTTACACTGGTAAATACAATCAACCGACTCATTTTGAAAAGAGTTTAAGAAAATGCATTTAAGGCACAAGGCACAAATAATATTTTATAACTTGGGATACTTATCTAATATATAAACTTGTACAGGATTTACATGTTCCTTATGCGTTCAGTAGCCCGGATCGAGCCGGGTTAAAGATCAATTAACACACCACTTTAATTATGAGACACTGACAGGTGTACGCCTACACCTGAGTGCTAAGGTCGTGGCCATTTCGTAAAATGATGCCAGGGATATCCGGGACACGGTCATTAACCCCCCAAAGGCTTTAAGCAACAAAACAAATTAAACGGAGACATCTCAATCATTTAACCATAATAAGATTAAATATTCGACGCCCGACCAAGCGGTATTTTATATACCGTACCCCAAGCCCGTATAGGGAAATAAGTTAAAAGTATTTACCTGAGTAAGTATAGTTCAAAATCAGCGAGTGCGGGTATCTTTTACTGGTTCTCCTAATCTGGAACGAAGGTTTATAATAACCTATTAGAATCCTAACGGGTCTTTAGTTAAGCTTACGCTTAGACCAATTAGTTTTAAAGATACGGTTCGTACGCACGATTAAGCGAAGACCGGATAGAATGTGATTTAGACCCGACAAGTTTGAAGACTTTCTTAATATGGGTATATGATACACATTCTGGATTTTGAGACAAAACTGATAAGGTTTGACCCGTTTCGGCTAATTTATGTAAACTAGTTACATAAACCGAACCGAACGCGCATGAAGCGTAACGGGTATCCGTAAGAGTCCTAGACAGGTTTCCTAAGTTAACATACCTTAAATAAGTTGTGATATCAGTAGGATATCACCCATGATGCCCAAAACGAGTTTAATCTCTTAATAAGCCCCGTAGGGGTATTTTGGTCATTTTAACATCAATGGGGAAAAGTTTTGGTGCCGGAAATCGGGTTTAGATAGGCTATGCGCTAATCGCGCCGATTAATTAATAAAAAGCTTATTATTTACGCAAATGCGCATATCTCCTAATCTAGACCTCCGATTGACGTGAAAATTTACAGACATGATTAATAATCAGTAACTAAGATTATTTTATTTTCATATCTCCAAAAATCTCGTTTTATGATCATAAGGGCATTACGGTCAATATTTAGGCGATTAACGGAAACATCCGACGATTAGGGATTCGAGCGGTATAAACGCAGAGGCTTATACACACATGTAACTAGGTCCTAATGGAACCTTAAGGCATGTCTAAACTTATATAAATTGGGTCAGAACTGAGGTCAACACAAAAGTCAAACTTTTGCGTCTCTCGGTTCCGAATCGGTTCAAAATAGCAAGTTGTCGAATCAAACAAGCCTAGACAAGTTTTTATACTTATTTTTAGGTTATACGAATGATAAAACAGATTACACGCCTTTTACATGGTTAAATATGCGTTTAACGATTCTGTTGACTTTTTCTATACATGTTTGACTCGACAAACGACCTAGATAGATTAGGAATCAGTGAGTGCCCTTTTTGGGGTTTATCAACCATATAATATCAACTTATAACAACCTTTGATTCGACAATATTCTGAACCTTATGTGTTTTAACGTGAAGTCAAACCGTAGTTACGACGGTTTGATTTCTAAGCTACTAACTAAGGAAAACTTGATCGAGAAAGGTTAGACATACTTACACTTGATTAATGGATGATGGGAAAAGCTTGGGACCTGCTTGTATGCTCAGGAAATGCTCAGAAGATGATATGTGCATGTATGTTGAAATGTGTGACTTTTTATAACATCTTCAAACATCATGGATGATCAACAACTAAGTCTAGGGATGTTTCAATATCATCCACAAGTCCCCTACATGCTAAAAACCATCCTAGGCAGCCCATGGTTTCGAAAAAATGAGATTGGAGTCGAATACATGCACCTACAGGCTGCTGTGATATTTTTCTGCATCTGCAGGTCGCAGGCGGCCCGCGTGGCATTTGCTTAACTCGTAGGCGGGCCGCGTGGCCCATCAGAACTTGCAAAACATGTTTCTTTAATTGCATTTTGGTCCCTGGGTCCCCCGAAAGGTCGTTTTCACTCTGAATCTTGCATTATAAGACTTGTAATTTATATATGGGGGCTTTAATACTTATACCCACTTTGTCAAGTCCTCGGGTAACTTTGTGATCACCCGAAAAGCCCTAACTTTCAATGTTAACGATTATAACCCTTGCACACGAATTTTTATCACAACTTGCTCATACGATAACGAAACTTCATGAAATTTTTGTGGTATATTCAAGTGAGCATAATTAATCGTTACAAAGCTTCGGGTTTGTCAAAAGGTCACTCAGAGGTATAACTTAAACATGTTGGCACATTTAACCCCTGTAGATTGTAATCTCTCACTTTCTTCCACAATTCGCTTCGTATGATCCATGATCTATTCGTTTAAGGTTATAAACATCGTGTAGGGTTATTGAAAAGTACATTTATTCATTGTTGACACTTTGAACCCTTATATTTACACAGTTTCACTGTTCGTCAACTTTAGTCCTTCAAGACTATTCTTTCACACGTTCAAACCTATGACACGTGTCAACCCATTATATGACGTAAATTTTCGAGGTGTTACAAAATTCTTCTTTGTTGTGCTCCTGTAGTACAGCCTATTCTTTGACCAGTTTTTCAAGGGCATCTGTGATAATGTTGTTTCTCGCCCTTAAAATAGTGATCTCCTCCAAAACCTTGTTAGAACTACTTGATGTTCTTGATTCCACAACATCCTTGATTTGTGACTTGATCTTCTCCATTTATGTGAAGACTTTCTGAACATCTGCTGAAGGAATGCTGGTTTCTGGTGACTTGCTTTGATGTTGTTGCCGAATCTTCAATGTTTCAGTGTTTCTCTCTAATTACGCTTTGATGAGCTCCACTGATTCTGTCAAAGTTTCAGTTCTGATCTTTGACCCTTTATTTCTGATAACACCAAGTCAAGCTTTTCCTCAACTGGATTTTTCTCTTTGCAAACTTCATATACATCATCTCAAACTTTTTGAAGCTGCTCAGATGACATAATAGGAGTTTCTTGGATATTAGGAACAACAGATGCTTCATCTAACTTACCAACTGCAGACACATCTGCAGCTGTTTTAGAGGTTTCTAGTGCATCCTTGGATTTACCAGAATTTGGTGCATCCTTGGATTTACCAAAAGCTCCTCCACCAGGTATAAAAAACAGATTTTCACTCTGGATTTCCTTGTTTCCTTGAATCATTCCAGTGAATGATTCTCCACAAGTTGATGAGAAAAACAAATTTTCTCCACCCAGATTTCCTTGATCAGTTTCCTGATCTCTATCTATTGCTGTATCAACCTCCTCCTCACTTTCTGATTCAGAGTTGAGATGGATGGAACTTGAAACCTCCTTATCTACACCAGTGTTTCTAAAAGATACTTTATAAGTGGCAGAAATTGATTTCTTAGAATTTGATTTTGCTATAAAAGTATCAATTAAAATGGTGTTTCCAGGTGAACCTATTCCAGCAATGTGTGATTCTGCTTCATGTAGGGATTCTGGTTCATGATGGAATTCAGCTTCATGATGGAATTCAGCTTTAGGGTTCTGATGGCTTTGGACGTGTACTTCTTCAGTTTCTGGTGAATTTCTGATCTATAAATTCAGGTTTCTTTCTGCTGCAATTGATTCTAATGATCTTGACTTCTGAATTTATTCTTCAGGAGAAGAAGAGCAGTTGTAAACTTCAACAGTAGCTGATACTTCATGCACAGTGGGTCTGTTTAGGATGTCCTCATGTTGTAGTCTGTATGGTGAATCTGCTTCAATCAGATTCATCAAACTTTCTAGCAACACAGGAACATCCTTGTTTGAGGCCCACCATTGACTTGCACTCCAAGGCTTCATAGTTGGTGATCTCCAGATTTCTTCTAAAGCAGGTAACTCCGTGTTTCTCTCTTCAAAAGTCTAAGCAACAAAAATTGAGATGAATCTTGGATAGGGTAAATGTGAAGAGATTCTCCCATTTCTGGTGATAATTTACCTTTTCATCAGATTGGAAATTTCAGTTCCATAATCAAGTTTGTACCTAGTGATGAGTCCATACATGATTAATAGAACTGACTGACTAATCTAATCAGCTGCTCCAATTTTTGATGTGAGACATTTGTTAAGTGTCTCCATCATGACCTTCTAGAGAGCTGGCAGTTCATTCCTTCTTAAATCACCAATTTTGGTGATTCTTCTCTTATATCCCAACTTCACAAAGAAACTTATCAGCTCCTCGTTGTTTAGGGTTTCAATGTAATCATCAAAGATAGGGAGTTCAAGCCATTTCCTGATTCTTGCAGGGGTTATTGTCACAGAGACATTACCCCATAAATGTGCAGTGACTTGCTCTACCACATCTTCTCTGAAGGTCCTATATATCTCGGGCTCAGCTTACCTTGTAGGCAACTGACCTTACACGTTCGATAACCTCGAAAGGTCCTATATATCTCGGGCTCAGCTTACCTTTCTTACCGAATCGCATCACTCCCTTCCAGGGTGACACTTTAAGTAGGACTTTTTCACCTACTTCGAAGTGAAAATCCTTACGATTTGGATCCGCGTAAATCTTCTGTCTATTCCGGGCAGCTTGGAGATTGTTACGAATCTGGACAATCTTGTCCGTCGTTTCGAATACGATCTCTGGTCCCGATAATTGGACCTCTCCAACTTCCGCCCAACAAACAGGCGATCTACACTTTCTACCGTATAATGCCTCAAAAGGCGCAGCCTTGATGCTGGTATGGTAGCTATTGTTGTAGGAGAATTCGATCAATGGCAGGTTCTTATCCCAGCTACCTCCCAAGTCGATCGCACATGCTCGCAGCATGTCTTCTAACGTTTGAATAGTACGCTCACTCTGACCGTCTGTCTGTGGATGGTAAGCCGTACTAAAGTTCAAACGTGTGCCCAAAGATTGTTGGAAACTTTTCCAAAAATGTGATGTGTATCTAGTATCCCGGTCAGAGATAATAGCTACAGGTATGCCATGCAGGGCCACAATCTTATCAACGTACAGTTGGGCTAACATATCGGAGCTGTAGGTCTCCTTAATGGGTAGGAAATGTGCTGACTTAGTCAGTCGGTCAACTATCACCCAGATGGTGTCATTTCCTTTCCTGGTTTTGGGTAACTTGGTGATAAAATCCATAGTTACCATTTCCCACTTCCAAGTAGGAAGTTCAGGCTGTTGTAGCAAACCTGACGGTTTTTGATGTTCTGCCTTCACTTGTGCACACGTCAAGCATTTAGCTACATAGGTAGCTACAGACTTCTTCAAGCCTATCCACCAATAATTTGCTCTTAGATCTTGGTACATTTTATCAGCTCCAGGATGAACAGAATATTTAGAGCTGTGGGCTTCCAGGAGGATAACATCTCGGAGTCCTCCATAAATTGGAACCCATATCCTTCCATTCAACCTAAGAATTCCATCCTTACTAAGAGATAACTGCTCCTCAGTTACTCCTAGCTTCTCGTTAGGATAGTTAGCTTCCAACACAGCTTCCTTCTGTGCAGCTAACAACCTTTCTATCAAATTGTTCTTGATTTCCATGCGCTTGGCATTGATTCGGATGGGTTTCACCTTCTCTTTCCGACTTAAGGCATCGGCGACTACATTCGCCTTGCCGGGATGGTATCTTATTTCACAATCGTAGTCATTCAGAGTTTCCATCCATCGGCGTTGCCTCATGTTCAAGTCCTTCTGGTTGAACAGATGTTGAAGGCTCTTGTGATCAGAATAGATCACACATTTGATTCCATATAAGTAGTGTCTCCACAGTTTTAGTGCGAATACAACGGCACCCAACTCCAAGTCGTGGGTGGTGTAATTCTTTTCGTGCACCTTTAACTGGCGTGATGCATAGGCAATGACTTTGCCTTTCTGCATGAGCACACACCCCATCCCGGTGTGTGATGCATCACAATAAACTACAAACTCCTCTACTCCATCAGGCAATGTTAGTACTGGAGCATTGCTTAACTTTTGTTTCAGAATATCGAAGGATTCCTGCTGCTTAGGACCCCAGTCAAACTTAATCTTCTTACGTGTCAGAGAAGTCAGGGGTGCAGCAATCCTTGAGAAGTTTTCGATGAATCGCCTATAATATCCTGCCAAACCCAGGAAGCTACGAATTTCTGTAGGCGTCTTTGGCTCATGCCAATTCATAACCGCTTCGACCTTAGCGGGATCTACTTGGATACCATGCTTACTAACAACATGCCCAAGAAATTGGACTGCTCGAAGCCAAAATTCACACTTCGAGAACTTGGCATAGAGCTTTTCTTTATGAAGTAGTTCCAGAATACAATGAAGATGCTTTTCATGATCAGCTTGGTTCTTTGAGTAGATGAGAATGTCATCGATGAAGACGATGACGAATTTATCTAAGTGTGGCTTGCAAACGCGATTCATGAGATCCATGAACGCGGCCGGTGCATTAGTGAGCCCAAAAGGCATCACTAAGAACTCGTAATGACCATAACGAGTCCTGAACGCTGTTTTGTGCACATCTTCATCTCTAACCTTTAATTGATGGTAGCCTGACCTCAAGTCAATCTTTGAGAAGAAACTCGCCCCTTGAAGTTGATCGAACAGATCGTCGATTCTGGGTAAAGGATACCTATTCTTGATAGTGACCTTATTAAGCTCGCGGTAGTCGATGCACAGACGCATCGATCCATCCTTCTTCTTAACAAATAAAACTGGTGCTCCCCAAGGGGACGAACTAGGTTTGATGAAACTTTTGGCTAGCAAATCATCTAGCTGCGTTCTCAATTCCTTCATCTCTGTTGGTGCCAACCTATAAGGCGCCCTTGCAACCGGTGCTGATCCAGGAATAATGTCAATTCTGAACTCGACTTGCCTATCTGGTGGCAAACCAGGTAGCTCTTCAGGAAATACTTCCGGGTATTCAGAAACGACAGGAATATCCCCAATCCTGGGCTTCGGCTCATCAATAATCACTTGTGCCATGTAGATGACACAGCCCTTCTTCAAACACTTAGAGTCTTTGAGCAAAGACATTTTCTCGGGCAGCCCATACTGGGTATCCCCCTGGATAGTAAGTGATTCACCAGACGAAGTCTTGATCATCACTTGCTTCTTATTGCAAATAATATGGGCCTGGTTATGAGATAACCAGTCCATACCCAGAACTAAGTCGAAACCGGCTAGTTTTAAAGGAAGTAGAGACAAAGGAAAAGAGTGATTCTTAATGGATATGAAACATCCATCTAATAAGGTTGAAGCGGTTTCTAAAGTGCCATCTGCTAGTTCCACCTCATACTTCACACTTAAAGTCTTAACATGTAATTTTAACAGTTCACAAAACTTATCATCTACAAACGACTTATCAGCGCCTGAATCGAATAACACTCTCGCATAAACATCATTTACGAGAAAGGTACCTGTTATCACATTGTCGTCCTTGACCGCTTCCTTAGCATCCATCCTGAAGACCCTAGCATTGGTCTTCTTAGCCTCTTCCGGCTTCTTGGCATATTTTGGGCAATTGCTCTTGATGTGCCCCTTTTCATTGCAACCATAGCAGGTCGCATCCTTTATCTTCTTGCAATCCACGGTTTTGTGTTCCCTGGATTTGCATAACCCACATGCAAAAGGTTTCGATTGTGATTGTGAGTTGGATTCAAACCTGCACTTCCCAAAGTGCTGTCTCTTGCAGATTTTGCATTTGGGTTTTTCACGCGACTGCTGACCCTCTCTCTTGAATCCTGACCCCTTCTTAGAGCCATTGCTTCCCTTCTGCTTCTTATCTGAACGCCGTGAGTTGTCATCCTCACGCTTTCTTTTCTCCGTATCAGTTTTCCTCAGTGACCTCAGCCTGACAGCATCTGAGGTCAGAGATAACGATATGTCCGTTACTGACCGAAAAGTGGTTGGTCTGGAGGCCTTTACACTAGCTTTTATCTCCGGTTCCAAACCCCCGATAAAACGAGCTATACGTTTAGGCTCCGGAGTCACCAAATAAGGGACCAACCTTGACAAAGTATTGAAAGTAGTAAGGTAGGCCTGACAGTCCAGGTTTCTCATGACCAGTGCCAGGAAGTCAGATTCAATTCTCTCAACCTCATGTTGAGGGCAGAAATTTTCCTTGATTAGCGCCATGAACTGCTCCCAGGTCATGTTGTATAACGGGACTTTCCCTGTGGCCTGGATCAAAGATCTCCACCAGGCTAAGGCTTCTCCTTTGAAAGACTGTGAGACAAACTTCACAATATCCCTATTATGGCAACCACTAATATCCACCACAGTATCCATTTCATCCATCCATGTCATGCAATCAACAGCCCCTTTTTCCCCATTGAAGTCTCTGGGTTTGCACGACACGAAGTATTTATAGGTGCAACCCCTATTACGAGGTTCTTGGTTCTGTACAACTCTTTGAGATGGATTACTCCTTTGATTCGAGGAGTGGTGAGAATTACTGTTGTGGGCAGTGTGGGTCCTGGAGGGTGTTCTAGTGTGTGATGCAGAATGGGTCCTCGTATGGGTACCACTTGATCCATGGTGTTGTCTATCCATAGCTCTATTAACCGCATTGTCTATCATAGCTTGCAACTCTGCACCCGCTACGTTTACATTGGCATTTTCATTTACTATCCCTGGGTGACTGTTGACTTCGTTTGAGTCTGCCATGTAGCTTAAACTGTAACATATCGACAATAATTTATTGGTGAGTTTATTATAGAATTGTCTTTGATGGCAATTTATTAACCGTGGTAAATATAGACCATATATGGTTAATTTATTACTCACATTAATTTAGGATTTCTAATATAATTTATCCTAAAAATAATAACAAATTTATTAGCACATAAGGCCTAGTCACAGGGACAAATCAGATTATAAGCTATGATTTCAGAGAATCAAAGCATGAAGGTTTGAACAAAGTTCACTACCTTTATCAGACAGGGTCACAGACTAATACTGTCTTTTGTCTCATATGAAAATGAGAAGGGCCCGCAGGCATTCCATTACCAACGGATGGTAAAAGAACTGATCATATTTATTAATGATTTAACCCATGATTCAGAGATCATTTATCTGGATTTAGAATCTTTGAAGGGATTCATATATAATAATAACACGTGTGTATAGCGAATCATGTCTGCCAGGAGTGTTAACATGTTTTCAGATGTTAACAAGGATTTGAATCTTTTTAACAAGTTTTACCATCTGGGCCAGGTCTTAAAATGACAAGCAGGCTAGGTTATACTTTTAAGATTCCTTAATAAAATAACATAGGCAGATAGATTTTTAAAAAGGAATGATTTTGATTTATTTATTTCATATATAAGTTTTTTTTTTTTTTTTTTTTTTTTTTTTTTCATAACATAGCAAAGATGAAATTTAATAATTTACATTCCATTAAAACTAAAAGTTAGTACATTTTTGCCCTAAACGGGACTTTTCACTGAAACATATGCCCACGCAGGAGCTATACATTTAATACATGTCCTCACAGGGACGGTCTACAAAAGTAAGTGTCCACGCAGGGACCACTAGATACAAGTCCACGTAGGGACTAAGTACAATGGTGGATGTCCACGCAGGGACTACATACACACATAAATACATGTCCACGTAGGGACTTGATTTAAACAAGGAAATACTACAATATATATTGGGATTTAACGATCCCGCTTCTTCTTTCCCTTCAGCAAGTTTGCCAAACCACTCATGAATCCCTCATTTTTCCTACGCTCCTTCTGGAGGTCTTTCTCAACCTTGTCCAGTCTTTGACGGAGATTCTCCTGTTCTGGTGGAGAAAACCGTGGTGGCTGGTACTGTGGTGGCGGCTGAGCCGGTACTTGGTACCCTTGAGCTGGATGTCCCATTCCCCAAGGGGTTCCATAGGGACCCTCAGGGTGTTGGGCATAGTAGTTTGCTGCCACTAGGTATGGGTCGGCCTCGGCATAGTTATAGTTATGGTATGATGGCGGTCCGTAAGGGTTGTAAGCTGCCGGAGCAGTATAAGCAGGGATTTGGTGGCCAAAACTCGGTGATGGCGGTGCAATAGGTGCCGAATTCACCTCCGAAACTGGAACTGAAGGTCCTCCCATATGTGGGCCTTCATATATAGGCGGGTAGTGGCTGCCGCTAGAGTGTTGAGGAGTGGTGATATGAACTCCCCCAGGTCGTGCTGATATCCGCGCGCCAGTCCTCCTTCGTCTCGGTGGTACTGGAGGCTCTAGATGAACTGGCGGCGGTGGAGGCGGTGGCGTTTCTGCCACAAAGCGTGGATCCCCAGAGGGATCTTGTTGCTGCTGTTGCTGCTGCGGGGTATGGTGAGACGGTGTATGGTGAGATGGTGTATGGTGAGACGGTGAGTGTTCAGATGGGGTATAATACCACTCACACCGTTCGAACCGTGCCATGTGACTATCCGGACCTTGGTATGGTGTTCCGTGAAAAGACGAACCATCTGAAATCACAAAAGGATGGTTCAAGGATCCGGTTGAAGCCTCGACGGGATCTGTGTCCTCGTCCATATCTTGATCACCAGAAAAGTGATCTTCCGGTCCTAGTGGGTTAAAACCCACTTGTTCTGGTAGGTACTCTGCTGGGTTAAACTGACCCCGAAAGACAGGAGTAGGTTCCCCTAAGGAATGTTGCGAGTTGTGGGGTTCATTCTCGGACTGAGGCCCATAAGAGTCATGATATGGAGGTGTTGCAGCATGCGAAAAAGACTGTCTGGCAGACTCTTCATATGTCCTCCATAGCTCCCTCGTTTCGTCATTCCTCGTAGAGGTAGAAGAAGTTCGTCGATGTGAAGGTCCTGCCTCATGGTCGTTAGGGGCGCTAGCTGGCTCCTTTCCTCGACCACCTCGTCTAAATCTTGGCGGCATTATTGTACCTGTTAAAATACACAAGGTAATAACAAGGAAAAATATAAAGGACAAAATTTAAATAAAAAAACATTTTGGATTATTCCTAAGTTCTTTGTCTAGACTCGAAGATTTAGGAATGTGCAATTGTGTAACTGAGATTAAACACAACAGGCTAGTGTTTAATTCACTCAGTGTTGGCTCTGATACCAACCTGTCACACCCCGAATTTCCACGTGTCACCGGTGGGCCCGGTGGGGGAGTATCGTGACGTGGTTGGCAACATAATAGTCAAACAACACAATATTTAAATGCACAGCGGAAGCAAAGTAAAGATTTAATTCAACCAAACGATATTGTAATATTAAGTATCACAAATAGTCGAATATAAATCCACAGGTAGATTAAATAAAAAGGAAACAATTGTTCAACAGTTTATGACATCCAAGCTGGCGAGACTTAATGTGGATGCTAGGAGACAAGCCAGCCTATTTCGCGTAGTACCTGCACTTAACCTTTTTAAGAAAAATACGTCAGTTTACACTGGTAAATACAATCAACCGACTCATTTTGAAAAGAGTTTAAGAAAATGCATTTAAGGCACAAGGCACAAATAATATTTTATAACTTGGGATACTTATCTAATATATAAACTTGTACAGGATTTACATGTTCCTTATGCGTTCAGTAGCCCGGATCGAGCCGGGTTAAAGATCAATTAACACACCACTTTAATTATGAGACACTGACAGGTGTACGCCTACACCTGAGTGCTAAGGTCGTGGCCATTTCGTAAAATGATGCCAGGGATATCCGGGACACGGTCATTAACCCCCCAAAGGCTTTAAGCAACAAAACAAATTAAACGGAGACATCTCAATCATTTAACCATAATAAGATTAAATATTCGACGCCCGACCAAGCGGTATTTTATATACCGTACCCCAAGCCCGTATAGGGAAATAAGTTAAAAGTATTTACCTGAGTAAGTATAGTTCAAAATCAGCGAGTGCGGGTATCTTTTACTGGTTCTCCTAATCTGGAACGAAGGTTTATAATAACCTATTAGAATCCTAACGGGTCTTTAGTTAAGCTTACGCTTAGACCAATTAGTTTTAAAGATACGGTTCGTACGCACGATTAAGCGAAGACCGGATAGAATGTGATTTAGACCCGACAAGTTTGAAGACTTTCTTAATATGGGTATATGATACACATTCTGGATTTTGAGACAAAACTGATAAGGTTTGACCCGTTTCGGCTAATTTATGTAAACTAGTTACATAAACCGAACCGAACGCGCATGAAGCGTAACGGGTATCCGTAAGAGTCCTAGACAGGTTTCCTAAGTTAACATACCTTAAATAAGTTGTGATATCAGTAGGATATCACCCATGATGCCCAAAACGAGTTTAATCTCTTAATAAGCCCCGTAGGGGTATTTTGGTCATTTTAACATCAATGGGGAAAAGTTTTGGTGCCGGAAATCGGGTTTAGATAGGCTATGCGCTAATCGCGCCGATTAATTAATAAAAAGCTTATTATTTACGCAAATGCGCATATCTCCTAATCTAGACCTCCGATTGACGTGAAAATTTACAGACATGATTAATAATCAGTAACTAAGATTATTTTATTTTCATATCTCCAAAAATCTCGTTTTATGATCATAAGGGCATTACGGTCAATATTTAGGCGATTAACGGAAACATCCGACGATTAGGGATTCGAGCGGTATAAACGCAGAGGCTTATACACACATGTAACTAGGTCCTAATGGAACCTTAAGGCATGTCTAAACTTATATAAATTGGGTCAGAACTGAGGTCAACACAAAAGTCAAACTTTTGCGTCTCTCGGTTCCGAATCGGTTCAAAATAGCAAGTTGTCGAATCAAACAAGCCTAGACAAGTTTTTATACTTATTTTTAGGTTATACGAATGATAAAACAGATTACACGCCTTTTACATGGTTAAATATGCGTTTAACGATTCTGTTGACTTTTTCTATACATGTTTGACTCGACAAACGACCTAGATAGATTAGGAATCAGTGAGTGCCCTTTTTGGGGTTTATCAACCATATAATATCAACTTATAACAACCTTTGATTCGACAATATTCTGAACCTTATGTGTTTTAACGTGAAGTCAAACCGTAGTTACGACGGTTTGATTTCTAAGCTACTAACTAAGGAAAACTTGATCGAGAAAGGTTAGACATACTTACACTTGATTAATGGATGATGGGAAAAGCTTGGGACCTGCTTGTATGCTCAGGAAATGCTCAGAAGATGATATGTGCATGTATGTTGAAATGTGTGACTTTTTATAACATCTTCAAACATCATGGATGATCAACAACTAAGTCTAGGGATGTTTCAATATCATCCACAAGTCCCCTACATGCTAAAAACCATCCTAGGCAGCCCATGGTTTCGAAAAAATGAGATTGGAGTCGAATACATGCACCTACAGGCTGCTGTGATATTTTTCTGCATCTGCAGGTCGCAGGCGGCCCGCGTGGCATTTGCTTAACTCGTAGGCGGGCCGCGTGGCCCATCAGAACTTGCAAAACATGTTTCTTTAATTGCATTTTGGTCCCTGGGTCCCCCGAAAGGTCGTTTTCACTCTGAATCTTGCATTATAAGACTTGTAATTTATATATGGGGGCTTTAATACTTATACCCACTTTGTCAAGTCCTCGGGTAACTTTGTGATCACCCGAAAAGCCCTAACTTTCAATGTTAACGATTATAACCCTTGCACACGAATTTTTATCACAACTTGCTCATACGATAACGAAACTTCATGAAATTTTTGTGGTACATTCAAGTGAGCATAATTAATCGTTACAAAGCTTCGGGTTTGTCAAAAGGTCACTCAGAGGTATAACTTAAACATGTTGGCACATTTAACCCCTGTAGATTGTAATCTCTCACTTTCTTCCACAATTCGCTTTGTATGATCCATGATCTATTCGTTTAAGGTTATAAACATCGTGTAGGGTTATTGCAAAGTACATTTATTCATTGTTGACACTTTGAACCCTTATATTTACACAGTTTCACTGTTCGTCAACTTTAGTCCTTCAAGACTATTCTTTCACACGTTCAAACCTATGACACGTGTCAACCCATTATATGACGTAAATTTTCGAGGTGTTACAAAATTCTTCTTTGTTGTGCTCCTGTAGTACAGCCTATTCTTTGACCAGTTTTTCAAGGGCATCTGTGATAATGTTGTTTCTCGCCCTTAAAATAGTGATCTCCTCCAAAACCTTGTTAGAACTACTTGATGTTCTTGATTCCACAGCATCCTTGATTTGTGACTTGATCTTCTCCATTTATGTGAAGACTTTCTGAACATCTGCTGAAGGAATGCTGGTTTCTGGTGACTTGCTTTGCTGTTGTTGCCGAATCTTCAATGTTTCAGTGTTTCTCTCTAATTACGCTTTGATGAGCTCCACTGATTCTGTCAAAGTTTCAGTTCTGATCTTTGACCCTTTATTTCTGATAACACCAAGTCAAGCTTTTCCTCAACTGGATTTTTCTCTTTGCAAACTTCATATACATCATCTCAAACTTTTTGAAGCTGCTCAGATGACATAATAGGAGTTTCTTGGATATTAGGAACAACAGATGCTTCATCTAACTTACCAACTGCAGACACATCTGCAGCTGTTTTAGAGGTTTCTAGTGCATCCTTGGATTTACCAGAATTTGGTGCATCCTTGGATTTACCAAAAGCTCCTCCACCAGGTATAAAAAACAGATTTTCACTCTGGATTTCCTTGTTTCCTTGAATCATTCCAGTGAATGATTCTCCACAAGTTGATGAGAAAAACAAATTTTCTCCACCCAGATTTCCTTGATCAGTTTCCTGATCTCTATCTATTGTTGTATCAACCTCCTCCTCACTTTCTGATTCAGAGTTGAGATGGATGGAACTTGAAACCTCCTTATCTACACCAGTGTTTCTAAAAGATACTTTATAAGTGGCAGAAATTGATTTCTTAGAATTTGATTTTGCTATAAAAGTATCAATTAAAATGGTGTTTCCAGGTGAACCTATTCCAGCAATGTGTGATTCTGCTTCATGTAGGGATTCTGGTTCATGATGGAATTCAGCTTCATGATGGAATTCAGCTTTAGGGTTCTGATGGCTTTGGACGTGTACTTCTTCAGTTTCTGGTGAATTTCTGATCTATAAGTTCAGGTTTCTTTCTGCTGCAATTGATTCTAATGATCTTGACTTCTGAATTTATTCTTCAGGAGAAGAAGAGCAGTTGTAAACTTCAACAGTAGCTGATACTTCATGCACAGTGGGTCTGTTTAGGATGTCCTCATGTTGTAGTCTGTATGGTGAATCTGCTTCAATCAGATTCATCAAACTTTCTAGCAACACAGGAACATCCTTGTTTGAGGCCCACCATTGACTTGCACTCCAAGGCTTCATAGTTGGTGATCTCCAGATTTCTTCTAAAGCAGGTAACTCCGTGTTTCTCTCTTCAAAAGTCTAAGCAACAAAAATTGAGATGAATCTTGGATAGGGTAAATGTGAAGAGATTCTCCCATTTCTGGTGATAATTTACCTTTTCATCAGATTGGAAATTTCAGTTCCATAATCAAGTTTGTACCTAGTGATGAGTCCATACATGATTAATAGAACTGACTGACTAATCTAATCAGCTGCTCCAATTTTTGATGTGAGACATTTGTTAAGTGTCTCCATCATGACCTTCTAGAGAGCTGGCAGTTCATTCCTTCTTAAATCACCAATTTTGGTGATTCTTCTCTTATATCCCAACTTCACAAAGAAACTTATCAGCTCCTCGTTGTTTAGGGTTTCAATGTAATCATCAAAGATAGGGAGTTCAAGCCATTTCCTGATTCTTGCAGGGGTTATTGTCACAGAGACATTACCCCATAAATGTGCAGTGACTTGCTCTACCACATCTTCTCTGAAGGTTCTGATAAATTGTTGCAAAATCCTCTCTGGTACGTCTCTTGTTTTGGTCATTGCCTGAGAGATTGGACATCTCATCAGTTTTTCAACCAAAATTTGACATTTTTCATCGTACACAAAGTGCTCTGTATTCATCAGCAGGTTATTTTCCTTCATTGGTAAGAATTGGCTTTCTTCAATGAAGGGAACATCATGTTCAACAATCGGAACATTTAGGTTTACTTCGGCAATTGTTGATTTTGAAGGTGAGGGATTGATTGTGAGAATTTTTGGCTTTTGAAAACGAAGGGTTTTTAGGGTTTAGGCTTGTGAGAAAGAAGGTGAGTGAAGTGAAATCTGCTAAAGTTGGCTATATATAGTTAGAGGTTTTAGCAGAGATTATGAGGTGGTTAGTGTTATGGGAGTTGAGGGGACATAGATCGTGGGATGTAATGGCGGTTAATGGGTCATTAATTACCTTTATTACCATTAGATCATGTGAATTACCTTTATTACCGTTAGATCATGTGATGTAAAATTGGTTCAGAAGTAACCGTTGGATCGTGGGTATCAAGGTGAATTAATGGGAATTATTTGTGCAAACGTGGGTTTAATCATGTCTTCTCAACTTTTATCCTTCAATTTCTCAAACATTCTTTTGATTGGAGAATGAATGTGATTGGAGAATACTAATGGCCACATGTTTCCTTTTCCTTTTGTGGGACCCATTTTCAATAATGGTCCAATAATCTGCCTTGTGGAAGTTTTATATTCTTCTCCCTTTTTGAAAGTCAAAACTTTTCTTCTCATCATGTCATCAGAAAATATATCCCCATTTTCTGATGTATTGGAACAAGACTTGCTGATGTTGTTTCTGTTTGAAATTTAACAGATTCAAAAGTTTCCCCTTGATAGAGTGTTCCATTTTTTTTTTTTTTTTTTGAGATGAGAAGGAATGAGTAGAGATCAGAGATATCACTTACATATGGTTTTCTGGTAGAAGTCCAGTCTGTTGTTCTTTTCTTCAAGGAATATTTTGTGAAAAATTTTCAAGGCATGAATGATGGTGTATTGTTTTCTAAAATTTTCACACAGTTGTTGTCTCATTTCATCATTATCATTCCTTTTTGAAGTTTAACTATCCAGAATTTTCTGATTTTCAACATTTTTGAGCAAAAATATTTTTATTAGATTTTGAAGTTATTTTACCAGATTTCAACTTTATGTTATTAGAAACTTAAAGTTTTGTGTCAAATATTTTGTTTCTGATGAACTCAGGTGGTTTTGTGGCATTAACTTCCTTTGATTTACCATATGCTTTTTACCCATTTTTTTCTTTCCCCCTAACCAAGTTAACAGAACACAAATATGTAAAAACATTATATATAAACTTTTTAACAAAAGAAACTAAACAAACAACAAAAACTATATCTCCTCATCCCCGTAGATCAACTCAGTAAACAGCCAAAGGTTGGTCTCCAAACCTGTGTTGTTGGCAGTTGGTACAAGAAGAGTATTGCGTATATTCTGCTGGAGTACCACCTCAGCTCTAGGGTATCTGATCGGAGTGTCGGGCTCTGGCCAAATATAATATTTATAATCCATAATTACCCTTAACAATGCGTTAGTGGTAGTAAGGGGTCGAACCAACAAAAGTTTGTGGTTTGTGAATGGACTTTATTTATTTAAAAAGGTTTGTCACTTAGATTATGAAGCTTGCTAAAAGATTTGTCAATTGGTTTATTTGAAAATTTGTCGGGATGGCCCGATAATTTGGTTTTGATTGTTAACTACGAATAACTTCGAACAATGAAACAAAAACTTAATGATTCGTTTAAAACAATATATGAAAAAAGGTTCACACCCGGTTCAACAATTGCAAAGCCTAGGGTTACTAAATGTTTTAACTCGGTTTAGATGAATTAGTTCATTAACAGTTTTATAATCAGAAGGTTTAGGTGCCAATTACTATCAACGTTACAAAGAACGGACCATAATGCACTTCGTTACCTCGGACAATTAAATCCTAACACAAGAGAAGGCATAAATACGCATATTCATTTCACAAAGTCAAATTTCATAACTCATTCGACAATTTACAAATTCAATACAAACGTTAGACAATTATCCAATGTTTCAAATGTAATTCAAATTGTCACAAACCAAGTATCAAACAAATATTAAACCCTAAACCTTATAAAAGTCTACACAGGGGTGAAACCTTCGAGAATTAGCCGCTCATGGTGAACGGAACTTGATCAATGATGGATTGAAGCTCGAACTTGGACATCTTGAAGCCTTGATGATGAGAATGATAACGGTTAGGGTTTGTGATGGTGTATGGAGATGGATTGATGACGATGGTGATGGTGGATTAGGGTTAGGATCCAATGATTGTTGATTCGGAGTGATGGAATGGGTTATGGATGATTGGGGATGAAGGTGATGATGATCTTCGCTCCAACAAATGATTTTAAACTCTCTAAACTCGTAACTCCCTGAGAAATGCTCAAAAACAACCTATAACCCGTTCCCAAACCTTGGAAGCAAAATTTACGCGAAGTGTGGCAGCAGAGGGCGTCGCCGACAGCCCCCTTGGGCATCAACGATGGTGCTTGGGTCTTCTGGTTTCACCCGGCAGCCTATTCTACTGCCTAAGGGTGTTTCTGTCCTACAGAACTATCTGAGGGGTGTCGCCACTGGCCTGGGGGGCGTCGGCGACGACCTCTCCATTTCGTGTTTTCTGTTTTTAACGTTTCTTGCTACCAGTTGACTCGTTTTTCGTCCCGATGCTCCATATAGCTCCCGAATAGCACCTTAAACTCCGTTAGACCTGCATAACATAACTCTAATCAAAAGTAGGCTAAACGAAACTAAAAGCCATGTAAAAACATCAACTTAAACATATACAAACACCGGTTTTCGACCACGCATCACATCCCCACACTTGTCTTTTTCTTGCCCTCAAGAAAATCTGTTTTTCACTTTCACGTGGGTTGAACGAGAAACACACATCCGATTCTCAAGACTAAAGTTAAGGTCTAATGTCATACCAGTTCATGATTTTTACAAATTTCAAAACATTTAGTGGTAAAGTGAATAATCATATAAGAAATGGTTACCCAAGATTAACCCGCCCTTGAAACTAACAAACCATGCACATCCCTCACAATGTTCTCTCCACTTGGTTTAAAATTTGGCTAATAGATAATGAATTAGCACTTTTTAAGTAATCACTCAAACCGATTAGAACACGTACCGCATATGCTTGTAACTCAATCATTCCCACCACCGAACACAAATACTAAGCACAAGTCAAAAGGTCTTTGAAGGGTTGTAATGTGGCTAGGCTAATGGTATGGAATATGATGTTTTGAAGTGGCTAAGGTGATGAAAACTCGATTTTTATTAGAAACGACTACTCTAAACATAACTAACTATAACATTAAGCTAGGAGGCGACAACTTTCGCCTTTTATTCAACAAACTAAAAGTACATATTTTTTTATTTTTCTCAGCATTTTTTCTATTCTTTTTCACAATGTTTTATGTATTTTCGATTTTTTTACAAATATAAATCACAACTATACAAACACATAAACCTACAGTCGAATTTTCATCAAACGGGTTTAAAAAGAAAAGGTTTAACGGTTGTGGGCTAAATTGGTTGGTCAAACGAAAGGTTTATGTGACATATGATTTTGACTTTCAGCTTTGACCATGATTTGATCAAGACAAAGTTCGTTTCAACTTTGCGACTATACCTACTGATTACCACGTTGACTAGTCGAAGTGACGAGTCAAAGTTTTGGTCAAAATGCACGATTATGTGCATTTTGCGACGAAACTATTTTCGGGTATCAAAACACTTTGTTTTGATATCAAATCAGTTTTCTAACTTAGTTAAACATGTTTTAACATGTTTAACTCGTCACTTCTAGTTTAGTGCTTATTTAGGGTCGTAAGTCAAGCGGTCTAAACAACCGCTTAGACTTAGGAACCCGACCTGTTTGGTCGATCATTAGGATCCAACCAAACACATATTGTGACCATAGTTGTATAGGGAATAACCTTATGAGGTTATACCTTATGGTCACTTCATTTAATTAGTTGTATAATAGGTAGTTTATATGCTTTAGGAAAATGACCAAAATTTTGATACCTAAACTGATTATGCAACATAATTAAACATGTTAGGGCATATAATACTTATCATAGGGCTAGTTAGACCATCTGAACGCACTTTTGCGCAAACGACATGTTAAAGTAGCATAAACTACCTTAACGAGTCGTAACGGGTCATAAACACTTAGGATAGGTTTCAAATTAGAATGTAGGCTTTGTTAAACCATATCATATGAGTTCCAACACTCATTTGGTTTACAAGACCTCATTCTATCCCATCTCCCGATTTAGGTCCCGATTTATTAACAAAGTGATCCAATACTAGGTGCCACTTGATTCCTTGATTGCCCGAGCTTTGTTAGTTCGTTTAATCGAGGATATCTTGCAATCGAAAGTGAGTACATAGTCCCCTCTTTTACCGTTTTCAAATATTTTGGGGGTGATACACATGTGCCTACATTGTTACTTTCATGCTTTTATGACATATACTTGCTATGTTTAGCTAGTACACATATAGTACATGATTTCAATTATGTTTTGCTATGTATGCTGACTGAGCATGCTAGCACATTGATTTCAAGGATACTTTTTAAGGCATATGTTTACTCAGCATATGAGCACATTGATTTACATGCATTTCTGCTATGTATGTTGACTGAGCATGCTAGCACATTGATTTCATGGACATTTCTACTTTGTATGTTTACTTAGCATACTTAGTACATGGTTTTTACATGACATACTTACATTGGTTATGACATTTGGTATGTTTAACAGGACAAAAATACATTCATTAACATTGATCATGCCGCTCGGTAGTATGTAGTGGTACCATAGGACTTGACAAATCCCGTTCCTCACTTCCTAGGTTTGTTTGGAAGTAGGGAATGACAGAATCCGATAACATTTTTGATAAACCTTTGACTTGTTAAGGGTTTATCCGACAGTCTCAAGGCTTGAATGTATACGATAAACACAACCACATAAATGTTCGTAATAATAAAGCATTGGTTTTGCAAAACATAACTTTTGATTTAAACTTTCGTTTATTCAAAGACATTGTTTTGTACATGACATTTGATTACACATGACATTTGATTATACATGACATTATACATATGGTTTGAGTAATACTCTTTATTCACCATACAAGACATTTGATTATACAAGACATGGTTTATACTTGACATTGTGACATTATACATTGTTTATACATGATATTTGACATTGGTTTGACAAGACATTTTTGGTGATTATTTGGTAAGTGATTTAAATAACGAGGCATGTATAATATGATAAAAGCATGGTGGATACGCCGCTGGTACTTCCTATATATAAGTGCTTTTATGATATTACATATCGTAGCGTTATCTAAGCCACTTCAACAAAGACAAAGACATGACACATTTTATACAAATGACATATTTTCACAAGACATTGTTTTACAAATGACATATTTTATACAAATTCATTTTCACTTGGTTATTTATTTAACCATACATCATTCTTTTATTATCATCTGATTTTCATTTCGATTTTCATATGATTTTATAAAAGATAACATTTTTATAAGGTTCATGACTACTTTTCGTTAAACATTTTTTTTAACTTACAAGTCATGAATCCTTTTTCAACAAAAACCTATGTATCTCACATGCATTTTTATGCTGACGTACCTATTTTCACATGTGTTTTTAGGAGCTAATGTTTGAGGTTGATCATGCTACACTTAGGCGGACTCGGGCCTTAGTAACTTAAAACTATGAAAGACAGTTTAATTCATGTTATGTTTATGTTATTTCCAAGACAATGTAAACATTAATTCTAATAAAACCAAGCTTTAAATACCATGTGTTATGAAATAATAATTCTGTTGCGACACTCCCCGACGTTTCTGCCACAGTTTGTTGTTTTACGCGGTCGGGGTGTAACAGAAGAGTTGGTATCAGAGCTCATGGTTATAGGGAATTAGGTTATTAGTAATGCTTTGACCTAGACTATAACCTTTCTAGGAACCTAACACAAGTTATCTTGTGTTTAGATCTTAAAATAATAAACATCACCTATCCTTAGGTGATTACCAAAAACAAAACATAATGGAAGGCACGAAGTCAAAAACGAATCATCGATCTTATGCCTTCTAAATTTTCAAAATCTCGTCAAAGTTTGGGACTAAATAATGTGAACACATGCAATCTAGAAGGGTGGGTGCCTGTACCCTGAGTTTTCTGTCTAAGGCTAGAGTGTTCGTACAAATCCACATAATCGGACCAGTCACTCTTACCTGGGAACTCTTGGGGTGAGTGTCCACTTATAGGCTAAAGCATGTCTTCGCGATACATTATTATGACCCATTTACTTTGACTAGTCATTGTGTGTCGTTTGTTTGTTTTGAGGTAACGAACAAATGACCACCATCCTTACTTTTTGTTGATATTTGTAACATCTCATTTTTTTATCCAATATCATCTCACTAGTTTTCTCTCATGTTTTCCTCTTTTAGAATGCCTCCTCGACAAAACGTACAAAAACCTGATGCCGAACTGGCAACTATTATAGCACAGCAGATGGCTGCTATGCTACCAAATCTCATTACTCAAATTAACCAAGCCAACAACAATAACAATAATGCACATACTCCGTGCAACTTTAAACAGTTTAATTCGGCTACACCGCTCAAGTTTAGTGGTTCTGAAGGAGGAACTGGGCTCCTACAGTGGTTTGAGAGTCTTAAGAGTACATTTTGCCATGTTCAGTGTCCTAACAACTGTAAAGTCGAGTTTGCTTCTAGTGTGTTTCAAAAGAGGACTCTCACATGGTGGAATGGAGTAATGAGAGATCGAGGTGCTGATGTTGCTTTGGGTCAAACATGGGAGGAACTTAGGGCTCTAACGATGAAAGAGTTCTGCCCTCGTCATGAGCAGGGGGCACTTGAAAATGAGTTCCATGACCTTAAGCAAGACAGTGGTGAACACCGTGCTTATACCGACAGATACGATGAGTTAAGCTTGCTCTGTCCAACAATGGTCACGCCTTTGGACAAGGCGATTGAGAAGTACATTGACGGTCTACCAGATCCTGTTCTGGATATAGTCACTGGTAGCAATCCTACTACCGTCTGACAGGCCATTGAGCTAGCTACAACCTTGACTGACTCTCAAGTCAAAAAAGGTAAACTTCACAGAAAGGGTGACAAGAAACAGTCTGACAAAAATGAGAAACAAAAGGGTAAGAAAACGGAGTCTTCGAAGAAATCCAGGAAGCGTAAGGATTCTAAGAACTTTGCCATTGTGGCACAACTAAACCAGGCAGCTCCAAATCAACCTGCACAACCACCAGCCAAAAGACAATACGCTGGCAATGCACCCTTGTGCAACAAATGTAACAACCACCATCAACCACATGTACAGTGCCGTATTTGCAATAACTGTGGGAAATCTGGTCATCTTGCCAATACTTTTAGATTCGCTCCTTCCCAGAATCAGGCAGCACAAAACCCTGCACAACAGCCTGCTCAACAGCCTGCACGACCTCACTATCCTCCTGGTTCATGCTACAATTGTGGGTACCTGACCCACTATAGGAACCAATGCCCGAAGTTGGCCAATGCAAACCAGGCCTAGGCTCATGGACGAGTCTATACCATGAATGCAAACGAGGCACATGTAGACAATGAGGTGGTGAATGGTACATTCTTTGTTAACAACCAACCTGCTTCTGTTCTTTTTTATTCGGGTGCCGATAAGAGTTTTGCATCCTTAGCTTTTGAGTCTTTGCTTTCCATGACTAGAACAAAACTAGGAAAGCCCTTGACAGTAGACGTAGCTAGTGGTGAACCCGTTGTACTCGATTCTATTCTTCAAAATTGCCAGTTGAACCTTAATAACCATCTTTTTCCTATTGACCACACGCCAACGCAACTTGGAGCTTTGATGTTATAGTAGGAATGGATTGGTTGGCCAAATACAATGCAGAGGTGGTTTGTTTTGAAAAGATTGTTTCATGTGCCGCTTTCGACTGGTGAGATCTTAGAGGTTCGTGGTGAGAAACCTGCTAGTAGTCTTAAACTCATGACATGTACCCAAGCCTAAAAATACATGCGAAAGAACTATGTGGCCTTCTTGGCACATGTCGTAGAGGAGGAAGGCAAAGGTAAGACTATTCAAGATAACCCTGTTGTTCGGGGTTATCCTGAGGTATTTCCTGAAGAATTTCCTGCTTTACCCCCAGCACGCCAAGTTGAGTTTCGCATTGATCTTGTACCTGGTGCTAATCCTGTTGCTAAATCTCCATATCGTCTTGCACCGTCTGAGATGCATGAATTATCTAAACAGCTTCAGGAACTTTCTGACAAAGGATTCATCCGTCCAAGCTTTTCACCTTGGGGCGCTCCTGTTCTATTTGTGAAAAAGAAAGATGGATCTTTCAGAATGTGTATCGATTATCGTGAGCTCAATAAACTCATAATAAAGAATCGATATCCCCTACCTCGCATTGATGATCTCTTTGATCAGCTACAGAGTGCTACTTGCTTTTTAAAGATTGACCTACGTTCTGGGTATCATCAGCTTCGTGTACTCGAAGAAAATATTCCCAAGACTGCTTTTCGCACAAGATTTGGTCATTATGAGTTTACTGTTATGCCCTTCGGTTTAACTAATGCTCCTGCTGTTTTCATAGACTTGATGAATAGGGTTTGTAAGCCTTATTTGGACAAGTTCAACATTATTTTCATTGATGATATTTTGATCTATTCAAAGACACGAGCTGATCATGAACAACATCTTTGTCTTACAATGAAACTCCTAAAGAAAGAAGAGCTTTTCGCCAAGTTCTCCAAGTGCGAATTTTGGCTTCAGGAAGTTCTATTTTTGGGACACATCGTTAACTAACAAGGTATACATGTAGATCCCACCAAAATTAGTGCGATTAAGGATTGGGATACACCTACTACTCCAACCGAGGTTCGTTCATTTCTTGGTCTTGCGGGTTATTACCGCCGTTTTATTGAAAACTTCTCCAAAATTGCGGTTCCTCTCACATCTTTAACTCAAAAGAATAAACATTTTGAGTGGGGACCCAAATAGGAAGAAGCTTTTCAGACCTTGAAACAGAAGCTTTGCAATGCACCTATCTTATCTTTACCTGAGGGCAACGACGACTTTGTCGTATATTGTGATGCATCAAACTTAGGCCTTGGCTGCGTTCTCAAGCAAAGAAACAAATTCATAGCCTACACATCGAGACAATTAAAGGTACACGAGAAGAACTACACCACTTATGATCTTGAGTTAGGCACTGTAGTTTTTGCTCTCAAAATTTGGAGACACTACCTGTACGGTACAAAATGTGTAGTGTTCACTGACCACAAAAGTCTCCAGCATATTTTCAATCAGAAAGAACTAAACATGAGGCAACGAAATTCGGTTGAACTTTTAAACGACTACGATTGCGAAATTCGCTACCATCCTGGTAAGGCGAATGTCGTGGCTGATGCATTGAGTCGTAAGGAACGTGTCAAACTTCATTGTGTGCCAGTTTGATCTGATATTCAAACCTGCATTTCTTAGGCTCAACATACTTGTGTGTACACAAGACTTGATGGGTAAGGAATTACCATATCATATTAAGCCTGATGTTGAACTAAAGGACAATGGGTCAAATTATTTCATGGACCGTTTGTGAGTTCCAAAGCAAGACAATCTTCGCACCTTGTTAATGGATGAAGCTCACAAGTCTCGTTATTCTATCCATCCTGGTGTAGATAAAATGTATAAGGATCTTCGAACCCAGTATTGGTGGCCGGGTATGAAGAAAGACATTGCCTTATTTGTACCCAAATGCCTTACTTGTCTCAAGAGACAGGCAGAATATCAACATCCATCCAGATTATTGGAACAACCAGAGATACCGATTTGGAAATGGGAAAACATTGCTATGGATCTCATTACCAAACTGCCACGAACTAATAGAGGTCATGATGCCATTTGGGTAATCGTTGATCGTCTTACAAAGTCAGCACATTTCTTGCCTATTCGTGAGGATCTATCTGCTGACAAACTTGCTAAAATCTATGTGGATGAGATTGTATCCCGACATGATGTTCCTTTGAACATTATATCTGACAGAGATGCTCGATTCTCGTCTCACTTTTGGAGAACCATGCAATCTGCCATGGGAACCCAACTTAATTTAAGCACAGCTTATCATCCGTAAACGGATGGTCAATCTGAAAGAACAATCCAGACACTAGAGGATATGCTTAGAGCTTGTGTGATTGATTTTGGGGTAGTTAGGATTCGCATCTACCGTTGATCGAATTCTCCTACAACCGTAGTTATCACTCTAGCATCGACATGGCTCCTTTCGAGGCTTTATATGGTCGAAAATGTCGTTCACTGGTCTGCTAGAATGAGATAGGTGAAGCTCAGCTTACTGGACCTGAACTCATTCTAGAGACTACAGATAAGGTCAAGAAAATTCGCAATAACCTTCAAACAGCTAGAAGCCGTCAAAAGAGTTACGCGGATAGACGATGCAAGCCCTTGGAATTTCAAGTCGATGATCACGTCCTACTCAAGGTATCCCCTTGGAAGGTGTGATTAGATTTGGAAAGAAAGGAAAACTTGCACCAAGATATGTTGGACCATTTAAAATCGTTGAAAGAATCAGAAAAGTGGCCTACAGATTAGAGCTACATCCTGAACTTGGATATGTTCATCCAACCTTCCACGTGTCCAATCTTAAAAAGTGTTTAGCTGATGAAAACCTCCACATACCATTTGATGAAATTCGTTTTGATGACACGATGCACTTTGTCGAGAAGCCTGTGGAAATACTGGACCGTGAAGATCAAATGAAAGCCAAATATCCACATCTATTCTCACAAGTTTCCTCTAAATAAATTGCGGGATGAAATTTCCTAAAGTATGGGAGACTGTGACATCTGTGCTTGTGTAATCATTTTATAAATCTGAACAATTCAATTATCAATAAAATAATGTGTTTTGATCCCAATATTTGTTTATTTATGTTTGACATTTGCACGTTTTGATTTTTGTCCGATTTCAGACTCTTAAACGCTTTCTAGAAAATTATACGCAAACTGATGCGTAAACATAATTAGTTTAATGCTACATACACTCCAGAATAGTAACATAAGCTTAACATACCTTAAATAACCTTTACATAACTTAGAAATAACTTTTGAAGGGTTTGGTATGGCAAAAACAAGTTTATTCGATCACAAGGACTATTTGCGACAATGTGCAAAAGTCTGCCAATTCATATAGCAACGTACACTCTGAAAGAAGATCATAAGCTAAACATACCCTAAATACCCTTAACATATCTTAGAAATAAGTTTTGAGGGGTTCGGTATCCGAAAATACGCTTATTTGATCATAGGGACTAAAAGCGTCAAAACTGCGAAAGTATGCAAATTCGTGCATATCTTGCGTTCTGACCATATCCGGACATACAAATATTTTTGTAAACACTAAAATATTGTATTTTAGTGATAGGAATGCAAAAATACCATTCGTTTCGCAATTTGGATCGTTTTCGCGTCCGTTACGATTTCCGTCATAGTTAACCGAAAAACGCAACCGTACAGCCAAACGAACTGACATCCATGACATTTTTTAGCATAATTCAAGTTAAATATACTTTAACTTCATCATGGAGCTTGAAAATGAGCTTAACGGGTGTTAGAAGTGCCGAAACGCGACAAAACAAGTTCAGAGACCAAAGCTGTCAATTTTCAAACTTTGGCCCCTGCTGACTGGCATACGGACCGTATGCAGAGGACCTTTATGGTTCGTAAAGGTGCTCCAGCACAGCAGAAACCAGAATTCATCAAACAGCTTGCTGAACTTGGTTTCAATCATGGTTTTTGGGTATTGTAGGCTGGTTTATGTGTTCTCCAAGTTCCCAAATCAGATCCTAACAAGTGTATGGTCTTGATCGTTCCTTGATTAACACACAAGACACTTGGCAAGATCATATTCATCCTTGATTCCTATAAATAGCAAGCTTCATCAAACTCACAACTTGCTCATTTCCTTCTTCTTTCATCTCTGCTCTACTTGAGGCTACCACACTTGTTGGAGGCCTCATACTTGAGCTTTCTTAGTCATTTTTCCAGCCAAGAACACTTGTAAGTGTTCTTTCATGTCTTGTTTATTTATTTCAAGCAAGATTTGGTCAAGACAAATTTCGTTTGAACTTTGCAACGTGAGCGTAATCACCATGGTTATAGTCCCATGCGACTATACCTATTGATTACCATGGTGACTAGTCGAAGTGACGAGTCAAAGTTTTGGTCAAAATGCACTATACCTATTGATTACTTTGTTTTGATATCAAATCAGTTTTCTAACTTAGTTAAACATGTTTTAACATGTTTAACTCGTCACTTCTAGTTTAGTGCTTATTTAGGGTCGTAAGTCAAGCGGTCTAAACAACCGCTTAGACTTTGGAACACGACCCGTTTGGTCAATCATTAGGATCCAACCAAACACATATTGTGACCATAGTTGTATAGGGAATAACCTTCCGAGGTTATACCTTATGGTCACTTCGTTTAATTAGTTTTATGATAGGTAGTTTATATGCCTTAGGAAAATGACCAAAATGCCCTTTTTGCACATACATTTTAAGCATATGTAACCAAAATTTTGACACCTAAACTGATTATGCAACATAATTAAACATGTTAGAGCATATAATACTTATCATAGGGCTAGTTAGACCATCCGAACGCACTTTTGCGCAAACGACACATTAAAGTAGCATAAAATACCTTAACGAGTCGTAACGGGTCATAAGCACTTAGGATAGGTTTCAAATTAGAATGTAGGCTTTGTTAAACCATATCATATGAGTTCCAACACTCATTTGGTTTACAAGGCCTCATTCTATCCCATCTCCCTATTTAGATCCCGATTTACAAACATATTGATCCAATACTAGATGCCACTTGATTCCTTGATTGCCCGAGCTTTGTTAGTTCATTTAATCGAGGATATCTTGCAATCTCAAGTGAGTACACAGTCCCCTCTTTTACCATTTTGAAATATTTTGGGGTGATACACATGTTCCTACATTGTTACTTTCATGGTTTTCATGCTTTTATGACATATACTTGCTATGTTTAGCTAGTACACATATAGTACATGATTTCAATTATGTTTTGCTATGTATGTTGAGTGAGCATGCTAGCACATTGATTTCAAGGATACTTTTTGTGGCATATGTTTACTCAGCATATGAGCACATTGACTTACATGCATTTCTACGATGTATGTTGACTGAGCATGCTAGCACATTGATTTCATGGACATTTCTACTTCGTATGTTTACTTAGCATACTTAGTACATCATTTTTACATGACAAGCTTACATTGGTTATGACATTTGGTATGTTTAACGGGACAAAAATACATTCATTAACATTGATCACGCCGCTCGGTAGTATGTAGTGGTACCATAGGACTTGAAAAATCCCGTTCCTCACTTCCTAGGTTTGTTTGGAAGTAGGGAATGACAGAATCTGAAAACATTTTTGATAAACCTTTGACATTTTAAGGGTTTGTAGGATTGGGGAATCGATCAAAATGAGTCGATTAGAAGAGTTCTAGACAAAATCAGAGGAGGAATTCATTGATTTGATCTTCATTCAGCTTGATATGCACTTAGAAGTAGATTAACTGTCGATTGTATTGATTTCACAACGTTTTACAGGCTGGCAACACTTCGGCAGAGCTTCGCTACCGGAATCAAAAGTTACAAATGAAGAACCAAGACTCCCTATTTATAAGACAGCCAGGTCGCATGAACTAGTATGGTCCAGTTCGCACGAACCGGTCAGTTCGCACGAACTGGCCACTTCGTGTGAATTGGCTGGTTCTGACCTGTTTCCTGATTTTCTCGAACTACGCGTCTTGGTTTATCTATTCTATTACATGACTCGATACAAGACGAAGTCAACAGACATATGCACCAACAAACTCCCCCTTGGATGTTGACGAGTCTTCAGTGTGTCGAGTCTTCAATCTTGATCGGTCTTCTCGCTCTTTCCAAAGTATCTTTCTCTGTAAGCATCCTTCAATCTCTCTCTTACCCTTTCATAATCTCAATTTGACTCTATCCTCTCTCTAATTCTCTTGATCAGATCTCTTGATTCTTTAAACTCTTCAGCAATCTAAAATCTGGCTCTTATGTCTTCAGACTCCCCCTTTCGATAAGCTGGGATCGCAGTCTGGAATTCACAATCTACAACTTTCACAGGTTCAGGAACGTCTCCTGGCCCTCCTTAGCAACAGAATCAGAATCCTGGCTCTAATCAGCATATGCTTATGCGGAAAATCTTCAGGAGTCGAAACCTAGCTTTTCAGAGCTTTTTACCTGCACATCCTCTACCCAAAACATAAGTTTTTTTTTTATTTATAAAAATTTTAATCTCTGCTTAACCACTTGTATTCGTAACACTCAAATTTGACATTTCATTAATTTGAAACCATTTAATCATTTCAAAATCATTTCCCATTTTAAACAAACTCTCCCAACCCTGTTGTTTTTCATCATGTTTAGCACTTGGAATTTTGAAAATCAGCTTTCCAACATCAGTTGTCGAAAATAAGATGAAATAAAATCTTTTTGATTTTTCAAAATTTTATGCTAAAACACATTCTGTTTGGATTTTTTTTTAAGATTTTTAGTGTGTTAAAATGCACTAAAGAAATATTTACAGACAATATTTTTGTGAGTTTGTGTAAGAGGATCATATCAGTTTTATGACAAATCACTAGCACCGTTGAGCTTTAAACACTTTAAGTTCTAAACGATTCACTTAGATTGTCAGTATACTAATCCACTTAAATTTTCACACAAAGTTCAATCGATTCGAGATACGAGATTAGTATTTTAAGGACTTAAACTTATTCGCGTGTCCCACCTCAGAATATACTCCCGTATCCAAATTCCTATATTCAGTCTTACAGGTGAATGTACACTAATGATATCTTTAAACGGGTAATGCGAGACCATGAGAGCTCACACTAGAACTTCCGTTCAGACAAAGAGATGATGGCTCGACTTTTAGGTGTGTCCCGTTTGCGGATCTTTCTTCAACAGCACATGATTAGCATTTTTTCAATGTTTCATCATTTTTTATGCTGAGGGTGGGCTTTTATGATTAAAGCAGTACAAAGTATTATACGAGAACTAGGCTATTGCTCCCGCAAAATCAGAAGTCCTGGGATAATACCCCAGATATCATCACGCACAAAGACCTAGTATGTCAGAAATAGAAAGCCCTTCAAACAAGATTTCAAGGGTTACCTATATATCCGAGAGATGTTCCCCACGAAATAAGTAAGTATTTGAAATTTAGGTTTATATCTCGACAAACAATCTACTAAGCGTGTAAAAATCTACTGGCATATCATCAGTGAGACCGTTTATCACATTTTAACTTTCCAATTCTTTAGCGTACTATGATTGTCTACTGATGTACTATCATTTCCTCTTTTTCACAACAAAACTCAATTTGATTTTTTCGATGTTTTTGGTTTTTAGATTTTATCATGTTTTCGGATTTTTCAAATTTTCAAAATTTCTAAATTTTTTACTCCCCCTAAAATCAAAAATATGTTTCAATTTTTGATTTTCCGGGAAAATTTGAAAATAAACGCAATAACCTGTACAACTAAAATGACAATCTGATGTGAATTGCTTCAATTCTCCATCCACTTGGCGTAAACAATCAGAACTCCCCCTGACAACAAACTATTTTCCCATTATGATTTCAAAACACTTAAGTTTGTTTTAATCAAAATGGTTTTTCCGGAAAATTAGTTTTGTTTGTCATTTCACTAACATGGGGTTTAATTCATCATTTTGTTCTTTCAACAATTTATGAATGAATCCCTTTTTTTCTTTTAACCACTTGAATGAAAGTTAAATCAAGTTCAACTAAATGACCTTGATTAACCATTTGTAAGTTCTTATCAATAATACTACTTGTAAATCGAAATATAACAGTTGTGAATTTCTCAAGAAAGATGCTGATTCCTACTCCCCAATTACCAACCTGGGAGTTCCGGCAAGTCGGGATTTTTAAGCAAAGAATACAGACACCCAAGCCTGACCAGCTTTGGGTGTAACCTGTTCAATTTCACTTGATCTTTGAACATTCCTTTTTGCTTCATAAATTTCTTTTACCCTTTTGGCCCTTCCATCAACCATCTTACCAAAGATATGTTTCACTTTGCCATTAAACGCTTTTTCGACATCGAATTCTTTCTTTTCAGAATAGAATTGATTCGAAATTTCCACTTTACTAACTTTTTGTTTTAAATTTTCTGTCCGCAATGGTGGAAAGTTGACATCATCCATTGGCGGAACTGAATTTTCTCTTTTTCGCTCAACTTGTAGCTCCTCAGACTTTGACGAGTCAGATTCATCGCCAGAAAGTGGCTCCTTTGCTTCCGAAGAAACAAATTCATCGCCAGATTTAACATCTGATTTCTTAGCAACCCACGTTTGGTTGTTAAGATTCACTCTTCTTTTGTAAAACCTTTTAGAACACTCACCAACTTCATATGTTGAATTTTTAAACACTTTAAATTTTTCAGTTGGTGGTTCAGTTTTATCAACAACTTTTTCTTTGAGTTTAGAAGACACTCCCTGTTGTGTGTTGGTTGCCTTTGGACAGTTCCAGGCGATGTGACCAACTTCATTGCATTGGTAACAAGTTCTTGTCTCCTTTTTCTGATTAGCTTCATTCTTCTCATGTTTCTGTTTTTCTGCAAGAAACGCTTTGTTCGATTGCTTCCAGAATGAGCTCTTTTTCTCTTCTTCTGAACTTGCCCCTGAAAGAAATACAGTTTTTGATTTAAAATCTTTAATATTTTGATTATTTTCAACATCAAAACCCAACCCCTTCTTTTTGAAATTGATTTTATGATTCGGTTTCTTTTGATGACCTTGACCGAAACCTTTCTTCTTGTTTAAACGTTGTTGAACTCTAGAAGTATATTTAGGTTTTGAAAATCCTATTTTATCCTTTATTTCTGAAAACTTTATTTTTATAAATTTAAAAATTGTTTTAATATTTTCAGTTTTCACATTTTTAATTGGAAATTCCTCATCAGAATATAATTTGTCTTAATCATTCAAAGTATATGCCACTTTTATTGGTTCATCATTCAAATTATTTTTTGATAACAGAAATTCTTTATTGTAAACCCTTTTGACCGATGGTTTCGAACTGTTGACTGATGAACTCGAATTCTCAGATTCAGACTTTGACTCTGATTCCTCATCCTTATCCAACACCTGATCGACCACTTTCTTTATTAACTCAGACTCATGATCAGTGTCAGACGATGTGAAATTCAATGTGACGTCAATGTTGTCTGGTAACTCATCAGTTGTTTCAGACTTTAACTTTATATTGACTGCCTTTTTTACTTGTTCCGAATTTGGTTTTCTGGGAGAATAACCTTCCCAGATCGGAGGCGGACTTTTGTTATAATTTGCACATTGTTTCTTACCAGTATCCTTATCTTCTGAATTCTTATCTTGAAAGGCTTCAAAACCTGCCACTGTTGGATAGATTCTATCAATCAAATAATCAAAACTTGAGTAAGTCATTAGCAATCGTCTGATTCTTTCATTTTCAATCTTTTCAGTCTCCAATTCCTGCTTCAACTTTGCACACTGTTCAATATAATGATTGATGGCCTTCTGCTTAGACACCATTGTTGCATTCATCATTGTCAAAGCATCTTCCCTTTCTGAGTTTGTCTTTTCCAACTGGTTTACTGTTCTGTTCAACACATCATAAGATTCTTTTACATACTTAACATCGAAAAATAATTTTTCTTTCATCTCGTCGAGCTCACTATACTTCTTATCTTTCTCTTCACAATGTTTGCATGGTTCCAAACATTTCAGACAAGGTTTTGTGACTTGTACAATCTTTTCAATCTCAACAATCTTCTCAGCAACTTTAACCTCTCCACTCTGTTCATTCTTCTCTTCCACCTGAACAACCTTCTCACATTTTACCTCTTTCTTTTCTTTTGCTGCTCGTTTCTCCTTTAGCTTCTCCAATTTATCTGCAAAATAAAATTTGAAACTTTCAGGAGATAGATGAGTTTTACCAATGTTTATTTGATTAATTTCTTCATCATCGTCACTGCTGTCAACTAATGATTGATCAAAGTTTGGTGTCTTTTCTAAACTATCTTCTAAAGAAACAGACTCTCCATCTTGACTTTTCTCATCATTTGCAAATACATCCATCCATTCTTTCATCAACTCCGGCTCTTGAATGATCTGTGCAATGAATGCTCTAAACTTTGAGTTACTTTCAGCCGGAATATATTTATCCCAGCTAAATCCCTCTGGTAATCTTTCATCTTTTTGATCTGGAAGCATACTAATACAAGCTCTCTTCTTTCCATCTTCAATTGACGGTTGTTGAGCTACCTGGTGATATATTGCTTTCCGATAATATTCATTGTTCCCGAACGGATTCTAAGCTCCACCTGCTTCTCGGTTGGTACATTCCCTCTTGAAATGTCCTTTTTCCCTACACCGAAAACAAGTAACTTTAGACTTATCAAAACCTAAAGTAGAAACATTAGCATCACGTAAGTCATCTCTTCCAGTAATCTGCTTAAATTTCTCAGCTCTCCTCAACACATTCGCTAAACACCACTTAATATCCATTAACTCCATTTCCTCAGCATCAATCTGATCGTAGTCCTCTTTTGTTAACATAGGATTTCCGATTCTTCCCGCAACCAAACTCTCATATGATTCTAACACGGTAACCAGTAATGCCATATGACCTTTAGCAACTTATTCAGAGAAATTCTGACCGTTCTGAAGATGCAACACGATGTTGCATTGTAGCACATGACCATTACCATTGTTTGAGCTTTGAGACTGATAATTTGAAGTTGAAACATTAGGATTAACACTCGGATATGAAGAAAATCCACTGTTGTTGATTGAGCTTTGATTGAGTGATCCGGATGAGTTTTCTGCGCTGAAAGCGGTTTGGATCTTCGGACTTGCTTCAACATTTTGAACATTGCCTTTGAAATACATCTTGATATCTTGTTGACCACTTGAATTGTTCATTCTAGCGATCTTTTGTTGTTCAAGATCTTGTCCTTCAAGTTTTTCAATGAATTGAGCAATTGTCAATCTATCATACTCTCCGGTATTCTTCAAAATCATAAGATATGTACCCCATTCTTTTTGAGGTAAAGCATCGGCCAATTTTTCAACCCACTCCTCTCGATCTTTAGTGATATCCAACCGACTCATTGAACGTACTAAATGACAATATCTCTCAATAAGAGTCTTTGTAGTTTCACCCGGCAAACTTGAGAACAATTCAAATTCTTTCTTTAATAATGATTTTTTTATTCCTGATCATCTCCGTACTTCCTTCAAATTTTGTGCGAAGTGCTTCCCAAATCGAACGTGCACTATCATCATGTTGAAGTAATATGAAAATGTCTTCTTTCACAGCTTGTTGAAGTAAACTGATCATCATTTTTTCTGCCTTGTACATTTCTCTCTCTCTTTTTCCGTGAATTCAGAAATATTCTTTATAACTCCCACATTATTACGAGGTTGAACGTACTTAGTTTCAATACACTCCCAAGACCTTAGATGATTTGCTTGAACCCAATTCTCGAACCGTTCTTGCCAACTATAATATTCTTCAATGCTCATCAGCTTTGGGGGTTTCTGCAACATTCCTGTTTCATTTTCCAGAGTCACACTCTAAGCAACGGTAATAGGAGTACCCGGGGCAGTAGAAAATGCATTATAAAATTCGTTGTCCATGTTTTGGTATAGAGAGTTCACAATAATAGACTTTTCAAACGAACTGGGAAGATTTCAAATGATCTGGACACCACACATCGTATGAACTGAAGAGTTTATTTCAAACGAACTGACCAACACTTCAAACCGTGCGAACTGTTTTGAGTTCAAACCGTGCGATCTGATTCACTTCAAACAACCTGAAGACCTGTTTCAAATGATCAGAACTCAATTCCAAACGACCTGAAATTTTCACACGACTTGGACTACCTCGCACGACCTGGATCACTTCGTGCGATCTGGTTCAAACTTCCAAATGGACTGGTTCAAACCGTACGAAATGAACCTATTCCAAACGATCTGACCTACCTCCAAACGATCTGACTGAGTTTGTACGACCTGGGTTTGGTATAACATTGTTCAAACGAGTTGGGATTCAATCTGTGCAAACTGGTTCTCTAACTGATCAAACCGTGTGACCTGAACTTTCAAGCGAACTGAACACTTTCAAACGACTTGACCCACTTCTTGCGAACTGGACTGTTTAGTTCATGCAAGCTAGACTCAATCCGTGCGAACTGGTGATACTTTCACACGACCTGGATGATTCTCGAATGAACTGACATGTTTTTCACACGATTTCGTCAATTTTATCAAGTTTTAGGTTGATTTTAGGTCTGATTTGTTCAAGGATTGATTAAAACTCAGTTTTACGTGTTATTTGTGAAAATCAGCTCATTTTAACAGTGAAAACTTAGTGAATTTGATGAAAAAGTGTAGAAAGATGAGTATAAATGAGTAGAAATCAGATTTTTTGGTGAAAGCAAGCTGAAATGGTAAGAACTCTTCCTCCTGAGCTCTGATACCACTTGTAGGATCGGGGAATCGATCAAAATGAGTCGATCAGAAGAGTTCTAGACCAATCAGAGGAGGAATTCATTGATTTGATCTTCATTCAGCTTGATATGCACTTGGAAGTAGAGTAACTGTCGATTGTATTGATTTCACAACGTTTTACAGGCTGGCGACACTTCGGCAGAGCTTCGCTACCGGAATCAGAAGTTACAAATGAAGAACCAAGACTCCCTATTTATAGGACAGCCAAGTCGCACGAACTAGTATGGTCCAGTTTGCACGAACTGGTCAGTTCGCACGAACTAGCCACCTTGTGTGAATTGGCTGGTTCTGACCTGTTTCCTGATTTTCTAGAACTACGCGTCTTGGTTTATCTATTCTATTATATGACTCGATACAAGACGAAGTCAACAGACATATGCACCAACAGGGTTTATCCGACAGTCTCAAGGCTTGAATGTATGCGATAAACACAACCACATAAATGTTCGTAACAATAAAGCATTGGTTTTGCAAAACATAACTTTTGATTTAAACTTTGGTTTATTTAAAGACATTGTTTGGTACATGACATTTGATTACAAATGACATTTGATTACAAATGACATTTGATTATACATGACATTATACATATAGTTTGAGTAAATACTTTTTATTCACCATACAAGACATTTGATTATACAAGACATGGTTTATACTTGACATTGTGACGTTATACATTGTTTATACACGATATTTGACATTGGTTTGACAAGGCATTTTTGGATGTTATTTGGTAAGTGATTTAAATAACGAGGCGTGGGTAATATGATAAAAGCATGGTGGATATGCCACTGGTACTTCCTATATATAAGTGCTTTTATGATATTACATATCGTAGCGTTATCTAAACCACTTCGACAAAGACAAAGACAAAGACATGACACATTTTATACAAATGACATATTTTCACAAGACATTGTTTTACAAATGACATATTTTATACAAATTCATTTTCACTTGGTTATTTATTTAACCATACATCTGTGACAACCCTCATTAAACCAGGTATCCGTACAATTAATTAATATTAATTAAGTGCTTACTGACTGTGCTGAATTACTTAACTGCTTTCTGATTATTGCATCACACCTACATGTGCATCACATATTACAAAATGTCACATCATTATCACATGCAAACATTCTTCACATACATGACACACAAAGCACAGTTAGCACAGTTAGCGGATAAAACAGGAATATGCTGATAGGGTTCAGTACATAGACAGACAGTGTTTTAAGACCCAACATGGGCCAGGGACAAGGTACTACAATAGTATGTGTGTAGGGAAGTAAGGACCATAAAACTGCGTCACTAGGTGATAGTTTGAGTGCCGGAAAGTGCCTAAAACTCACTTTAAGTGCAGAATTCTGCATTTTTCAGCAAAATTTAGCTTTTTAACATACTAGTATTATGCAGAAAATTGACTAAATGGTCCTGAATGCTTTCCTAAGTGTTGGGAATTAAAAGTGTCACAAAAGGTTACATAAAAGACACTATATGGAGTAGCTTGGCACTTTAACGAACTGGTATCAAACCGAACAACCGGACATTACCCGGAACACCAAAATTTTGCCAGATACATTGTTTAATTATTTCTTGGCTAGTTATGGTCCCCGAATACCCCAACACACTATATTATGTGCCATACACATAAAACACTAGATATTACACTTAACCTCCAACTATTTACCTACTTACCATCAAAAATTACAAGTAACCCCCCCCCCCCCCATTATAATTTACGGCCCAAATAGGAGGACCCCACCACCATGCCCCACTAGATTTTATTTCTATATTTTATTATGATATTGCTTGATATGGTAACCAAAATATGGAAGAAGATCTCTATAAGTATGGTTCATGATTTCATGATCATTTCATTTTCATCTTCACAACTTCACTCCACTCCCTCATACTCTCTCTCTCCCTCTCGGCCCTAGGAGGTGCCGCCACCACCACCAACACCTTGCCACCACCATATTCATCCATCAATCATCCAATTTCAAGCTCCTTTCAAGTGTTAGAAGGTGTCTTGTGAAGCTTGGTGCTTGAAGAACTTGAAGAACCTTCATCCATTGCTTTTATCATCCATTTTCATCATCTTTTTCTCTAGTGATCTTCCCTAGCCTTTGAGCTAGTTGTAAGCTTCTTGTTACTAGTTTTTACTTCTCATTTTGATTTGTTAAAAAGTTGTAGTATATTGATTATCACAAGAACACTAAAATACTTAAACAAGAATCATAAACATAAGCTTACATATGATGAAATCTTGTTGAAACAATGTTGTTTAAGTACATGCATGACACTTGATTGTTATTTACTTGAGATTATGATGTTGATCATCATAAGGAGCTTGCTAGATTGTGATTAAACACATGATCTCGCAAGTTAGAGGATGATTATATGTTAACCCAAGAAGATCATCCTCTCTTACAAACATGAACTTTAAAATAAAGCGATTTCTTGAAAAATAGTAAATAAAGTAAGCTAGTAAACTTATAGATTCAAGATTCATGTATGATTTTCCAAGAAAACCAATTTCAAAATATGATTTTTAGTAGAACTTGATTCTTACTTAAATGTACACTATTTTTGGTGATAAAATAAGTGTAAGAGCACTTTTATTTACAAGAAGAGTTCAAGAGAATAATTTTTGTAGAATATGTTACAAGTTGTAAACATCTAAAATTTTCAAGAATGAAGTTTATTAAGAAATAAACACACTTTAAGGGGTAACCAAGTCTATTAAACATGCTACCAAGTTACTACGAGTTTTTGTGAAAGTTCAAAGTTCATTTTGTGATATACATTGTATAAGTTTTGCACTTGGGAAGTGTAGTTTAATTATTGATTGTTGGGATGATTTTTGAAAAGAAAATGATATGCTGATATGGCATGGACACCTACGTTTTTAGGGGAAACTATGGCAAAATTTTCTAAAAATATAAACACTTAGAAAAATATTTTCTAACAAGTATTTACAAGTATATTTTGATCATAAGTCTTCCATATAAATTTTGCCATAATTTTTGTAACAAAAATACAAATATTTGAGGTTGGTTTTTGTAAATAAAAATGGGTAAATATATATTTAGAATATATATTTCATATTAAAACACTTGTGTGATTATTTGTATACTCGGTGAAATGGTTATATTATTTTAGGGTAAAATAATATCAATTAACTAGTACCGTGAAATTTATTATCCAAAGCAATACCGTTACTTATATATTTTTGATGAATACTATTTTTGATACAAGAAATAAAAATATGATTTTTTGTAAATATTACAAAGTTGGATCATATTTTTGACGAGGTGAAAATATATTATTTTGGAAATAAGAATATTTTTTCCTAGTATATTTTGAAGATATATGATTTTGGGGAAAAATATATATTTTCTGGACAATATATTATTTTTTAGAATAAAATACATTATTAAATATTTTCTAAAGTGAGATTTAGAAATATATTATTTTGGAAAATACAAATACATGTATAAGATACCCCATCCTTGGGAAGGAAATACAAAGTTAAATACTTGAGAAGTATTAATACAGAAATATTGATTAAACAATTATTACAAAACTAAATATAATTTAAGTTGAAATACTATTTTGACAAGTAATTATAACTTGGAATAATATAAGAAACGTAACTCAAAACGCAAATACTAAAGCAAAGGCACGACCCGTCCGTCTAATAGACGTTAGTACACTGTAGGTAGTCGTGGTTGCTGACAGAGTTTGAGTTACGAGCTGAGGACGCAAGACAGTGAGTTCATGTCCCCCTTTTCTTTTAACTGTTTTCAGTTTTATACTTCGGGGGTGAAATACATGTTATAATTGTTACAGACATTTTATACATGATATGATTAGCTTAAGGAGGGTTTACTACTAGATCATGTGAAGGGTGGGTACAACACTTAAGGCCCTTAATCCTCGTCGTAGGACCGAGGGACATGAGTGATAGATCTATTTGGGTGTAGCGAGCCCACACCCATGAGGCCAGGGAGGCCCATAGTGGTGACTATGTCTTCCAGCCAGAAGTCCGGTACAAATTTGCTAGGTTTGAATTTTCCTGCACCATTTCACACATACCATTGGCTTTGCAACCCATTGGTGATCTCTTTTTTATTATTGCTACATACCAGGGACATACATACATACAAGACATACTTTAAAGGTTTATTCATACACTCACACATGAACACGCTCAACTTTTTGTTGATATTTTTAAACTACATGTATTTCAGGGAACTAGTGGATCTGGCAAGGGTATGCATGTGTCTTCAAGCTGCATTTTAATAAAAGATGTTATCCATGCTTGTTGAGTTTAGGGGGTGTATCCTATTACTGGACGGGATACATTTTTCCAAACTCAGGTTTTATTTAAAGTCGTTTGTGGAGTCTTTATGAACTCAGTTAGACAAGTCATGGTTTGTAACGAAATTTGGTATCGATGTTTTCAAGACAAGTTGTTGTGGTATTTTTTAAACGTAATTAATGGATGAATGTCTTTTAGTTTTATCATTTAGCATTGTTATGATTGAATGCTATGGTATTAAGAAGTCACACCAAATAACCACGCTTCCGCAAAAGTCAGGGTGTGACAGCTTGGTATCAGAGCCTCGATCATAGCGAACTAGGATTCTTTCTCGAGTCTAGACTATGATCATCAGGGCTCTCACAAAAATGTTTTCAAACATTTTTACATTGCATACACAAAATGTCCAGATCCAGGGAACAAACATTTTTACAAACAAAAGGCACAAGTACACATTTCAAAAAGGCTATATTTATAATTCAGTCTTAGAGGCTGGGGAGGTTCAGTCTTAGAGGCTGGGGAGGTTCAGTCTTAGAGACTGGGGAGGTTTAGTCTTAGAGACTGGGAAAATTGAGTCTTAGAGACTGGGAAAATTGAATCTTAGAGACTGGGTAGTCAGTTTGAGAAACTGGGAAGGTTTTTAGTCTGAGAGACTAGGTAGTCAGTCTGAGAGGCTGGGTGGGATAGTCTGGGAAGACTAGGATTGTATACATGCTTACCTTGTTGTTACTTACATGTTTAATTAATGATTGTTGATATATAGGCATACTTGTGATGATGAACAGCCTCTTGACGCTATGGCCGATGATGACATTGATCATTTGATTGAGGGTCCCCCTGAGGATGCCCAGGATGGTGGGGCTCCAGTCGAGGATGCCGTTGTCGTTCCACTTATCGAGGCTCCAGTCGATGACGCCGTTGTTGTTCCACATGAGTAGATTCTCGTTGTCGAGGCTCCTTCCGACCATTCAGGTCCCGATTCATACGAGTCAGCGTCTTCCAGTACCTTACACGCATTGGGTTTACAGCGATATCCCACGGATACCGATTCTGACACAGCCATGTCGGTTGCACCCGATATTCCACATGACGATGATCATGATTTTGATTTTGATGATGAGATGGATCTTGTCTTTCCTCACGATTTCGACCCTGATCATGAGGTTGAGTTTATCCCTGTTGAGCAGCCTTTTGAGGCACCGGTTGATCCTGATTTCGATCCTGAGCAGGAGATTGATTTTATTCCTGCCGAGCAGCCCATTGATGCACCTGTCATTCTTGACGAGCAGCTCCTTGATATACCAGCTGATCATGAGCTTGCTCTAGCTGACCTCGAGCCCTTGATTGCACCAGAGCCCATGCCTGCTCTCGATCCTTTACCTGAGCACGACCCTGCACTTGTCGAGGCACCAGTTGCTGCACCACCATTGCCTGACCCTGCTCCTTTTGCAGCCCAGGTTGACCCACGATATGCATTCACCCACAATGGGTGGATCGAGGATGACGACGACTACGCTCCATTTGTTAGACCCGTTACTGCCCCTGCTGCACCTGTACATGCACCCATTGACTTTGCTCCATTTCACCCACACGTAGCTGATGTTCATCGTACAGACTTACCAGTCACATTTCTTCAGGATATCCCTCCTCCCCATCCCGGGGAAGGACCGTCGAGTCAGCCTTCTGGTCACATACCTCCTATGTCAGCAGCCGATCAGTTCATGCCACAGATCACACACACTGCTCCGTTTATTTCTGCACCCATGGGCGAGCCACCGATGTGGTTTTCGCCTTACACGATGCCCGTTAAGGATCCATACCATCCCTTCCACGTTGGATACACGAGGGATGATATACTTTTGTCACTGCAGTTACAGCAGGATATGTTGAGTCGTCGAATCACTGAGCTAGAGAGGATCCCGTGCCCTCCACCTGGTACTGGTCCATCACAGTTTGCTGCTCCACTATTTCCTTACCCGGATTTTGATATTTGATTTCTTACGATGGAGCAGTAGATTAGCTGTTTGTTGCAGCTCGTTCATACTTTAGAGGAGGAGTTAGCGCGTATGCGCCGTCTGCTTTTCATTCCTCCACCTCCTCCTCCTCCACCACCAGCTTAGAGGTTTTTGGTCTCCTGCAGATACGCTACTTTTGGTGAGAATACAGCTATTGAGCCATGATTGTGAAGACTTTTGAAGACCACACTTTTGACTTTTGATTATTGTAGTTGGTTGACATTTTGGACAGGGGAGATGTGACCCTATAGTCCCATTTTGATGTATGATACAATTATGAAACTTGTAAAATGGTACTTCTGGTCTTGATATATGAAAAGCTCAATCGCAGCATTCTCATTACATGCATTGTTGATTTACTTGTTTGTGTTATGACATGGGATGTTATGTATTTACTTGTGTTGATGGATGTTATTACATACGCATACTACATACTTATATGCATACGACCTGACCTATACAATCTTCTTATAGAAGATGCCTCCACGAAGGGAAACCCGATTGCCCACTACTAAGGCCGAATTACAAGAAAGGATCTCCCGAGCAATAGCAGAGCATGAGGCCTCACGCACATGGCTGTACCTTTAAACAGTTTTTAGACTGTAAACCGCTGAATTTCGACGGCACCGGGGGTGCTGTGGGTTTTGTTCGATGGGCAGAGAAGACTGATTCGGTGTTAAGGATGAGCAAATGCGCACCAGATCAGCAAGTTACCTACATCTCTGGACTATTCATAGACGGAGCGCTTTCGAGGTGGAATCTCCAAGTCCAAACTCTGGGAGAGGCAGCAGCATACGCTTTGACTTGGAATGAGTTAAAGGAACTCATGCGTAAAAAGTATTGCTCCAGAGCCGAAATTCAGAAATTGGAAACATAATTTTGGAACCTTAAGATGGACGGCCCAAAGATCTCCGAATATGTGCAAAGATTCCACGTCTATCTCACGTGGTACCATACATGGTTACACCGGAATTTAAGCGCGTTGAGCGTTTCATTTGGGGGTTGGCGCCTCAGATTATGAGTATGGTAACAACGTCAAAGCCGCCGACAATTACTGAAGCTATCGATCTGAGCGTGTCACTGACTTAAGAAGCTATTCGGTTAAACAAGTTTTCAATCTCTGACCCGAAAAAGAAGGAGACACACATTGAATCATCGAGTGACAACAGGAGGAAGTTCTCAAACTTCAAAAAGGGTACCAACAGTGTCAGCAAGAAAGAAGAGGGAAACGCACCAGCCAGGGCCAAAACTGGTGTCGAAAACAAAGGAAGAGGGTACATGGGCGCTCTGCCCAAATGTGATGTATGCCAATATCATCTGTCGCAACCCCCGATCCCTTATCCCCGGGAACGGGCGGACGCGAGCTCAGAGTTTCGGTGGTATCAGGTTTGTGCGTTAATTTGGCAGCGAAATTTTTCTTTTTCATCAGGACCGTAGTTAGGAAATTTTTATCACAGTAAACCACCTCATTTAATATTAATAAACACATGGGTAAAACCCAAGTTTCTTATTACAATACATTTATAGGGATAAACCCTATTTTATTGAATTTAAAACATCATTTATTAGCTAACTTTTATAGCCACAGTTTTCCCAAGCCTTCAGTGCTCTCCAGCTGGCTTAATAATTGGCTGTCACATTTTGTTACCTGAAACATGTTTTAAAAATATTTTTCAATGGGAAATACTCGTGAGTGAATCCCAGTTTAATCAAGAAACACTTTATCAATTAAAACAGTATCGAGAGCGATCACATTGTTTATTTCTACACAATTACTCCATTTAGTACTGTCAATCCACTGACTTGTGGGTCATATTACACATTGGCTAACTCATTGTCCAATGGTAACGTATTTTCATCCTCGACTTACTACTCACAGTGTAGTACATTTTGTATACAAAACCCCAACATACCGGCAGTAATTGAAGAACTACAAAGACTCAATCACTGCTTAATCGCATTGTAAAACATTTAAGGTTTTGTAAAACATTTCAAAAAGATTAACAAAAAGAGGATAAACTCACATTGCTATCTTAGACTTCGCGTAACGGTTTTCTGGATATAATCTATAATTTATACAAATGTACATTGATTAGTATCATAACCCTTTGAAAATATTAATGATACCCTCCCCGAGACGGCATTCCAACAACTACGTCGGGCAGAACCACGACAGTTGTTACGGAACCCTAAATCAATCGGGCAGCGTAACTATTATAAAATTGGGGTTATAATACTTACAACGGAGCAGAACCTCGCTAATTAGGGGTATAGTACCCGAGTATAATATGCCTACTACAGAAATTGAGATGTGAGATTGAATTGTGAGCGACGAAAATTGAAACCCGATGCATTCTATTTATAGTGCTGATACTCGACCTTCAGGCGACCCGCGTAAGGTAAGGCGAAGCCTTACGCGGCCCGCGTCAACACCTGGTCAACATATAGCTTAGCTGATTCGATGTGTAGGTCCGCCACGATGTCGACACGTGTCGGCCTAGGATGTCTCCGCGTTTATAAGTCTCTCGCGGCCCGCGTTAACTTAAACGGGGTCTTACGCGGCCCGCTTGAACTAAAGAAATCAGTGAAGTCCGGTCTACACCTTCATACCGCCTGTGTAAAGTTGGGGTGGGGTCCTACGCGGCCCGCCTCAACTTATAATTCAGATTTTTATTTTATTTTTATATGTGATAACATATTTCGGGCTTGGTTTTCACGTATGGGGCGTAATAAAAGACATATTGAGACATTCTAAAATATAATAGGGTGTCGTAAATTTAATCGAGAGTGTCGGTTTTACCGAGGGTTGTTACATCCTCCCCACCTTACTTTAGAGCTCGTCCTCGAGATCTACTGGAATAAATATGGATATTTCCTTTGCATTTCAGATTCAAGCTCCCATGTGTATTCAGGTCCTCTCTTGGAGTCCCACTTTACTTTGACTAGAACTAGTCTCTTGTGCTTGAGGTTCTTGACTTTCCTGTCTTCAATTTGTAGAGGACTTTCTACAAACTTGAGTTGTTCATTCACCTCTATATCCTTAAGAGGTACTATCAGTGATTCATCAGCTAAACACTTTTTGAGATTAGATACATGAAATACATCATGTATTCCTGCCATTTCCTCACGCAGTTGTAGCTGATAGGCTACAGGTCCTATTCTTCTAATAATCTCAAAAGGTCCAATATACCTGAGACTTAGCTTTCCCCGTTTGTGAATCTTACTACTCCTTTCCAAGGAGAGACTTTCAACAATACTTTGTCTCCTACTTGAAATTCCAATGGCTTGTGTCTGTTATCCGCATAGCTCTTCTGTCGATCACGTGCTGTTTTCAGTCATTCCTTGACTTGAATAATCTTGTCGGTTGTTTCTTGTACTATCTCAGGTCCAGATAGTTGTTGTTCCCCAATTTCTGCCCAACAGACTGGGGTGCGACACTTTCGTCCATAAAGTGCTTTGAATGGTGCAGCATTGATACTTGTGTGATAACTATTACTACCTCCGTCCCACTAAAAGTGTTATGTTTTGAATTTTCAAAGTTTTTATTTATAAACTTTGACTTTAATTATATATTTTTGTGTTATATAAAACTTGATGAAAATTAGCCCGATAAAAACACTTGAAAACACACTCAAATCATATGACTTTCATCAAGTATTATCTAAAACAAACAAAATTATTTAAGGTCAAAGTTTATAAATAAAGACTTTGAAAATTCAAAATAGGACAATTTTAATGGGACGGAGGGAGTATTATAAGAAAATTATATTAAAGGTAAGTGTTCGTCCCAATTACCTCCAAAGTCAATTACACAAACTTTAAGCATGTCCTCCATCGTCTGGATTGTCCTTTCGCTTTGTCCGTCCGTTTGAGGATGATAAGTTGTGCTTAGTTTTAACTTGGTTCCCATTGCCTTTTGGAAACTTGACCAAAAATGAGAGGTAAATCGACTATCTCTATCAGAAACAATTGATAAAGGAATGCCATGTAAAGAAACAATTTCATTTACATACAATTTAGCTAATTATTCCATACTGAAAGTTTCCTTCATTGGTAGGAAATGAGCTGACTTGGTTAGTCTATCTACAATCACCCAGATTGTATCATTACCTTTCTTTGTTTTGGGTAATTTAGTAACAAAATCCATTGTTATTAATTCCCATTTCCACACTGGCATTTCTAATTGCTGTAACAAACCTGAGGGTTTCTGGTGTTCGGCTTTAACTTGTGAGCAAGTTAAACACTTAGAAACATAGGCTGCTATGTCCTTTTTCATTCCTATCCACCAGAAATTTTTCCTTAAATCCTGGTACATCTTATCACTTCCTGGATTCATTGTATATTTAGACTTATGGGCTTCTTCTAATATATGATGACGTAGGTTTCCAAATTTAGGTATCCACATTCTCTTTTCATGGAATCTCCAAATTCCATATGTTCCTTGTTCTAATTCTTTTAACATACCTTTCAATTTTTCAGTATCTTCCTTGATTACTGATTCTTGTGCTTCTCTTATTTGATCATTTAAATCTACTTTTAGATTTAATTTAAGAGAACGTACCCTTCTTGACTTTTCATGATGCTTTCGACTTAAAGCATCTGCCACTACATTTGCTTTTCCTTCATGATACTGGATATCACAATCATAATCACTAAGCAATTCCATCCAACGTCTTTGCCTCATATTTAACTCTTTTTTTTGGAAAACATATCTTAAACTCTTGTGATCAGTAAATATGGTAAACTTACTACCATAAAGATAACGTCTCCAAATCTTAAGGGCAAAAATTATAGCTCCTAATTCTAGATCATGGGTTGAATAATTCTCTTCATGATTCTTAAGTTGTCTGGAGGCATAAGCTATAACTTTTTGACGTTGCTTTAATACACATCCATAACCTAACTTAGAAGCGTCACAATAGACTACAAAGTCTTCAGTTCCTTCTGGTAACGCTAGTATAGGTGTATGGGTTAATCTTTGCTTAAGGATTCTAAAAGCTTCTTCTTGTTTTGGTCCCCATTCAAACTTAATGGATTTACAGGTTAGCTTAGTTAAAGGAATGGCTATTCTAGAAAAATCCTTAATAAATCTTCTATAATAACCGGCCAATCCTAAGAAACTTCTAACCTCGGTTGGTGATTCAGGGGTTTTCCATTTAGTAATTGCCTCGATCTTTGTTGGATCTACATGAATTCCTTCATAATTCACTAAATGTCCGAGAAATTGAACCTGTTCTAACCAAAATTCACACTTTGAAAACTTAGCATAAAGCTTTTCCTTTCTTAGTAAACTTAAAAGTGCGTGCAAATGCTTTGCATGATCCTCTTTACTCTTAGAGTAAATTAGAATATCATCTATGAAAACAATTATGAATTTATCCAAATATGGCTTACATATTCGGTTCATCATGTCCATAAATGCAGCTGGGGCATTGGTTAAACCAAATGGCATGACAGTAAATTCATAATGGCCATACCTTGTTCTAAAGGCGGTTTTAGGAATGTCCTCTTCCTGTACCTTTAATTGATGATATCCTGACCTTAAATCGATTTTAGAGAAAAATCGAGCTCCTTGGAGTTGATCAAACAGATCATCGATTCTCGGTAATGGGTACCGATTCTTAATTGTGACTTTGTTTAATTCACGGTAATCAATGCACATACGCATTAATCCGTCCTTCTTTTTAACGAACAGTATCGGCGCTCCCCATGGCGACAAACTGGGCGGTATGAATCCTTTTTCCATCAATTCATCTAATTGTTTCTTCAGTTCCTGCATTTCGACGGGTGCCAAACGATAAGGTGCTTTGGCAATTGGTGCTGTTCCTGGTAGCAGGTGAATTCTAAATTCAACTTCTCTGTCTGGCGGTAGTCCTGGTAATTCTTCTGAAAATTGAGACACTACTGGAATGTCCTTTAGTTCTTTTCCTTTAGTGTTAGTGATTATAGAAATCAAATACACTATAGAACCTTTTCTTATAGAACTTGCAGTTTTCATCACAAAGATGAATTTTGTGGATTTAGACAACTTATTCCCTTTAATTATGATCATTTTACCTTTTGGTGATTTTACTTGAATTGACTTTTAATCACATAAAATACTGGCTTTATTGGCTATTAACCAATCCATTCCTAAAACAACATCAAATCCTGCCAGATTCATGGGATATAGGTTTGCTATAAATTTCTGATTTAAAATTTCTATGCTTGCTCCCTGCAAGATTTCAGAAATTTTAACAGTTTCTCCATTAGCTGTCTCTACTAAACATTCTTGTGGTAGTTTAGTTAATGACTGATTTAGGATTTTGCAAAATGATGTATTAATAAAACTTTGGTTTGCACCAGAGTCAAATAATACTTTAGCAAAGACATCATTAACTAAAAACGTACCAGCTATGACATCTGGAATCAATTTGGCTTCATCTGCAGTCAGAACAAAAGCTCTAACATTTTTGGTATTCTTGTTGTTTGCAGCTGGGGCCAATTTTGGACAGTTTGGCCTGATATGACCTTTTTCTCCACAGTTGTAGCAAAATCCATTACTGGATTTCCTCCTGCAATTTTCTTCCTTGTGTCCTGGCATCTTGCAATAATTGCAGAGAGTGGAGCATTTTCCCGAATGCTTTTTCTTGCAGACCTTGCAATATGGTGCAGAGGTAGAACCTATATTCCTACGATTAAAATTCCCAGAACGGAATTCTTGAGTAAGCCTTTGGGTTAAGTTCCTTCTCTGATCTTCTTCTCTAGTACGGACTAGTTCATCAGTCAAGGTATTGGCTAGTTCTACTGCTTCTTCTATAGTTTGAGGTCTAGCTGCCTTGACTACATGTCTAATCTCTCCAATTAATCCCCAGATATAACGGGAGATTAACACTGGTTCTGGTGAAGCAAGAGTTAGCACTATTCGAGCATATTCAAAGAATAATTTAGTATACCCCTTACTATCCACACCAGTCATTCTAAGGTTTAGGAATTTGTTTGCTATCTGTTCCTTTTCATTAGGAGGACAGAATTTCCTTTCTACCATATTCCTAAATTCTTCCCAATCCATGCTATAGACCTTATTACTTCCTCTAGACTTAAGGATAGTGTTCCACCATTCTAAGGCTGAATTCTTGAATAGATTGGAAGCAAACATGATTTTGTCTTCTTCCGCACATTTACTTATTTTCAGAACAGCCTCAGTCTTTTCTATCCAGCGTAGAGCTGCAATAGGTTCTTCATTGCTCGAGAATTCTATTGGTTTACAGGACCAGAATTCTTTGTAAGAACAACAATGAGGCATGGTTCTTCTTCTTTTGGGAATGGGCATTTGAAGTACAGGGCCATTGTTCACACTGTGTTCTGGTTCACTTGGTCGCTTACTGCTATGTTTACTTTTATTATTCGCTTCTTGAACCGTTTGAATAATAAAGGGCATTGCATCTATAATTCCTTGTGCCACTATGTGTTGAACGGCACTATTATCCATTTGGTTTTCCTTGTTATGGATACTTGGATTCTCATTAACCACGTTAATGTTACTCTGGTTATCGTTATTCAGATTATCTTGATTTCGCTCGTCGGCCATCTGAATTTTTGACATTTACCAATAATTAATATCACAAGATAATAAGTAATATAGTTGATCACATGACGCGCAATCTAGCCAAAAACGTCGATCATTGCGACTGGTACTCTATTTCAATATACTATGCGTCAACTACACACTAGTACTGAAATAAGATTACAATACCAACAGAAATAGAAATAGTAATATGCATCCGTACACACATATTTTATTTTATTTTTATTTTTATTATGTTATTATTTTATTATTACTACTATCGTTTCCTTCATTCTCACATTCACTGATATTGATTCATCCAAAAATCCATATTGCGTTCATCGTATTTCCATACGAGACGCTCTCCCACTTGACGCATTCTCTCACTGCTTTCTGAAATTTCCTCCCCGAAAGTCCTAAGCTCTTGGACGTTTTCTGCACTCATTGGGGGTGCAGGTTCTAGGACTGGGTTTGGAATCTGTGGTGCGGGTTCCTGATAAGGAGGTGTATGAGTTCGGAGATGGTAAGGATCCTCTAAAATTTCCCTAATATATTCGTCATGGTACTAGGGATCAAAAGGGTCCATACCTGGGTAAGCTCCTATGTTCTGTATGGGGGTGTCTTTAGGGATAGGGTAACGTTGCACAAAATCCCGATTATCGTCCCACCAGGGGTCGTAATTTGGGTCTAGGGGGTTCGGCGCAGGTACCCTAGGGATTTCCTCTGGGTTAAAGTCATGCATCTCCACTTGGTTTTCTGGGTTTTCTACCTCCATTGGGTGAGTGGGAATCATAGGTAAGGGTTGTGGGGCTACTAGTTGTTCCAGACTTGGGTCAGCAGCAGTTGTAGCTATGATATGGAAATTGGCTAGGCTTCTATTAAGCATATCATGTGTATAAGTATCTGTTTTTCGCTTAACAGCCGCTAACACTCTTTGCTGTTGCAATTTTCGCATTCTTTTCCTACGTGCAAAAGCTTCTTTACTGAACCATCCTCTCCTTTTGTGAGGGAATGGCTCTTCCGATTGAGCTTTAAAGGCAAATATCCCTTCTTCCTGATCAGCAACATACCCAGAGAGGGCAGGCTGTGAAGAGGTACCTTCACTCCTAGGGGAATCAGACAACTGGTGATTCATGTCTGTGGGTCCTTGATCACTCATACTGTAAACTAACAGATAGTCAAATAACACATAACAAATAATTATAGTTATGCACATATTTCCGTAATTTATTTCCTAACACAAAATTTAGAATTTAAGTGTCAGCAGTACACTTCGTTGGCTCAGACCAGTGGCTAGGCTCTGATACCACCTTCTGTCGCAACCCCCGATCCCTGATCCCCGAGAACGGGCGGACGCGAGCTCAGAGTTTCGGTGGTATCAGGTTTGTACGTTAATTTGGCAGCGGAATTTTTCTTTTTCATCAGGACCGTAGTTAGGAAATTTTCATCAGAGTAAACCACCTCATTTAATATTAATAAACACATGGGTAAAACCCAAGTTTCTTATTACAATACATTTATAGGGATAAACCCTATTTTATTGAATTTAAAACATCGTTTATTAGGTAACTTTTATAGCCACAGTTTTCCCAAGCCTTCAGTGCTCTCCAGCTGGCTTAATAATTGGCTGTCACATTTTGTTACCTGAAACATGTTTTAAAAGTATTTGTCAGCGGGAAATACTGGTGAGTGAATCCCAGTTTAATCAAGAAACACTTTATCAACTAAAACAGTATCGAGAGCGATCACATTGTTTATTTCTACACAATTACTCCATTTAGTACTGTCAATCCACTTACTTGTGGGTCATATTACACATTGGCTAACTCATTGTCCAATGGTAACGTATTGTCATCCTCGACTTACTACTCACAGTGTAGTACATTTTGTATACAAAACCCCAACATACCGGCAGTAATTGAAGAACTACAAAGACTCAATCACTGCTTAATCACATTGTAAAACATTTAAGGTTTTGTAAAACATTACAAAAAGATTAACAAAAAGAGGATAAACTCACATTGCTATCTTAGACTTCGCGTAAGGGTTTCCTAGATATAATCTATAATTTATACAAATGTACATTGATTAGTATCATAACCCTTTGAAAATATTAATGATACCCTCCTCGAGACGGCATTCCAACAACTACGTCGGGCAGAACCACGACAGTTGTTACGGAACCCTAAATCAATCGGGCAACGTAACTATTATAAAACTGGGGTTATAATACTTACAACGGAGCAGAACCTCGCTAATTAGGGGTATAATACCCGAGTATAATATGCCTACTACAGAAATTGAGATTTGAGATTGAATTGTGAGCGACGAAAATTGAAACCCGATGCATTCTATTTATAGTGTTGATACTCGACCTTCAGGCGGCCCGCGTAAGGTAAGGCAAAGCCTTACGCGGCCCGCGTCAACACCTGGTCAACATATAGCTTAGCTGATTCTATGTGTAGGTCCGCCACGATGTCGACACGTGTCGGCCTAGGATGTCTCCGCGTTTATAAGTCTCTCGCGGCCCGCGTTAACTTAAACAGGGTCTTACACGGCCCGCTTGAACTAAAGAAATCAGTGAAGTCCGGTCTACACCTTCATACCGCCCGCGTAAAGTTGGGGTGGGGTCCTACGCGGCCCGCCTCAACTTATAATTCAGATTTTTATTTTATTTTTATATGTTATAACATATTTCGGGTTTGGTTTTCACGTACGGGGCGTAATAAAAGACATATTGAGACATTCTAAAACATAATAGGGTGTCGTAAATTTAATCGAGAGTGTCGGTTTTACCGAGGGTTGTTACATCATCACCCCGGCCAGTGCAGATTCAGGAAATGTGAGTCTTGTGGGAAGGTTGGCCATTCAAAGGAAACATGTTGGTTGGTACTGGGCGTGGCAACAATGGTCAGAGAGGTTTTGGAAGTGGTAATGGGAACCGCCAGCAGGGAGGAAATGGCGGGAATGGAAATCGTGGAAATTTTGGGAATCAAGCTGGGAATAGAAACCGTGGAACAATTAACAACCAAGGTGGTAACGGGAACGGTAATGGTCGAGGACCAGGTTTTTTCAATTGTGAAGACGTGGGGCTTTTCAAGAGGGAGTGCCCAAAGCTGAATCAAGCACATGGAAGAGTCTTTAACATCGGTGCGAGGGAAGCACGCCAAGATCCCAATGTAGTTACTGGTACGTTCCCTATCAACCAATGCTTTGCATTTGTATTATTTGATACCGGAGCCGACTATAGTTTTGTATCACTAGAATTTAAGAATATACTTGGGTTGGTAGCCAGTAAGTTAGACGTTCCATATTCGATAGAACTAGCTAATGGGAAGCTAGTAGAAGCGACTGAAGTTATTAGGGGTTGCGTGATAGAACTGGGAGAGCACGAGTTCACACTTGATCTGCTGCCAGTCGAGTTGGGAAGCTTCGACGTGGTAGTGGGGATGGATTGGTTATCGAGCAACCGAGCAGAAATTATATGCCACGAGAAGGTCATTCGCATTCCAATAGCAAATGGAGAAACAATTGTGGTACATGGAGAGAAGTGCGATACGCCCCTAAGAATCATCAGTTGTTTGAAGGCTCGAAAGTGTTTGCAGAAAGGATGTGTTGCCTTCTTGGCACACATTGTGGATAAAGAAGCCGCTGAGCCAAAGATAGAAGACATTCCAGTCGTGAAGGAATATCCTGAAGTCTTTGCCGAAGACTTGCTAGGATTGCCGCCGCAGCGACAAGTCGAGTTCCACATTGACTTAGTTCCAGGTGCTGCGCCTGTAGCTAAGGCACCCTATCGACTTGCGCCCTCCGAGATGCAAGAACTGTCAACGCAACTTCAGGAGCTATTGGATAAAGGATTTATCAGGCCAAGCTTCTTGCCTTGGGGAGCTCCAGTTTTGTTTGTCAAGAAGAAAGATGGTAGTTTTTGCATATGTATCGACTACCGCGAGCTTAATAAGTTGACCATCAAGAATATATATTCTTTGCCAAGGATAGATGACCTGTTCGATCAGCTACAAGGTTCAAGTTTCTACTCTAAGATCGATCTTCGATCGGGTTATCACCAGTTGAGGATACAAGAAGAGAGCATACCAAAGACTGCCTTCAGAACTCGCTATGGACATTACGAGTTCCTGGTTATGCCGTTTGGTTTAACAAACGCACCAGCAGTATTCATGGATTTGATGAACAGAGTCTGTAAGCCGTACCTCGACAAGTTTGTGATTGTGTTCATTGACGATATTCTGATCTACTCAAAGACGAAGGAAGAACATGAGCAACATCTAAGAGCCATCTGGTTACGCGAAGTTCTCAAAGTGCGAATTCTGGAAATGGAATCCATGTGGATCCCACAAAGATCGAGGCAATCAAGAATTGGGAGACTCCAAAGTGCGAATTCTGGTTACGCGAGGTTCAGTTCCTTGGTCATGTGGTAAATGGAAATGGAATCCATGTGGATCCCACAAAGATCGAGGCAATCAAGAATTGGGAGACTCCAAAGACGCCAACCGAGATCCGCCAGTTCCTAGGTTTGGCAGGATACTACCACAGATTCATTGAGGATTTCTCGAAAATCGCTCAACCTTTGACCTCCCTTACCCAGAAAGACAACAAGTATGAATGGGGAGACAAACACGAAGAAGCATTCCAGTTGTTGAAAACAAGCTTTGCGACGCACCCATCTTATCCCTACCCGAAGGTACTGACGACTTCGTGGTATATTGCAACGCCTCGCGTCAAGGTTTAGGCTGCGTGCTGATGCAGCGATAAAAAGTTATAGCCTATGCTTCGCGCCAACTGAAGGTTCACGAGAAGAACTACACCACGCATGACTTGTAGTTAGGCGCAGTGGTGTTTGCATTAAAGATCTGGCGACATTACTTGTATGGCACACGATGCACAATCTTCACTGATCACAAGAGCTTACAGCACATTTTTTATCAAAAAGAGCTTAACATGAGACAAAGACGATGGGTAGAGTTGTTAAATGATTATGATTGTGAGATCAAGTATCACCCAGGGAAGGCGAATGTGGTCGCCGATGCCCTGAGTCGGAAAGAAAGAATCAAGCCCATAAGGGTTAGGGCTTTGGAAATGATTGTTCAGACAGACCTCACGTTGCACATTCTTGCTGCGCAGAGGGAAGCTCTTAAAAGGGAGAATCTTGAGAATGAATATCTCCAGGGGATGGAGAAGCAATTGGCACCAAAGGAGGATGGAACATTGTGTTTCTTAGGAAGAATTTGGGTTCCTTTCTTTGGTGGTCTAAGAAACGTAATTTTTGATGAGGCTCACAAGTCACGGTACTCGATCCATCCAGGATCGGATAAAATGTACCAAGATTTAAAGGATTTTTATTGGTGGCCAAGATTGAAAAGCGATGTTGCGACATATGTGGGCAAATGTTTGACTTGCGCCAAGGTAAAGGCCGAATACCAGAAGCCTTCAGGTCTTCTGCAACAACCCAAAATACCCATGTGGAAATGGGAGCAGATTTCAATGGACTTTATAACGAAATTGCCAAGGACACCCAGAGGTCACCATACGATTTGGGTAATCATAGACCGTCTGACCAAATCTGCACACTTTTTGCCAATCAAGGAGAAAGACAACACTAGCAAGCTTGCTGAGCTGTACCTGAGAGAGATTGTTGCACGACATGGAGTGCCTCTCTCGATCATTTCTGATAGATATGGAAGGTTTGTGTCAAGGATTTGGCAATCCTTCCAAGAAGCTTTTGGTTCTCAGTTGAATCTAAGTACTGCATTCCATCCGCAGACAGATGGCCAGAGCGAGCGAATGATTCAAACGTTGAAAGATATGTTACGAGCTTGCGTGATGGATTTGGGTGGTAGTTGGGACACTCACTTACCCTTGGTAGAATTCTCATACAACAACAGCTACCATGCGAGTATCCAAGTTCCACCATTTGAGGCTCTCTATGGACGCAAGTGTCGATCACCGCTATGCTGGGCAGACGCGGGTGATAGACAGCTTGTGGGTCCTGAACTGGTTCAAGAGACGACTGATAAGATTTCACAGATCCGAGAGCGCATAAGGGCGGCTCGTGATCGACAAAAGAGTTATGCAGACCGAAGAAGGAAACCTCTAGAGTTTGAGGTAGGAGATACGGTTTTATTAAAGGTTTCACCCTGGAAGGGTGTAGCACGCTTCGGGAAGCGTGGGAAGCTGAACCCGAGATACATTGGACCATTTAAAATCCTGGAAAGGATTGGTCTTGTAGCTTATAAGTTGGATCTACCAGCAGAACTGAATGGTGTTCATGATACATTTCATGTATCTAACCTGAAAAAGAGTCCAACTCAAGAAACAGTTGTCATACCTGCCGACAAAGTCCACATTGACGACACACTCCACTTTACTGAAGAACCTGTTGAGGTTACTGATTGGAAGGTTAACAAGACGCGACGGAGTAGTGTCAAACTCATCAAGGTTCGTTGGAACGCGCAACACGGCCCAGAGTTCACTTGGGAGCGTGAGGATCGTATGAAAGAAAAATACCCACATTTGTTCCCTAAGACCCCTGCAACTAGAAGCAGAACTTGAATTTCGGGACGAAATTTTCTTAACGGGGGGAGAATGTGACAGCCCTCATTAAACCAGGTATCCGAACAATTAAATAATATTAATTAAGTGCTTACTGACTGTGCTGAATTACTTAACTGCTTTCTGATTATTGCATCACACCTACATGTGCATCACATATTACAAAATGTCACATCATTATCACATGCAAACTTTATTGACATACATGATGCACAAAGCACAGTTAGCGGATAAAGCAGGAATATGCTGACAGGGTTCAGTACATAGACAGATAGTGTTTTGAGACCCAGTATGGGCCAGGGACAAGGTACTACACTAGTATGTGTGTAGAGAAGTAAGGACCATAAAACTGCGTCACTAGGTGATAGTTTAAGTGCCGGAAAGTGCCTAAAACTCACTTTAAGTGAAGAATTCTGCATTTTTCAGCAAAATTCAGTTTTTTAACATACTAGTATTATGCAGAAAATTGACTAAATGGTCCTGAATGCTTTCCTAAGTGTTGGGAATTAAAAGTGTCACAAAAAGTTACATAAAAGACACTATATGGAATAGCTTGACACTTTAACGAAATGGTATCAAACCGAACAACCGGACATTACCCAGAACACCAAAATTTTGCCAGATGCATTGTTTAATTATTTCTTGGCTAGTTATGGTCCTCGAATACCCCAACACACTATATTATGTGCCATACACATAAAACACTAGATATTACACTTAACCTCCAACTATTTACCTACTTACCATCAAAAATTACAATTACCCCCCCCCCCCATTATAATTTACGGCCCAAAGGCCCCCATTATAATTTACGGCCCAAAGGGGAGGACTCCACCACCATGCCCCACTAGATTTTATTTCTATATTTTATTATGATATTGCTTGATATGGTAACCAAAATATGGAAGAAGATCTCTATAAGTATGGTTCATGATTTCATGATCATTTCATTTTCATCTTCACAACTTCACTCCACTCTCTCATACTCTCTCTCTCCCTCTCGGCCCTAGTTGGTGCCGCCACCACCACCACCTTGCCACTACCATATTCATCGAACAAGCATCCAATTTCAAGCTGATTTCAAGTGTTAGAAGGTGTCTTGTGAAGATTGGTGCTTGAAGAACTTGAAGAACCTTCATCCATTGCTTTTATCATCCATTTTCATCATCTTTTTCTCTAGTGATCTTCCCTAGCCTTTGAGCTAGTTGTAAGCTTCTTGTTACTAGTTTTTACTTCTCATTTTGATTTGTTAAAAAGTTGTAGTATATTGATTATCACAAGAACACTAAAAGACTTAAACAAGAATCATAAACATAAGCTTACATATGATGAAATCTTGTTGAAACAATGTTGTTTAAGTACATGCATGACACTTGATTGTTATTTACTTAAGATTATGATGTTGATCATCATAAGGAGCTTGCTAGATTGTGATTAAACACATGATCTAGCAAGTTAGAGGATGATTATATGTTAACCTAAGAAGATCATCCTCTCTTACAAACATGAACTTGAAAATAAAGCGACTTCTTGAAAAATAGTAAATAAAGTAAGCTAGTAAACTTATAGATTCAAGATTCATGTATGATTTTCCAAGAAAACCAAGTTCAAAATATGATTTTTAGTAGAACTTGATTCTTACTTAAATGTACACTATTTTTTGTGATAAAATAAGTGTAAGAGCACTTTTATTTACAAGAAGAGTTCAAGAGAATATTTTTTGTAGAATATGTTACAAGTTGTAAACATCTAAAATTTTCAAGAATGAAGTTTATTAAGAAATAAACACACTTTAAGGGGTAACCAAGTCTATTAAACATGCTACCAAGTTACTACGAGTTTTTGTGAAAGTTCAAAGTTCATGTTGTTATATACATTGTATAATTTTTGCACTTGGGAAGTGTAGTTTGATTATTGATTGTTGGGATGATTTTTGAAAAGAAAATGATATGCTGATATGGCATGGACACCTCCGTTTTTAGGGGAAACTATGGCAAAATTTTCTAAAAATATAAACACTTAGAAAAATATTTTCTAACAATTATTTACAAGTATATTTTGATCATAAGTCTTTCATATAAACTTTACCATAATTTTTGTAACAAAAATACAAATATTTGAGGTTGGTTTTTGTACATAAAAATGGGTAAATATATATTTAGAATATATATTTCATATTAAAACACTTGTGTGATTATTTGTATACTCGGTGAAATGGTTATATTATTTTAGGGTAAAATAATATCACTTAACTAGTACCGTGAAATTTATTATCCAAAGCAATACCGTTACTTATATATTTTTGATGAATATTATTTTTGATACAAGAAAATAAAAATATGATTTTTTTGTAAATAATACAAAGTTACATCATATTTTTGACGAGGTGAAAATATATCATTTTGGAAATAAGAATATATTTTCCTAGTATATTTTGAAGATATATGATTTTGCGAAAAATATATATTTTCTGGACAATATATTATTTTTGAGAATAAAATACGTTATTACATATTTTCTAAAGTGAGATTTAGAAATATATTATTTTGGAAAATACAAATACATGTATAAGATACCCATCCTTGGGAAGGAAATACAAAGTTTTTGTTGATACACTCACACATGAACTCGCTCAACTTTTTGTTGATATTTTAAACTACATGTATTTCAGGGAACTAGTGGATCTAGCAAGGGTATGCATGTGTCTTCAAGCTGCGTTTTAATAAAAGATGTTATCCATGGTTGTTGAGTTTAGGGGGTGTATCCTATTCCTGAATGGGATACATGTTTCCAAACTCAGGTTTTATTTAAGGTCGTTTGTGGAGTCTTTATGAACTCAGTTAGACAAGTCATGGTTTGTAACGAAATTTGGTATCGATGTTTTAAAGACAAGTTGTTGTGGTATTTTCTAAACGTAATTAATGGATGAATGTCTTTTAGTTTTATCATTTAGCATTGTTATGATTGAATGCTATGGTATTAAGAAGTCACACCAAATAACCACGCTTTCACAAAAGTCAGGGTGTGACAACATCATTCTTTTATTATCATCTGATTTTCATTTTGATTTTCATATGATTTTATAAAAGAAAACATTTTTATAAGGTTGATGACTACTTTTCGTTAAAAAAAATTTTTAACTTACAAGTCATGAATCCTTCTTCAACAAAAACCTACGTATCTCACAGGAATTTTTATGCTGGCGTACCTATTTTCACTTGTGTTTTCAGGAGCTAAAGTTTGAGGTTGATCATGCTACACTTAGGCGGACTCGGGCCTTAGTGACTTAAAACTATGAAAGACAGTTTAATTCATGTTATGTTTCCGTTATTTCCAAGACAATGTAAACATTAATTCTAATAAAACCAAATTTAAATACCATGTGCTGCGAAACAATAATTCTGTTACGACACTCCCCGATGTTTCCGCCGCGGTTTGTTGTTTTATGCGGTCGGGGTGTGACAGTTTAGGCTCAAAGTGGGCAACTACGGGATTCATTTGGGTAAGGATAAATAAATGGTGTAAAGGGAAAAGGTTTACCTATTGCCTTAATCATTATTGTTCTTATATCCAGTATATGGTCTCAAACGTATCAAAAGTTGCAAGTTATACAATACGCGACTATGGTCCACTCAAACAAAGAAACATATATATGTATATCTATGATGTAAAAGTGGCTCAAAACCTCACGTATAAAGGGTATGGTATGTGATATGCATAATGAACTAGTTTCTTAGGCGGATTATTCCCAAATAACCACCCGCTAAATACCCTTCATGTTAATCATTTGAACATGACCCTGACAAAACACCAAATGGGTTGTGTCATCCCTCATTGACTTAGTTACTTGTGCTTTTTGATTGCTTCAAACAAAGAAATTTTTTGAAATTTTTTTGAAATTTTCCCCCATCCCCACACTTGAGGTCAACATTGTCCTCAATGTGTAATAATGGGGCCTTTAAAACACACAAGGGAGGTAGCACGACCAAACTCCCAAAGATTTCACCCCGGTCAATAATATACAATTTACAATCCACTTATTAACTAAATAAAAATCAAAGAAAAGGAAATGAATGCACCTGGATTTGTCTAGTTCTTCATGTGGTCTTCAAACATCGATTAAAATGGTTGTCTCACGAACAAAATGTACCTACAAATCCAAAATCCTTGTGTAGAAGCATGCTTCTCACAACCATCAACATTTGTTAGTTACTTGTTCTACCATTTTTACAAAATATTTACCAAGTCATTCGTTACTTTAATTTGAATTTTGTGGAAAAATTAATTTACAATAATAACAATAAACCTAACTCACTTTCGTAGGAATCACGGTTGCATTTAGCTTATGCAAAAAGCGCTTTTAAACCTCCCGATAGCTCGGGGGGACGAGTAGGTCTCGTGAGGGTTATATAGGGAACACATCCACAACGTTCATTTAACTACTAAGAAAAAGAAAGTACAGAATTGAAATGTACAACAAAGCAACTAAGCTACAGAGATAAACTAAAAAGAACTATACAAGGTGTACAACAACAATTAACTTACCACCTCATGGTGGTCAAATGGCGTGCTTGTCGCTCAAAAAACTCATCCAAATCACCCACCAGTGATTCATACCATCTACTCCCGAATGGGCCAAACTTCCTCAATTCTTCTTCTGCCTTCTTCTCTTGAGGCGATTTCTTCCCCTTCTTCTTCTTGACCAGTTTCTTCTTTGATTCTCCAAACCTACCAACCATAGCACACAACTTTTTGTTTGGATTCATGTCCTTCTTAGGACACTTATCCTCACTGAGCGGGTTAGTAAATTTGGGAAAAACATTTAAAATTAGTTCCCAGTCCCCAAATTTCATGCTTACCGTTCCCGTTGCACAATTTATTATGGAATTAGCAGTTGCCAGGAATGGTCTACCCAATATGACTATCGGTTGTGTGTCCTCAACACTCCCAACATAGTCTACTACCAATAAGTCCACTGGGTAGCAGCAATCATCAACCTTCACAATCACATCTTCCACCATCCCCCTTGGATGCGTGGTAGTCTAATCGGCCAACACCACTAGGGTGTCAAACTTTTTCAACGAACCAAAATCATATTGGTCGTACAGACTCCTGGGCAAGAAACTCACACAAGCTCCAAGATCTAGGAGCGCCCTCTTAATTTTGAATGTTCCAATTTGAATTGGAATAAGAGGATCTCCCGGATCTTGAGCTTTTAGGGGAGTGCACTCGATAAAACGACACTAACATGAGATATCAAATCAACCGGTTCAGGTAGCTTGTTGTGCCGTTTTTCGAAGCTTAACTCTTTCAAACATTCAACATGAGCCGGAACCTTTATTATGGCATTAAGCAATGGTAAATTGATTTTTGCTTGTTTAAAGTTTTCCCACCTCTCATCCTTTGGTGGGGTTTGCTTTTCCAATGTTGATGCCTTAATTGATTTTAAGAGAGCCAACAGATATGGGATGGTATTAAACTCCACACCCATATCATTGGCCCTAGCATGTAATTCATTCAAACAATTTTCACAAAAAGCATTTTTTGACTTATCTTTTTCCATTTTAGGCTGTGAAATTGTTTCTTACTCATGTTCGCTTTCATCATTACAATCCTCCACTACACCATCAACAAGTTATGGTGTTGGAGTACTCTCAATACTACTACAAACCTCATCATTTGAATGAAGACTTACTGCGCTAATGTGCACATTCCTCACATTGCCCGTGCTTGAACTTTGATGCTTCGGGTTCACAGTGGTGTCGCTAGGAAGTCTTCCTCCACTTCCTCACAGTTGAGCCATTTCCTTCGCGAGTTGGCCCACTTGTTTTGCCAACGCCTCATGCGACTTGTCTCGCACTTCATTCTCCTTTCGTGTCTCCTTCATCATGTTCAACATGGCGTCCATCTTCGCACTCAAATCATCCCCGCCACCATGATTATTTACCGACCCATTACCATCTTGATTGTAACCTCTTTGGTACCCCCTTGGTTACCTCCTTGGCGAGTTTGGTGCGAAGACCCACCTTGATTTCCCGATTGGAAATTCGGGTTCATTTGGTTGGAGGCATTACTATACCTAAAGTTAGGATGGTTCCTCTACCTGGGGTGGTAAGCGTTGGAGTTCATATCGTATTGCCTCCGGTCTCCATACACTTGATTCATATCCGCGGTGGATCGGGTCATGTTTTCTTGGCAATTCTTGGTCCAGTGGCCGATGTCACCACATTCTTCAGATACGGTATATTGCACCGCACCCACTTCTTTCTTCTGCATACGATCCAACTCTCGTTCTAACGTTTCAATCCGAACCTTAGAACTCGCATAACGATCGGGCCAAGACCTTCAGGTGGGGTGCTTTTTGGCTCGGTCCGTCATAGCAACCACCTTGGAGTTTTTGCTCATTATTTCTATAAACTCCCAATCATCTTCCTCATGGTTATTCAAAGATGTACCATAGCTCGCGGATAGTAGGTACTTGTGTTCTTCCGAGTCCAATCCCCGAACGAAGCATTTCAACAATTCCCACCTAAGAATCAGATGGTGAGGGCATTTTCAGACCAACTATTTGAAACGGGTAAGTGCCTCGTGTAACAACTCCCCAGATAACTGGCAAAATGACTGAATCTCATCTCGTGCATCGTCGGTCTTCGCTATCGAATAATACTCATCAAGGAACACTTGTTGCATTTCTGGCCAAGTGCGAATACTACCCGCTAGGAGCGTAAGGAACCACTATTTCGCTTTATCCTTCAATGGAAACTGAAACAATCGGAGCTTCACCTCTTCTATCTCAAAATTGTGGCCCCTAATAGTTCCACATATAGCGGAAACTTTCACCAAATGAGTATATGGCTCGTCATGTGTCCTACTGTTAAAGTGAGGTAGGATGTTGATGTAGTTCGGCTTGCACTCAAAAGACCTAACTCCTCAGGGTGGAGGAACAATTGGTGAGTCATTTTCGGTGACTACTGGTCTAAAACGATCATTCACACCCCTTGGAGCTTATTGCGGGCGATGATGTGGACCATTAACCTCTTGAGCTACCGGTCTTCTATTACCTCTTCTATCACCGCCTCTATCGCCACCTTGATTACCACCACCTATGAATTAGGGAATCCGGTTACAGTTAGAATTATTATTGTTGTTGTAATAACCGTCATCTCGGTTCCTTTGATTGTTGTTTCATTGGTGGCGGTTGTTTCCATACCCGTTGTTTCGACCATATCCATACCCATAACCTTCATTGCCACGTAATTGGTGTTTTGATAGCCGAAATCCTCATTCTCAAATCCCCGCGCATTGTAGATGATATCCACGTTCACATCACCCCAAACATCGTCTTCAACCCTTTCATCGTAGTTACCCCTGTCGAACGAGTATTCCGAGTGAATACTCACGTGTTCCTGCGATTGATAACCGGGAACACTATATGGTTCATCATCGGGGATGGCATTCCTCAAGTCATCAAGATTGAAGAATGGGTCTTCATTCGCAGGATTGCCGCGATTTTGGTTACCTCTACGGTCGAAGTTGACGTTCCGATCATCGATGTTGGTTGGTAATGGGTTTTGTCGGTTGAGATTTTGATGTGGAGGTGTAGGTGTTCTTTAGTTGTTGTTGTGGCCTCGGTTTTGGAATGGTGGTGTTGGTGGTCTCGAGTTGTTACCACCGCTTGGTTGATCTTGTTGAATGTTTATGTTGGATCGAAGATTGCCTCGGTATTGAAATTGGTTTTGGATGGGGTGTTGATTCGAGTTTTGGTGCTCCATTGAACTGGGTTCAACAGATGGTATAGATGGTGAATAGGTATTGAGTGGGTTGGAAGCAAGTGTTGCCTCCAACCGATTGGCTAAATTCCTTCGGACTACTCTCTCGATTTTCGGTTGGAATATTAACGGTGAAGTCCTCCCGGAATTCCTTGTATGCATGCACTACCTGTAATCTGCACAAATAACACACCCGCGTAACAAGGAAATAGAGAAAGTAACAAAAAGAAATAAACACCTTAAACAGTTAATCACACAAATCAAACAAAAATCCAAATGCAAAGCGCACGACCTCCGTGGCAACGGCGCCAAAATTTGATCGGAGTGTCGCGCTCTGGTCAAAGATAATATTTATAATCCCGAATTACCTTAACAATGTGTTAGTGGTAGTAAGGGGTCGAACCACGAAGAGTTTGTGGTTTGCTAATGGACTTGGTTGATTTAAAAAGGTTTGTCACTTAGATTATGAAGCTTGCTAAAAGATTTGCCAATTGGTTTATTTGAAAGTGTGTCTTAATGGCCCAACAATTTGGTTTTGATTGTTAACTACGAATATCTTCAAACTTAATGGAACAAAAACTTAATGTTTGGTTTAAAACTTAAATGTTTTAACTCGGTTTAGATGAATTAGTTCACTAATGGTTTTATAATCAGAAGGTTTAGGTGCCAATTACTATCAACGTTACAAAGAACAGACCACAATGCACTTCGTTACCTCAGACCATGGTTGTAAAACAAGGTTTCCAAGGCCGAGTACTCCCCGAGTAGTCGCTACAAGGCAGGCTGTCGAGGCGACTTTCTTTGATTCCGCCTAATTACTCGGAGTCGGTCAAACGCGGTCAACCTCGGCCAGAATTGGATCTAGTAGGTCAACTCGGGCCTAGTTTGACTTAAATAATAATATAACATAATTTCTATGCCTATCATATTAAAGAATGAATATCATTTTCACGTATTTTGTTATAAATATTAGTAAATTTGTGTTATTTGACACATATTTAATCTCCAAAAAGTAATTTCATTATAATTTAACATGTCCGAGTACTCCCCGAGTACTCTCCGTGCAGACCGAGTACTCTCAACTCCCCGGCCGATCGACTAGGGAGTGCCTAGCGACTTTTACAACCATGCCTCGGACAATTAAATCCTCACACAAGACAAGGCATAAATGTGCATATTCATTTCACAAAGTCAACTTTCATAACTCATTTGACAATTTGCAAATTCAATACAAACGTAAGACAATTATCCAATGTTTCAAATGCAATTCAAATTGTCACAAACCAAGTATCAAACAAAAAATAAACCCTAAACCTTGCAAAAGTCTACACGGGGTGAAACCTTTGAGAATTAGCCGCTCATGGTGAACGGAACTTGATCAATGATGGATTGAAGCTTGAACTTGGACATCTTGAGGCATTGATGATGAGAATGATAATGGTTAGGGTTTTTGGTGGTGTATGGAGATGGATTGATGATGATGGTGATGGTGGATTAGGGTTAGGATCGAATGATTGTTGATTAAGAGTGATGGAATGGATTGTGGATGATTGGGGATGAAGGTGATGATGATCTTGGCTCCAAGAAATGATTTCAAACTCTCCAAACTCGTAACTCCCCAAGAAAATGGTCAAAAACTAACCTATAACCCGTCCCCAAACCTTGGAAAGCAAAATTTCGCAAATTGTGGCAGTAGAGGGTGTCACCGATGCCCCCCTTGGGTGTCAGCGACGGTACTTGGGTCTTCTGGTTTCACCTGACGGCCTATTCCACTGCCTACGGGGGTTTCTGGATGACGGAACTATCAGAGGGGCGTCACGGACGGCCTGGGGGGTGTCGACGACGACCTCTCCATTTTAGTTTTACATTGTTCGCGTTTCTTGCTCCCGGTTAACCCGTTTTTCATCCTGATGCTCCGTATACCTCCCGAATAGCTCCTTAAACTCCGTTAGACTTGCAAAACACAACTCTAATTAAAAGTAGGCTAAACGAAACTAAAAGTCACGTAAAAACATTAACTAAAACATATACGAACACCGGTTTTCTACCACGCATCAGTACCATGCAGTAACTCCTCCGAATCCTAGCTGGCTAGTGATTACCCTCATCATGAAATGAGGATACATTAAGAATGGCCTGCTGAACCACTGGTTGCTTGTAATATCTTTCATCAGATAATGAGAGAAATTATAAAGAACATCTTGTACAAGTGCATGTACAACTTCCATCAACCTGTAGGAGATATCATGGTGGTTTATGATTTTCTTTGAAAAACAAACCCCTAGCTGAGTCACCAGATACTGCCATGGCTTGATGAAGCCAGTTTTGGAGATTGGCATGTTTGGGTTCTCCGAATTATACCCCATTTGGGTTAGGGTCTCACCAATCTGTTCTCTAGTGAAGATGAGAACATTGTTATCATCATTAAGGTTTAGAACCTCTCTGATGATACACTCAGTGACAATGATTGGTTTTCCCAGCACATAACTTCCAATGGAAGTTAGTCTCCCCCCTCATGAAGTAGAATTCTTGCATTTTTTTAGAACATTTGCAAGATTTCTGGATAAACCATAATGTGAGCTGACAAAGCATATGCCAACGGGCTCTGCATGAGTATGTTAAGGATGATTTGGCAGTCTTCCCATGCTGGATCGTCGAAGCTTGTCCTAATTCTCAGGTTGTGATGTGGGTGGTATGGAAGTGGAAAGTAGTCAGGACTAATTCTTGCCATTTTTTGGTGCGTGAGGCATAAAAGAAGATGAAGGGTTCTAGAGTTTTTCAGGTAGATGAAAGTGACTGATTCAGTTCCAAGTAGTAGACATTTATAGTGAAAGTGAAGTTTACCTTAAATGTTATCTACCTACTTAGATTTCGTTATCTCTATTTTCTTTATTATTAAATCTTATCTGTCAGACAGCAATGAGAATTTTAAGAGATAATATCTTCTGCATTAATGGTCTAGGAGGCCAACTTCTGATAATTATCATAATGAGCAGCCCAGATGTCATTTATTTCTCTCTTAGTATTGATGAGTAAGCAATGAATGTAGGAGAGAAAGCTAACAGCCATTAACATTTTCCCAGAAGTTTTTCCTTCCATGACGTGATCTGCCCTAGTCTAAAGAGATAAAATTTGAATTTTTAAATAAAGAAATTAAAAGAAAACATAGGAATACAGATATGAACGAATAAAATTTACAAAAACGATGAGAGATGATGATTACATTTGGACTATTTTCATGCACGTGAAAAGAGAAAGAAAAATATGATATTTCAAGTTTCATCAGAAATTTTGTTGACATGGTCAATTTCTGGTGATTCATCAGATTTTCTGGTGACTTGTGAGTTTTCTGATAGATTATCAGAATTTGCACCAGAAATCTGATCAGATGATTGAATATCAGATTTTTCTTCATTTTGTGACACAATTTCTTTGTTTTGTTCAATTTGCATATTGACGATTCCTAATTTGTTGATTAAAAAGTTATGTCTATTTTCATCTAAAGGTTTTGTGAAAATATCAGCAAATTGGTTTTCTGTTGGGACAAAATACATTTCAATGTTACCTTTCTCAACATGATTTTTTATGAAGTGGTATCTAACATCAATATGTTTTGTTCTTGAGTGATGTACTGGATTTGATGTTATTGCAATTGCACTCATAGAATCATATATAATTGGAATTTTTGTCAGATTCACTCCATAATCTCTTAGTTGAGTTTGTATCCACAGAACTTGTGAACAACAACTTGCTGCTGCTACATATTCTGATTCAGCTATGGATGTGGCAACACAGTTTTGCTTTTTGCTTGTCCGACATACTAACTTTTCTTTCAGCATTTGACAGGCACCAGATGTGCTTTTTCTATCAAGTTTGCATCCTGCATGATCTGCATCTGTGTATGCAATTGATTCTGAATTTGTATTTTTAGGATACCACAAGCCAAGATCTGATGTTCCTTTTAGATATTTAAAAACTCTTTTAACAGCTTTCATGTGGGACTCTTTATGATTACATTGATACCTTGCCAGAAAACAAGTAGAAAACATTATGTCTGGTCTACTGGCTGTTGACGGGTGGTCCATAGGACAACCCTTAATGATGGCAAAAGACGAGTTTATCCCTCATTTGATTGTGTAATTATCTTGAATTAGATAACTACAGTTGCTTATGTTTCAGGTACGTTTCGGGAGCTAAAAATGGATAAAAAGCTGCTTTGAAAGGATTGGAGTGGAACGGGTCATGCATGGAAGGAAAGAAGAGAAGAAATAAAGAAGTCAGGGCTCCACCGTATTTTACGGTGGGTACCGTAAATTACGGTCCCCGTAAATTACGGTGGCTCTGAAATCCTGCATTTTCCCACCGTACCTCAGTCCTGATCCACCGTAACAATCTAAAGTCCACCGTAACTTACGGTGGAGACCGTAAATTACGGTGGAGGCGACGGATAAGTGCGTAACTGCTTCATTAAAACGGTTTTTGATGTGTCTTTTCACATATCTTATCATTGGGCGTTTTCTCTGAACATTGGGGGTTATTTTGGTAGGTTCTTGTTGGTTCCAAACATTTCTAAACATTTGGTTTTGGTTTTTGATTCATATGAACTTGAACTTTGATGTTATGATGATCAACTGAACGATGTCCGGCTAAACTTGTGGTGATCATCTTAGGTGAAGGTTTTCTTGAACTCTTGTGTGTTTGTTCCTTTATTTCTAGAAAGATAACATTGTGTTTGCTTTGATTATCATGGTGTATGAGTAATTGATTGTAGCTTGTTAATTGGTATTGCAATTCTAGTCTAAATCGTACGTTCTTGGTGCCGTTGGCAATCGAGATATCACGGGAAGGGTTAGGGTTGGATATTGATTGATTGATCATCGGGAAACAACCTCGCATTCATATAATATGAGTACTATGTTCCCTTTTATCACAACAATTGTTTATATACGAGTTATGTCTACGTAACTCTTTCTAGTTGGAATTTCGCACAAGTGTTAAAAGAAACTGAATTCTAAGATGGTCATTGTTCTCATAATCTGAATTAAAAATCCAATCTTGATTATTAAGTAATTGATAATTTAGTTTTCTAAAACAAACAATCCAAATCATTGATCTTTATTTTCTGCATTTTAGGTTAATTGTAGTTAAATTGCAAAGCTATAGAATCAACACATTTTCCACATACTCCCTGAGTTCGATACCCATTTACCACTATCTATTAGTTGTTATTTGGATTAAATTTGCGTGTACCACGACTGCACGTCAAATTTTGGCGCCGTTGCCGGGGAGTAGTGCGCAATGTGTGTTAGTTTGTTAGTTTTGCTTTGTTATTTTCGGGTTTACACTGGTGTGTTTAGTGTGCAGGTTCTACAGGTGCATGCATACTAGAGGCTCTCACAAGTCGTCACCATTGTCGTTTGATCCGGAGATCGAAAGAACGTTAAGGCAAAACAGAGTTTTAGTACGAGAAAACAGAATTATTGGTTTACCTACCTCACCTATCACACCACGAAACATCATGCAAGCATCTCAAATACCACCCACAACGGGTCAACCGACCTCATTATTTATACCTACTTCCACACAACCATCACCTAACACCACTATACCAAACACCACTACAATTCCTACTCCACCTCTTGACACTACACCAACCAACACCACACAACCGATTACTACTCAAGTTGAACCCAATCTTACCTTTAGCCCTTCTACCACCATTCCACCATTGTCACACTTCTTTCCCCCAACTACAGGTCAATCATCCTCTAATTACCCAATACCACCAAATTCAACCATTGTCCATGATACTTCTACGTTTAGACCATCGAACCAATTGGGCTTCCAATATTCATCCCTTCCATTCGGGCAATCTTCGGGTATTCAAGGGGATGGGTATGATGACGGTTATGAAGAGGATTTTAGAGGGTATGAAGAGGAAGGTTTTTATTATGGGGGCGATGGAGGATACTTGGGACCTCAAGGAGGATTGGGTCAACAAAGTCAACCGATTCAACAATTCCAAGATACAAGTAGATTACCGGTTGGGGTGCAACACATTAGACCGCAAGGTCCACAACTGCAACGCCCTACACCGCTACATCAAGTGCGTCTACAAAATACACAACCGCAACTTCAAAGACCGATTCAACAACAACCGCCAATGCCACAATACCAATTTCAACCACCCTTTGCACCTCAAGGGCCTATGCAAGGGCAAATGGGTCAACCAAGAGCACCATTGGGTGCCCCTCAAAGACATCATCGGGAAGTAGTACGGGGAATTGAAGCTCACTTCCGGCCTATTATCACTAACAATCCTTCGCCGGTAGTGATTCCTTATCATGCGGATGGAAGAACTTTTGAAGTTAGAACAACCGCCCTCCAAAGTCTACCAAAGTTCATGGGATTAGCAACGGAATAACCCTATTTTCATTTGGAGACATACGACTCCATTTGCAACACAATTGGAGGCCAAGGGTTCTCCTCGGATGATGTCAAGTTGGTTCTCTTCCAATTTTCTTTGGAAGACAAAGCAAAGAGATGGTTTCACACTCTACCCTCCGCATCGATCTTTACATGGGCTGATATGCAACAGATATTCTTGGATGAATATTACACCTCTCAAAAGACTAATGATGCAAGGACAGGTTTGAGAAGCTTCCAACAACAATCGGGGGAGACGTTTCATGAAGCCTTCGAAAGGTTTAATATGATGTTACGGAATTGCCCTCATCATGGGATCCAACTATGGGAGTTGTTGAACACATTTCACGAAGGTTTGAGTACGGAGGATGCACGTGATTTAATGTCGATCACTAATGGTACATTCGGTACGAATTATGAACATGTTGATTGGGCATTTTTAGAACAAATGGCGGTGAATTCCAAGAGGAAGGCCCAATCTTCAAGAAGGGCAAGGCACGTGAGTCAAAGGCCACAAGTGCATGGAGTAGAGAGTGGCAATGTTCAAACTACGAATCAAGTGTACAACGTGTGCACTAATTGCAACGAAATAGGCCACACGGAGGAAGTTTGTGTAGTGGGGGTAGTTGATGAGCAAGTAGAGGAAGTGAATGCAATTCAAGGAGGGGGTAGTTGAGGATGTCACGGGTAATGAAAGTGACGATGATGAAGCTTCACCGGTTAAATCTAAAGAATCAAATGTTAACAAACCGGGGTTGGGTGAAAATGAAAAGAATGAAAAAGTTGAGGGTGAACCGAGTCAAGTCCCGTTTCCATCGGCCTTACTTGACCCGAGTAGGAAAAATTTTATTGCATCAAGTGGTCCCCAAAAAGAAGAGTTGTGGGACATGTTTAAACAAGTAAAAATCAATCTTCCACTACTTGATGCAATAAAACAAGTACCCGCATATGCCAAATTTCTAAAGGAATTATGTACACAAAAAAGGCAACAAAAGAAGAAAATGCCTAAGCGGGTGGATTTAACCGGGCAGGTAAGTGCGGTTTTTGAATGGGGAGCTTCCTCCTAAGCTCCAAGATCCGGGCACGCCATTAATTAACATTCAAGTTGGTAATTTTCAAATGGCAAAGGCGTTACTAGACCTTGGAGCCGGGGTTAGCATTTTACCGGGGGGCTTATATGACCAATACGACTTTGGTCCGTTAGCTAGAGTGGAGACAACGGTTGTTTTGGCCGATTTGTCTCATAAGCTACCTCGGGGAATGGTTCAAAATGTGATTGTGAAAATTGATGAGTTCTATTACCCGGTTGACTTTTTAGTCTTGGACTACTCATCCGCAGACCCAAAACAACAACAAAATGTAATTTTGGGTCGGCCATTTTTTAGCACCGCGCATGCTGTGATCAATTGTAGATTTGGTACAGTCGATATGAGTTTTGGGAATCGGAAAATGCGCTTGAATGTTTTTACTAACAATTCTAATGCTAATGGTGTTGATGAGTGTTTCATAGCAGATTTAGTTGACGGATGCAACTCGCATGAGTATGAGGAGGATGGTATGGATGTTTGCTTGTGTGATTTTTCTAAACAGGTACATGCTTGTGCATTACGGGTTGAAGAGGCAAAACAGGATGCTATGGCTTTGAAGACGGTCGACCGCCATGGACTCACCAATTCGAAGGCTTGCCGGTGGAGATAAATTCGGGTTCTAAACCATCATTAGAAGAACCACCGAAGTTGGAACTCAAAGACTTGCCAAGCCATTTGAAGTATGCTTTCCTAGGGGATAATGGCACTCTACCGGTCATTATTGCCTCTAATTTAGAGATGGCGCAAGAGCAAGCCTTATTGGAAGTTTTAAAGGAGAACAAAGGAGCTATCGGATGGACGATTGCCGATCTCAAAGGAATTTATCCATCAATCGTCATGCACAAGATAATCACCACCAAAGATGCAAAACCGACACGAGAAGCTCAAAGGCGATTGAATCCGAACCTAAGGGAGGTAGTAAAGAAAGAGGTAATTAAATGGTTGGATGCGGGAATTATCTATCCGATTTCGGATAGTGCTTGGGTAAGTCCTACCCAAGTTGTGCCTAAGAAGGCCGGTATTCAAGTAGTCAAGGACGAGAATGGTGAACAAATTGCCACCCGACCGGTCACCGGGTGGCGTGTATGCATTGACTACCGAAAATTGAATGACGCCACTTCTAAGGACCAGTTCCCGCTACCTTTTATTGACCAAATCATTGAAAAATTGTCGGGTCAAAAATACTACTGTTTTTTGGACGGGTATTCGGGTTACAATCAAATAGCAATACACCCGGATGACCAACACAAGACCACCTTCACTTGTCCATATGGCACCTTTGCCTTTCGGCGAATGCCATTTGGCTTGTGCAATGCACGGGCAACTTTTCAACGATGTATGATGAGTATCTTCTCGGACATGGTTGGAGAGTCGCTTGAAGTGTTTATGGATGACTTCTCGATTTTTGGCACTAGTTTTGAATCGTGTCTCAATGAATTACAAAAAGTTTTAAAAAGATGTGTTGAGAAAAATTTAGTGCTTAGTTGGGAGAAAAGTCATTTCATGGTGCAAGAGGGCATTGTGTTAGGTCATGTGATATCGGAAAGGGGGATGGAGGTGGATAAGGAAAAAATACGGGTAATAGCATCGTTGCCACCACCGAAAAATGTTAAGGGTGTAAGGTCATTTTTGGGACACGCGGGGTTTTATAGACGTTTCATAAAAGGTTTTAGTGTTATCACCAAACCTTTATGTAACTTGTTATTAAAAGATGTCCCATTTGATTTTACTAATGAGTGTATGCAAGCATTTACTGTTTTGAAGGAACACTTGGTGAAAGCTCCCATTTTGCAACCACCGGATTAGTCAAAGCCGTTCGAGATCATGTGTGATGCAAGCGACACTACAATTGGTGCAGTTTTGGGTCAACGGGTTGATAAAAAGCCGGTGGTGATTTACTATGCAAGCAAGACTTTATCCGAAGCGCAACTGAATTACACCACAACCGAAAAGGAGTTATTAGTGGTGGTGTGTGCTTTGGATAAGTTTCGTTCGTATATTTGGGGGAGCAAAGTGGTGGTTTATTCGGATCATAGCGCGGTCCGATATTTGATGGAGAAAAAGGAGGCGAAGCCCCTTTTAATTCGGTGGGTATTGTTGTTACAAGAGTGTGACTTAGAGATTCGAGACAAAAAGGGAAGTGAGAACGTAGTGGCGGATCACTTGTCTCGAATTCCGGTGGAAGGGATTGATGATGTTAGTGAGATAAATGAAAGGTTTCCTGATGAGCAATTATTAGTCGTATCCACCTTTGTTACACCGTGGTATGCTCACTATGTCAACTACTTAGCCACGGGTGCCATCCCACATCATTGGACCAAGAAGCGACGACAACAATTTATGGTCCAAGTGAAGCAATACATTTGGGATGAACCGGATCTTTTCAAGATCGGGCCAGATCAAGTTATTCGGAGGTGTGTGCCCGAAACGGAGGTGTTGGAAATCTTGACTCGTGCCCACTCATCCGCATGTGGAGGTCACTTTAGCGGGCATAAGATGGGTTATCGGGTTTTGTCATGTGGGTTTTATTGGCCCACTATTTTCAAGGATGCGTGTGAGTTTGCAAGAAATTGTATAAATTGTCAAAGGATGGGAAGCATTTCAAAGAGGGACGAGATGCCATTACAACCAATCTTGGTTGTAGAAATATTTGATGTATGGGGCATTGACTTTATGGGTCCCTTCCCGAATTCGAATGGTTTTCTATATATTTTGGTGGCGGTGGATTACATCTCTAAGTGGATTGAGGCTATTGCAACAAAACCAAATGACCACTCGGTTGTTTGTAAATTCGTTCAATCCAACATCTTCTCCCGTTTTGGCATTCCAAGAGTTATCATAAGTGACGGTGGTTCGCATTTCAAGAACTTTAATTTCGGGAAATTATTGAAGAGGTATAGCGTGAATCATCGGATTGCCACACCTTACCATCCGCAAACGAGTGGACAAGTCGAAGTGTCCAACCGTCAAATCAAAGAAATCCTCATGAAGAAGGTTAGAACGGATAGGAAGGATTGGTCGAGCAAGTTGGATGATGCGTTGTGGGCATACCGAACGGCCTACAAAACTCCGATTGGCACAACACCTTACCGGATGGTGTATGGAAAGGGTTGTCACTTGCCAATGGAGTTAGCGCATCGGGCACATTAGGCAATCAAGACGGTGAATGCGGATTATGATGAGGCGGAGAAGATGAGAAAGTTGCAATTAGGTGAAATCAAAGAAATTAGAGATGAGGCGTATGAGTGTGCATCGGCTTACAAAGACAAGCTCAAGAAGGTACACGATGCAAAGTTGAGGAAGAAAACCTTTGAAGTGGGTCAAAAGGTTTGGTTGTACAATTCAAGGCTCAAGATGTTTGCGGGCAAGCTTAAAAGCAAATGGATGGGCCCGTATGTCGTTCGGCGAGTTGGGAGGTTTGGTGATGTAGATATCCAAGATGAGCAAACAAATAAACAACAAACGATGAATGGCCATAGGTTGAAGCCATACTTGGAGGGGAACGACATCAACAACTTGGAGCTAGACAAAGCGGGCTACATCTTATGCCTGGTCGATGAGGAACAACCATGAGAGGCCCAGGTTTGGTAGTGTAAATAGTTAGCATTTTGTTTAGTTTGTTTTGTATAGTTTGCATATTTACCGTACTCGTTTGAAGCTTGTGTTTGAAACAAGTGTGGGGACATTTGGGTCACGAATTGCTCTAACATTGTGTTGAGGACAACACGGGACTTTCGAGGGGGTAGGGTAAATTTTACATGTTTTTGAAAAAATTTAAAAACACAAAAAAAATTAAAAAAACTGAGAAAAATATAAAAAAGACACTTACAATTGCATTTTTAGGCGAAGCATGGATGCCCAGGTACCACCGTAATTTACGGTGGTACCGTAATTTACGGTGGTACCGTAATTTACGGTGGAAGTTGAAAAAGATGGGGCTTTACGGTGAGAACCTACTGAAGTACGGTAGGATTTTTGTTCCAGGTTATACCGTAATTTACGGTGTCCACCGTAGATTACGGTGGACCTGGCGAACTGATGGGTCGGCTGGGTAATGGCAGTTACATAAAAAAATAATAATAATAATAATAAGTCACGTGAATTAACCCCTGGCCACTCGTTTCCTTTCACTTTTCTCCTCCATCTATTCTCATCTATCACTTTCAATTATCCCACAAGGTCTTCTACAAACTCCATAACCCTACAACCTTCAATCCTTCATATCTCTCTCAATTCTTAGCCAAATTAAGTGAAATCTAGGTCTATCTTGACTAATTTTTCACGTACTTGCTGATTTTGCGAAGAGATTTGTTAGAAAACGACGTTTTCTGGTCCGATTAACAAGCCCTAGGTCCGAAAATTTTGGGGGTTTTTGAAGTTCTTGTTTCACGTGTGTTCTAGCATCTTCAAACAAAGGTATGGAAGTTTATCTGTTATGTTTTGATGATGCTTTGTGAAAAGGAAGGTTATTTGTGTTAATGGTTCATACCCACTTGCTTGTTCTTAGATTTTGTCATGAAAATGGTTACTTGAACATTGTTATGGTTAGTAGATGTAGGTTTGATGATTAAAGTAGTGAACTTTTGGGAATCTCTACATTGTAGAGACACCATGCCCAATTTTTTTGAGAAAATAATTATAAAATTTATGTTCACTAGCATCTACAACCATAGTAACAAGCAAGTGTGGGGATTTTTGATGAAAAAGGGGATAACTTTTTGTGTTTGGTTGTGTTGTTTGCTTTGCAATGTGTGTAGAAAAATGGTAAAGACTAAGGAAAGAGCCGGAGCGAGTTCGTCTTCTTCGTCTAAAGGCAAAGGCAAACAGCCGGAACAACAACCAAGAAAGAGGCAATATTTGGGTAGAGTTAGTGAAAGTGAGAGTGAGGATGAAGAGATGGTAGAGTTGGACCCGGCTGATAAGCCAAGATGGGAATCGGGTCCTTTAGATGAGCAACCGGAGCATTGGCAACCGACACTTTTTCAGGACAGAATGAACCGGTTAAAAAACAGGGCTGCCACGTTTATTTGTGAGAGGGAAGTTCGAGAGGTTGAGTTTGGGCCATTCAATGTGTTTAACCAGTTTCGCGCCTTAGGATGGGAGGCGGCACTCAGTTGTTACGATAAAGATAACAAGAATCTGTTTATGACCGAGATTCAAGAATGGATGCCAACGTTGAAGTGCAACAAGTATGATAGGCCATCACAGATGAAGTTGACAGGTGAGGTTAATGGGATAAAGGTGGAGATGTCGTTTGACACACTAAAGAAATTGGGGAAATATGACAATCTACCTGCTCGTGATTATATGATCCCTAGCCTTGATGGTCTGTTGCTTAAACCGGAGAAACATCCGAGGTGGAATGACATGCTAGCGGCTTTGTTTTTGCCCAGTACCTACAGTGGCATTTTATACCGGAGGAACTTGAAGATAGAAGAAAAATTGTTGCTAGTGATTTGCATTTTGAATGTCATTCCACGAAGAGGAGATAAGGAGCAAGTGAGGTACCCGGAAGTACCCGTCCTCTATTCGTTACTCAATGGGTCTCCGCGTTTTCCAATTCGGTATTTGATCATGAACCATCTCTGGATTTGCCGAAACAAGTTGGGGAGGAGTATTATCCCGTATTGCCAAATTATCACGGGATTGATGAAGCAGTTTAAGGCGATCACGTCAAAGGATAAAGGGGCAGCAAAAAGGCATTAGCCTTTTACTTTACAAAAGATGGGTATTGGTTGGACCTACAATCAATCGGAGAGATATCATAAGCTTAAATCGTAGGGTCAAAGATGGAGAGCGTTGAAAGTTGGTGCTAGGGATGATGACTATGCGGGTGAAGAAGATGAACCGGAGAGTGAGGCGGAAGCCCTGAGTGGGGATGATGACTATGCGGACGAGCCGCACGGTGAGGATGTGAATGTGGGCCAAGGGGGCCTAGGTAGGGGATATGGTGGTGCTTTCTATGATTACACGGAGCGTTCCTACGAGCCGAATTGGGCTTACAATGGCACTATGCAAGAGGTTATTGAGAACCAACGTCCTCTGGCACCCGTTTTTGAGTCATGGTCGGGTTCGGAGCGGACTTTATTTGATCAAGAAACGATGATGAGTGCTAGTATGGAGCGGTCTTTGAAGCATAACTTCGATCGTCAAGAATCATGGAATCGTGCACACGCTTACTCCCATGAGGTAGAGATGAATAACCGGTATGAAGATGATCAAGCGCGAAGGATGCATGCGGATTGGCATGTCGGGCGGCCCGTGGTTGTGGATTATGCGTCTTTACCACCATACGATGGTAGTGTATCGTATCCAACCCCGCCGCTCCATCATTTACAATGGCTAGACCCGCGTCAACAACAAGGTGGAAGTGGTAGTGGCGCATTTGCTTTCGGAGAATGGAACGAGATGATGTCTTCCATTTTCGGACCGCCTCAACCGCGCTATTATTAGTCAGGTCGTGCTCCTTCTTGTATATTTTGTGAATATTTGTTGGCTTGTTATGTTTATGGTCGGGTGGTTGGGTGGTGTTAGTTTGTGATGTTATGTTTTGGGTTGGAAGAGTTGGTGGTGTAATGTTTAAAAGAAGAAAAATATAAAATGAAAAATACCAAAAAGAAATTTGTGGTTTGAGTGTTGAGCTTTCATTTGGTGTGAAATAGTTTTAGCGATCAAATCCTCCTAAAACCATACGGGGTCAATGTATCCCAAGTGTGGGGATGGGGGGAAATTTTTGAGGTTTTTGAAAAAATTTTAAATCAAGCGAAACAATGTGAGAATTTGAACACCTTAGATTAACCCCAAATGATGCACCGGCAACCCTTAATACCCTTTATTCTTGGTGAGAGTTGAAGCCACACATGTAAATAAATAATACTTGTCTTTGATGAGAGTGGCTACGGGTGGGGGTACATTAGAACTTGTGCCTTAATACGGTTTGAGTCCTTAGTTGGATATGAATGCGAAAAGGATAAGTGCGTTTAGGCAGCCTCGTCATTAGTGTGTGCGAGTGCAGGATTTGGGGGGTTGGACCTCATAAATTATATATATGAGCATGGTTACGAGAGGGGCGAGGGATTGGACATTTAGTTGCCCATTTTATGCCTAAAGCCTATCATTTGTTACCCTTAGCTAGTTACCTAAAAATTTACCCGACTTGACCCAGTCTTATAGTGTTAGTGGTTGTTTAGTAGTATGTAATCATATTTGATGTTATGTTGTAGCTTGATTAAAAAAAGCAATGAAAAAGAAAAAGAAATGGTGTTTAGTTGTCTTGTACATAGAAGTTTAAGTTTGGTAGTTATTTTGTTGTTTCATTGTGTAATAAAAAGATCGGGTTAAGTTTTCGCTACTACATATATATTCCATTTCCTACCTATACACCTAGCCACGTTACAACCTTAAAGAACCTTTGATTTGCATTCATGTTTGGCACTTGTTAGGAGAAGGACCGATTTAGGTACAAGCTTATAGTTGTGCAACCGCCCGTTATCCTTTGTGTGTCTAGCTCGTAGTTGCTAGTGCTTACTTGTTGCCGAGAGGAGAGACATAGCGAGGGGTGCGTTATTTTGGGTGTTAAGAAAAGGTTAGTAAAAGGACTACATGTTTATGCTTGGTTTATGTTATCGCTTGTTTTGAAAATGGTTTGATGAGTTGCTTGGGACAAGCAACGGTTAAGTGTGGGGATGTGACGGGTGGTCCATAGGACAACCCTTAATGATGTTAAAAGACGAGTTTATCCCTCATTTGATCGTGTAATTATCTTGAATTAGATAACTACAGTTGCTTATGTTTCAGGTACGTTTCGGGAGCTAAAAATGGATAAAAAGCTGCTTTGAAAGGATTGGAGTGGAACGGGTCATGCATGGAAGGAAAGAAGAGAAGAAACAAAGAAGTCAGGGCTCCACCGTAATTTACGGTGGGTACCGTAAATTATGGTGGCTCTGAAATCCTGCATTTTCCCACCTTACCTCAGTCCTGATCCACCGTAACAATCTGAATTCCACCGTAACTTACGGTGGAGACCGTAAATTACGGTGGAGGCGACGAACAAGTGCGTAACTGCTTCATTAAAACGGTTTTTGATGTGTCTTTTCACATATCTCATCATTGGACGTTTTCTCTGAACATTGGGGGCGATTTTGGCTGGTTCTTGTTGGTTCCAAACATTTCTAAACATTTGGTTTTGGTTTTTGATTCATATGAACTTGAACTTTGATGTTATGATGATCAACCGAACGATGTCCGGCTAAACTTGTGGTGATCATCTTAGGTGAAGGTTTTCTTGAACTCTTGTGTGTTTGTTCCTTTATTTCTAGAATGATAACATTGTGTTTGCTTTGATTATCATGGTGTATGAGTAATTGATTGTAGCTTGTTAATTGGTATTGCAATTCTAGTCTAAATCATACGTTCTTGGTGCCGTTGGCAATCGAGATATCACGGGAAGGGTTAGGGTTGGATATTGATTGATTGATCATCGGGAAACAACCTCGCATTCATATAATCCGAGTACTTTGTTCCCTTTTATCACAACAATTGTTTATATACGAGTTATGTCTATATAACTCTTTCTAGTTGGAATTTCGCACAAGTGTTAAAAGAAACTGAATCCTAAGATGGTCATTGTTCTCATAATCTGAATTAAAAATCCAATCTTGATTATTAAGTAATTGATAATTTAGTTTTCTAAAACAAACAATCCAAATCATTGATCTTTATTTTCTGCATTTTAGGTTAATTGTAGTTAAATTGCAAAGCTATAGAATCAACACATTTTCCACATACTCCCTGAGTTCGATACCCATTTACCACTATCTATTAGTTGTTATTTGGATTAAATTTGCGTGTACCACGACTGCACGTCAGCTGTTAAGTATAGCAATGATCATATCATTCCCCTATAAGTTTTTATAACTGGTTTACTTTCAACATCAGAATCAAGTTTGTTTTCTGTTGCCATGGGAGTTCTTGAAGATGAGCAGTTTTCAAGTGAATACTTTTTCAAAATTGTTCTAACATATTTTGATTGACTCGAAAATATGCTATCACTTTGTTGTTTAACTTGTAATCCAAGGAAAAAGCTTAATTCACCCATCATGCTCATTTCAAAGTGTCTGGTCATTAATTTTTCAAACTTTTTGCAGAATTTCTCATTTGTTGATCCAAATATGATGTCATCAACATAGATTTGGATCAACATTGTGTGCCCCTTGTGTGATTTCAGAAATAGGGTTGTATCAACTGTACCTATGGTGAAGCCAGAATTGATTAAGAAGTTTGACAATGTTTCATACCATGCTCTTGGAGCTTACTTCAATCCATACAAGGATTTGTTCAGTTTGTAAACATGTTTTGGAAATTGAGGATCAACGAAGCCTTTTGGTTGTTGCACATATATTTCTTCTTCAATCTTACCATTTAGAAATGTAGACTTTACATCCATCAGATAAACTTTTATGTTGTTTGAGGCAACATAAGCTAGGAATATTCTTACAGCTTCAAACCCGGCAACTAGTGCAAAGGTTTCATCTTATGCCTTCTTGTTGACAGTAACCTTTGACCACCAGCCTTGCTTTATTCCTTGTTATAATGCCTTGTTCATTAGATTTGTTTCTGAATACCCATTTGGATCCAATGACATATTTGTAAGTTGGTTTGGGTACCAGATCCCACACTTGACTCTTTTCTAAATTGGTCAAGCTCTTCTTGCATTGCTTGTACCCAATCTGAGTCATTCAGTGCTTCTTTAACAGTCTTTGGCTCTATTATGCTTAAAAATCCAGCATATAGGCATTCATGTGCTGTAGCAGATCTTATCTTAACACCTTCTTCAGGGTCACCAATAGTGTCTGCTTGTGAGTGTCCCTTGATCCATCTTAAGTTGTTGTGTGAACTTGTACTTCCTAATGGATTTGAAACTTCCCCTGATCTGTGGCCTCTGTGTTGTCAAGAAGATCAGAATTCTGTTGTTCAGTTTGATTTTCTGGTGAAATTCCAGAATTCTGATCATTTTGTACGTTTTCTGATGGAGGTTCCAGATCATCTGTAGGGTTAGTACATGACATGGTTTTGTTTGAAATGTTTTGCATGTGGGCATGTTCTAAAAGTTCTTCATTTAATTTGTTAAGAAGATCTTCAGAATTTTCTAGTTGTTTTGACAAGCTTATATCTTGTAAAATTTCATCAGAATTCTTTGTTTCTGATGAATCATCAAAAGACACGTATAAGCTTTCTCTTATTGTCCTTGTGTTTAAAAGAAAGATTTTATAAGCTTTGGAGGACAATGAGTAACCTAGAAAAATTCCTTTTTCAGCTTTTCTGTCAAATTTTTCCAGACTATCAAAATCATTGAAGACAAAACAATTACAGCCAAAGGTGTGTAAAATTTTGATGTTTGGGATCCTTTGGTTAATAATGTTATAGGGAGTTTTCTGATGTCTCTTGTTGATGATAGACATGTTTTCTGTAAAGCATGCATTTGAGATTGCTTCAGCCCAAAAGTAAGTAGGCAATCTGGCATAGGCAAGCATTGTTCTTGCTGTTTCTACCAGAGTCCTATTTCTTCTTTCTACAACTCCATTTTGTTGTGGAGTTCTTGGAGCAGAAAAATCATGAGATAATTTTTTGCTTACAAGGAAAGTCACAAGTTTTGCATTTTTTGAATTATGTTCCATTATTAGATCTGATCCTTCTCACATGTAATTTCAACAGATTTTCAGTTTTTCCGATGAAATTAACGATCAGGTCTGGGGATTCACTCTCTTTTCCTGAGAAATTCAACCCAAGTGTACCTAGAGTAGTGATCTACAGTGACTAAAATGTATCTCTTTCTAGAAAAACTTGTTGTTTGTACAAGTCCACAAAGGTCCATGTGTAAAAGTTTCAAATTTTCAGAAATTGTTTTATGTGAGCCTCTTTTTGATTTTCCATGCTCACATGCTTCACATATTCTATCCTTTTTGGATGATATGAACGGTAAACCTTTTACCAAATTTTTGTTTGCTAGTTGGTTTAGAGTTTTGAAATTTAAGTGAGCTAGTCTTTTGTGCCATAACCAACTATTTCCTTTATTTTCTGTTGAAAATAAGCATAACTAAGGATGCTCAATTTCTTCTCTGAAATCAAAGTAATAGATGGAATTTCTATTCTTCTCCCACTTAAATAAACCTTGTTGTCATCTAGACCAACTAGTAAACATTTTTCAGGTAAGAAAGTTACCTGGAAGCCTCTGTCACTAAATTACCCACAACTTAGTAGATTATATTTCAAACCTTCTACATAGGCAACTTTTTCAATGGTTAATGATCCATATTATATGGTACTGACATCCCTGCGGGTGTATATATTTTTAGTTATATTTTTAGCTCTTTTTACTTGACGATTTCAAGTTTTAAATTTATAAAATACGATATTCTACTATCACTCTACACACACGCAAGGGCAAGTATACCCATCGTGGACGTAGTATAGTGATGGCAAGATACCGAGGTCGTCCAAGGACACAAGAGCTTTTAGTACCGGCTTATCTTCAACGTCTAATCGAACCAAACTTTTAGAAAACACTTTTAAACTAATAAAAAGATAAAAATAGAAAATAAAAATGGTAGACAAGAAAGAATCACTTGGATCCAACTTATCATTCATGTACCTTTTTGATGATTTCCGCACTTTGGACATTTAAGAGATTATCTTAGTTATAGTAGTAGGCCCCTCTTTTGGAGGCGACGTTACCTTTAACCTAGTGGTTTGAGTCAGCAAGGATACAATCCCACTAGGTCGGAATATTGATAGATAATTAAGTAATTTATAAATGCAAAATGTGGTGGACCCCCCTTACGAGGCGGCGATCACCCTCAACCCGTTGGTCTGAGTCAGCAGGGATACAGTCCTCGCGCGGTTGGTTTAAAGTTTTAATAATATTTTATGAATAAGGGGTGCAAGCGTTTTCTTACTCTCAGTCGGGCCAGTCATTCCCGGCCAATCCATGGAGTAGTACTAAACTTGCACCAGGTTCTCGTAGGATCTATACACTGAACGAGACATAGAATTACCCAAACCACCCTTCTAACCTCTCTTTCGGGTTAATTAACATGCTTTATATAGACCCTAAAGACATGAATATGTTGAGTAAACGAACATATGAAGAATGTGTGAATAAATTCGCCTTCAATATAAAAAAACTAATTATTAAAGTCATTAATACATACCCAATTAAAAAGTAGCCAAAGCTTGGAAATCATAAAAGAAATACATAAAAAATATGTCTTCACAAAGTGATGTAAGAATTTAGCCAAGCATGGCCTTTGTTTGACAAAGATTCTTACGATCAATCTTAGATCCCGAGACTACACACACACTCTAAAGATGGAAAAATGGATGATGGTGTTGTAGTGGTGGCGGAGTGGTGGCAAGTGAGAGAGAAGTGGTTTGCCAAGGGATGAGTTGAAGTGGAACCAAGCACTTCTATTTATAGTAGTCTTTAGAAGCTTCAGCAAGGCTCGTGCCCGCTAGCACGGCCCGTGCCCGGCTGGCACGACCTCGTGGCCCCTCTCTTTCTTTCTCATTAACCGCTTGTTAGATATTGTACTAACACGGCCCCGTGTGTCAACGGCATGGCCCGTGGCCAAACTACTTGTTGTACTATCGCAGATTCTGAAAATCTTTGAGTTGACCACACCCCGTGTTGGCTTAGCATGATCCCGTGTCGGCTGCTATTTTTGTCTTTTGCAGTTGTCTTATTCTTCTGGCCAGTATCCATCTTCGGACACAACCCGTGTCTGGTGGACACGGCCCTGTGTCGGCCTTCTGTTCTTGTTATTTTGAGGTTTGGATGTGAATTGGGGCTTGGCGAGCTGTGGCAATTCCTTCTTCTTTACATTTATGTTGGATTTTGCTAGTTTTTTGCTCCTTTTGCAAATTTAAGCTCTTTTATCCCTGGAAATCTTAAAGGAACGAAAACACGAGCTTTTTCCAACATTGGTACTAAAAAAGGGTTGCTTTTACGCCATATTTGACATAATTTATATGTTGTATTTTAATCACATCAAATACCCCCACACTTGAATCTTTGCTTGTCCTTAATAAAAACTCTATTACGTGGCTTACACACCCAAACGGAATAGGTAGAAGAGAAGGTTTTTGGGTCCTATCTTTAGAGATTCAAGTGGACTAGGTATTTATGTGCCGGGTCTGGTTGGGTTGACCCATATACACTTTTGTCAGTTTAAAAGTCATAAATAAATAATGCAGCGATAATGATTTTAGGGAAAATAACCAATATTATTATAATATTAATTTAAACCTTTGACTAAAATAATTTACAGGGTTGTAATAAGTTGTATGCATCAGAAATATATTTGGGCGACATTGGACCCGTTTGACCCATTTTCCTATTAGCTAAAGTTTTCTATTTGACCCATTTTTCACTTAATTATCTTCCATATTCATTTTTTGGTTGTTAGATTTGAGTGGTCTGGAGCTTAACACAGGTCGGTTTATATTGCGGCAAATCAAAGTTGCAACAAACAATTTTGATGTTGCTAATAAGATTGGAGAAGGTGGTTTCGGCCCGGTTTATAAGGTAATCTACTACTCTCTTGATTACATATATAATATCAAACATGTTACATACTATGCTGGAAACCAAAAATTGTGTTTTAATGTAGGGAGTATTGGCAGATGGAACCTTAATTGCTGTGAAACAGCTTTCTTTAAATCCAGGCAAGGGAATAGGGAATTCTTGAATGAGTTGGGCATGATTTCTGCCTTGCAACACAAGCATCTTGTGAAATTGCATGGATGTTGTATTGAAGGAAACCAGTTGTTGCTTGCATATGAATACATGGAAAATAACAACCTTGCACGTGCTTTGTTTGGTAAAAGTTTCTTTTGGTATTCATATAAGAAAAACGAGCGGGTTAATCATGTTGGGTGGGTTAGGCTGACCCACAAACATTTTTTTAACTAAAGGCTTTAAATATGATTAAAATGATATATCATTATCATAACATAACTATAAATTGAAAAGTTTTATGACTAGTAGTGTAAATGTGTCGAGCCGAAGCCGAATTCATTTAAGCTTGAGCCGGGGCTCTTTTAACTTATGAGAGCTCGAGCACCAGCTCAGTTTCGAGCTCGAGCTTGGCTCGTGAGTAATTTTTCAAGCTCAAGCTTGGCTCGTGAGTAATTTTTAAGCTCGAGCTTGGCTCGTTTATTATCTATTTATTAATATTAGTTTAATTCCATTTATAATTAATTTTTGTTATTATACAATATCAAATTTTTAGTTATTTTTATGAAAATTGTATATAATAAAATAAAAACATCCCTTATTTTTCATACGTGCTTAATAAGATGGTAAAAAAAATTCAAAATAAAATCTCTACTTCACTTCTCACGTTAAGGGTATTTTGTATGTTAAAACTCATATGGATAGTAACTTAACCCTATATAGGGAGAGGATAATGAGAAAACTACATATAAATGAGAAAACTAGAAAACTAACTAAAAAAGCCTAAAAACATACCCAATTTTTTTACAATTTTTTTATAAAAAAATCGCTATTTTTTATATATAAAAGAATTTTAAAAAAACTTGTACTGCACATATGCATTATATGTGCACTACACATGTGCTTAAAATTAGCTTTTGAGTTTAGTTTAGCTTTTAGGGTTAGGATTTTTGGGGTTTAGGATTAGGATTAGGTTTTTGGGTGTGGGGGGGGGGTTAGGTTTTTGGGGGGTGAGGGGGTTTAGGGTTTTTTCGGGTTTATGTTTAGAGTTTAGTTTTAGGTTTTCGGGAGGGGCTGGGGTGGGGGATTTAGTTTTTTTGGGGATGGGGGGTTTAGGCTTTTGGTGGGAGGGTGAATTTAGGTTTTTAGGGGTGTGGGTGGGAGGGTTTTAGTTTTTTCGGGGGTGTCGGTGGGGGTGGGTTAAGTGGTTTAGGCTTTCCGTATTGGTGCATATGTGCAGTACAATTTTTTTTTTTTTTTTTTTTTGAAAATTTTTTATATATAAAAACATGTGGTTTTTTATAAAAAAATTATAAACAAAATTTTGTATGTTTTTTAGCTAGTTTTTTTGGTTTTCTTATTTAAACTAGTTTTCTCATGATCCATCCTATATATATATATATATATATGTGTGTGTGTGTGTGTGTGTGTGTGTGTGTGTGTGTGTGTGTGTGTGTGTGTGTGTGTGTGTATATATATAGGATAGGATTTATAAGTGAACAATGATGTATTTGTGAACATAATGAACTTATCATGATCATTGATTTTGTAGATCTAGATTTTTTCTTTTAATGACAAGATTGTAATTATCTTTTGTTACTTACATGTATTTTAATAGACACAAGGGTATAATTGTATTTTTTTTTCTCTTCATTTAATTAATTCGTTTTTTTCTCTCTCCTTATTTCTCTTTCCAATTAAAAGAATATTTAATTAAATTCTCTATATTTTCTACTCTCACAAATTACCTAACTTAATATTTGATAAATTAAATAAATACAAACATTATCAAATATTATTCCATCTAGAACACGATTAAAAATATTTAATTACGTTCTCTATACATATATATATATATATATATATATATATATATATTAGATCAATGTTTGATGAAAAGATGCATAGTGGAACGAATATGTAATAATACACAAGTGTATAAGTCTAGTATATATCGACATGTGTACACTATGTACTTGAATAATACACAGGTGTATATGTCTTGTATATACTGACATGTATACACATAGGTACTTGAATAATACACAGGTGTATAGGTCTGGTTTATACCGACCCGTGGAAACAAGATATAATAATACACAAGTGTATAAGTCTTGTATATACTAACCTGTATAAACGTACGTTAAAAAACATAATTTAATTAGGTTTAATATTTAATTTTAAAAAGAACATAAGAGTTTATTTAAAAAAAAAAATCATTAGCCCTTCAATCTCTTATAATTGAAATAATAGAGAAATAATTAAAAAAGAGGGAATTAAGAGATGAGAAAATTAAGGGATTTTAATTAAAAATACTTGGCTAATGTCAATCTTACCCTTTTAATCTAAAAAATGATCAAGGGCCAATATTAATTCACTCAGTTCACTCTCAAGAAGTTGTTCACAAATGAACCTAATCATATATATATATATATATAGGGATGGTTCAAATGAAAACCACTTTTAATGTGAAAACTTGAAAACTAACTAAAAAAAGCCTAAATAACACACCAAAAATTTTTTTCAATTTTTTTATAAAAATCGCATGTTTTTTTATATGTAAAAAAAAATTTCCAAAAAAAAAAATTGTAGTACACATGTGTAGTATAGTATTACACATGTGCACTACAATTTTATTTTTTTTGAAAATTTTTTTTATATATAAAAAATGACGAAAATTGGTATGCAAAAAAAAATTTTGGTATATTTTTTTGGCTTTTTTAATTAGTTTTCGAGTTTTCACGATAACTAGTGGTTTTCATTTGAACCTTCCCCTATATATATATTTATATATATATTTATATATATATATATATAGAGAGAGAGAGAGAGAGAGAGAAAGAGGATTATAAAAAGCATAGTTTTAGCGGTATAAAACCACTTGAATATTCATTTATATTTTTTTAATTATGTTTACCTTGTGGGTTGAAGGGCCGGAAGAATGGCAATTGAAACTTGATTGGCTAACAAGATACAAAATTTGCATCGGTATAGCTCGAGGTTTAGCTTTTCTACATGAAGAATCAAGATTGAAGATTGTGCACAGAGACATCAAGGCCACTAATGTCCTGCTCGATAAGAATTTAGATGCCAAAATTTCATATTTCGGTTTGACTAAGCTTGATGAAGAGGACGACACCCATATAAGCACCCATGTTGCTGGAACTTAGTAAGTAGCTAATTATTTATAGAATAATATTATGTCTAATACATTAAATATTATAAATCCATTACAAATTTCAGTGGTTATATGGCTCCTGAATACGCGTTGCGTGGTTACCTCACGGATAAAGCAGATGTCTATAGCTTTGGAATTGTTCTCTTAGAGATTGTAAGTGGAACGCCTAACACTATTGACATGCAGTGTTTTCCCTTTGCAACTTTTGCAGCGCTTTCAAGTCCAAAAGCAGTGCTTTCAAGGTCAATCTGGCTACTGTTGTTAGGTCGATTATAGGAGTTGTGTTTCTCTTCGGTCTTATTTTTCTTATAATCTGTAGGAAAAAGTGCATTCAGGTTGGAAAAACGAGAATAGAGGGATCATTTGTAGCATTTGTCTACAGAGATTTACAAATAGCCACCAATAATTTCTCAGATAAACTGGGAGGAGGTGGGTTTGGTTCGGTTTTCAAGGGGGTACTGCGAGATTCATCCATTGTGGCTGTGTAAAAAACTTGAAAGTCTTAGCCAAGGAGAGAAACAATTCAAGAACGAAGTCAGCACAATTGGGACCATCCAACATGTTAATCTTGTACGTCTTCGTGGGTTTTGTGCACAAGGTAGCAGTAAGTTGTTGGTGTATGATTACATGCCAAATGGTTCTCTTGATTCTCATCGATCTATTCCCTGAAAAAGAAGATAATCTTCTTAACTGGAAAACAAGGTATGAAATTGCACTTGGAATTGCAAGATGGTTGGTTTATCTTCATGAGAAGTGCAGAGATTGTATAATCTACTGTGACATAAAGCCGGAAAACATTCTTTTAGATGCTGATTTCTGTCCAAAGTTAGCTTATTTTGGTCTGGCCACTAGTTACAAATTTTCTCCCCACCACAACAGCAGTAATGTGGCCACGAACCCATGGATGAAATTTGCAGCACTTTTAAGTCTAAAACAATGAGTATATGGACTTGAAGAAAATAGTCTTGAAATAGTTATTAGTTTATGTGTAAAGTCGTTTTCCTTTGTAACTTTTGTAGATAAGGTTTTGATTAGATGTTAATGTTTATAATTAGTATTACTATTTAAATTCAAAACTTATGTATGGATTTTGGGTTATTATTCTTAATAGCATTTGGTTTTTAGTTTTCTCATTTTACTTTAGTTTTTATTTGATAAAAAATGGAAAATAAAATGGGTAATTACACGAAAATGGTCACATAAAACCACATAAAAAAAAGTGTGACCAAAGTTTAAGCAACAACCACATATAGAATTACAAAATTTCATGTGACTATAAATAAATATTAGCCACACCATAGTCACTTTGTTTCTTGTTTGTGTGGCGGAATGATATCAAACGTCATGGAAAAAAAAGTTACGTGTTATCAAATATTAGACAATAGTCACACTTAAAATTACAAAATTTCATGGCTATAAATAACCACTAGCCACACCATAGTTACTTTGTTTCTTGTTTGTGTGACAGAATGATACCAAACGTCATGGGAAAAGAAGATTATGTGTGACCAAATGTTAGACAATAGCCACACTTAAAATTACAATATTCGGTGTGGCTATAAATAACCACCAGTCACGCCATAGTTACTTTGTTTATTGTTGTGTGACAGAATGATACCTAACGTCATGGGAAAGAAAGTTATATGTGACCAAATGTTAGACAATAATACATACAATTACAAAGTTTAATATGGCTATACATAACCATTAGCCACACTTTCATCACTTTGTTTTTTGTTTGTGTGACGGAATGATATCAAATGTCATGGGAAAAACAAATATGTGTGACAAAATGTTAGACAATAGCCACACCATCATTACTTTGTTTTTGTTGTGTGACGAACTAATAACAAATGTCATAGAAAAAACATATATATATGAGCAAAAGTTAGACAATAACCACACTTACAATAAATTCATGTAACAATGTAATAGAACCTGCCACACTTACAATAAATTCATGTACCTTTTAGCCATACTTAACAGACAAAATGTTTGATTACAACTCTTTTTGTCACACTTTTAATTAATTGATGTGGCAAAAACATATTTTTTTAGTAAATATATGTGACTATATAATACAAAGAGACACACTTTAATTAAATTTATGTGGCTATTGCAACCCTTTAGCCACACTTAATTGAGGAAATGCTAGATTTTAACCAAAAATGTTGTTACCCTTTAGCCATACTTTTAAGTTCTAAGGCCACTAAAAAGTGTATGTGGCCATATGATACCTACGATGACCTGAGCTTTGGTCACACTTGATATGTCACATTTTTTTGGTGTGGCTGTATCCCTATTTTGGCGTAGTGAATCAGGAGTGATTTGTCTCTTTCATCAGCAGCTACCAAATCCTTATCTTCTTGGTTCCAATGTACTTTATTTTTAGGAGCCAAGGAGATAGGGATAGCTAGTGTATGCTCAGTTGCTGGAACTGCTGGTATTTCAATAGTGGGTTTATGTAGGCCTCTCACAATGGATTGAAACAATGCTCGATCATGTTCGTTTAGGAAATTGATCATCCTGATTTTCCATTGGGGGTATTCCTCTCTGACCAAGGTCGGAGGCTTTGACATAGAACCAATGTTGAAAGCATTGTTCCAGGTTTGAAAGTTTGCCATATTTAGTATATGAGATGGTTATCAAAAATATAAGCAGTTGATCTTTTGAAAATGATTTATTCAATCTGCTCTGATACTAATTGTTGATCCTAGATAAATATACTCAAAGACTTAATATGGCAAATAGATTTCAACAAATAGGAAAATATTATGCTGAACTAGAAATCAAACTTTCAAGAAACAACTTACAGAATTTTCAAGTACATAATGACTTTGTAAAACAAAGTTATTGACTGTTACAAATGAATGCTTAAAGAATTCTATGTGAAGGGTAATGGAGTTTGTGGTGTGTGTATTAAATGCTTAGCTCAACTCATTTAACCATCTGGGTTGACGTCTCTACTTATAGAGAGTCTGGATCATGAATAACCATTTGTTTATTCATGCACTTGCTCTGCACAAAGTAGCTTTTTTGGCATATTCATTGAATCGGTTATTGCCAACTTGCTACTTTTCAGTTGTGTTAGGGCTTATCTCCAAGACAAGTTGGTCCACCAGAAATTCTGGTGACCAGCTTACCAGAATTATGATGAAATTGATCATCAGAAATTCTGATGATCAGACTTACCAGATTTATCATCAGAGTTCATCAGAATGATCGTGCCTGATCGTCTTCTTTGTCTTGATCACTTTCCTGATACTTAGTTGAAGATGTGTCTTTCATTTCTTTTTGTCCTATTATCATATAGACATCTTTTTATTGATCTTTCTTGACTGTATCTTCAGCATATGATCAGGTTGATCATCTTTTTCTTCAATACTTACATAAAAGTTTCCTAACAACAAATAATAATAATAATAATAATAATAATAATAATAATAATAATAATAATAATAATTACCAACTTTATAGTTATAAATTATCAATTTTACAATGCATCAAGTGTTAAACTGTTGTCATTATTGGTTGTACTCAAGATACTTGCAAAGGTTTCTTTTTATTTTTTTATTATCTATAACTTTTTTTTACTTTTAACCCCAATATCTTTTTCTTTTACAACTTAAACCTAACACATTTTCGCTTTCAATTTTGATCTCATGTATATTGTATCTTTTACAAAATTTTTGTTTTACGTTTCGATCTAAAATTTGCGAGTTAATACGCCAAAACGTGCGTGTGGGGTTCAATATTTTTGTACCTATTTTTCCGTTTAACTGCCTCTTCACAACAAGCCGGTCCTAGATCAACTTAATTATTGGTTTCTATCTTTTAGATCTCGAGTGCGTGATTCAAATTTTTTATGTCTACTTTTCGTTTGATTTTATTTTTTCCATTTTTTATACAAACTTTTTTGGTGTTGGTGGTCACTGGCGGTGATGTGTCATTTGTGATACTTGGCACGGCTTTACGCTCCACACCGTAATGCGGGAAAGGGGGGGGGGAGAGGATTAATACTAGTTCATATCTATACTATATTATAATGCATGAGTGGGAGACATCTCAAGATACCCAAAAAAATAAGAAACTTTTTCTTCTTAATTTATAAATAAACCTCTAAACTGAGGGTAAATTAGCCTTTTAAACAATAATTATATTTTAACCCCCTCATTTTATTACACTTAAATTCCTAAGTTTTAACATAATTATGGGTAATTAGTTACACTTTTCCGCCTCCACAACAAACTAATAATTTTTTAACGTATTCTTGTCATATCTTATAAACTTTAATGTTTTTTTAAATCCAAAAGTACCGTGATGACCTACTCATTTTTGTCGACGTTTAGATAGTTGTCTTGGTAAGTATTGACGTGTGGATTGGTACAAGTAGATGATGCCTTAGTGTACAGATGATTAAACCCCAACGTACTGAGTCATTATCCTAGAATGTTTAATAGCTACAGAATGTCAACTGATTAAATATCATCAATTTAATTTTCTCATCTAGATTACACTTTAATCCCTCATCTTTAACAAAACTATAGATAATTAGTTAGTATTTAAACTTTATCCCTTTATAAAAAAATAACTCCCTCCAGGAGTTTTAAATGGGCATAACATTTTGGTAGGTTAATTTTTTTAATTACTCCATACAAACGAGTATCTTATTCTCTTTAATTTGGGTATAGTATTGCTATAATTTTTTTTAATTAAAACAATTTATATGTTACGTGATTAACAGTGTCTAAGGGGGGGGGGGGGGTAACAATTAAAACGTGAACCGGAACCGAACCGAAATCAACCAAAAACTGAATTAACTGAAAACTGATTATTTGAAAGCCGAACTAACCAAAAACGGTTATCGATTTTTGGGTGCCCTCGTTTAAGCAAAATTAACTAAACCGAACCATTCATATTTTTATATATTTTTAGCTTTTATATCTTCAGTTCATGTATTCCATATTACCCCTATTTTATGTATTTATAGCTCCATTTCATGTACCTATACATCCATTTCATGTATTTATACCTAAATGTCATGTATTTCTAATCAAAAGTTTTACCCCAAGTTTGGTTTTGGCTATTAACCGAAATTAAATGAATCAAACCAAAAATCGTTAATCTAACTGAATAAACCAAACCGATTAATTGAAAACGAATTGGTTAATAAAATAGACTAATCGATGACCTCGATTTCAGTTGAGGATAATAATCTAACCAACCGAACAATGCACAACATAGTAATGTCTGTATTTCCCGTCGCATCACACGAGCACCTATCAGTTATTAACCAAGACTGGTTATCGGTGAGCAATACTAAATAGTAAACCTAAACTAAATCAAAAACAAATGATACCGAACCGAAATTAACTAGAAACTAAATTACTGAAAACCGAAAACGGAATTAACCAAAAACCGATTATCAATTTTTTTGTACTCTCGTTTAACAAAAATTGGCTGAACCGAACCGAATCATTCATATTTTCATATATTTTTAGCTTTAATACATCCGGTTCATATATTTCATATTTTTTATCTCCATTTCATATTTTTATACTTTCATTTCATGTATTATACCTCAATTTCATATATTTCTAAGCAAAAGTCTTAGCCTCGGTTTGGTTTTTGTTATTAACTGAAATTAAATGAACCATACCAAAAACCATTAAATCTAACCAAATAAACCGAAGTGATTAACCGAAACTCGATTGGTTAATAAAATAGACTAACCAGTGATGTTCCCCATCCCGTTGATGACGAGTAGTGGTGTTCGTAGATCTAGGAAAAAATTATTTTATGCTTTTCGTTTGTAATTTTAGATTAAAATTTGTCCTTTTTTTTCAATTTGTAACTTTCGCAAATTGTATTAAATGTTACATTTTCTTAGGTATTTTTATTTAAGAAATTAAATGAATAAAAAATATTATTTATAAATAAAATGGATTATATAAAATAATATAAAAAGAAAGGAGGAACACACCCTAGGATGAGGGAAGGGTGATAAGGTGGAAAGGGAGAGTGACCTGACTTTGAGGTGAAAGATGAGGAGATGGGTAAACAGGGAGCTTATTTGGTTTAAAAATCTGAAATTTAATATTTGATTATGCGTTTATATGACATAATATATGTAACAACGTAGAGGGTTGTAATTTCAACTTTCTTCCGAGCCTCCATCTTGATCAGCCTTTCATTTTGGGTGTCTTACCAGGAAGCATGGTTGTAAAAATCCCGACTAGGTGCCGATTAATCCCCGATTAGTCACCGATTAATCAAAATAATCCCGATTAATCCCCATAAATTCCGATTAATCCCGATTAATCGCTAGTCCCCACCCTGCCGCCCGACTAGCGACTAGCGATTACTACAACACTGCCAGGAAGTATATGTTAAAAAAACATTATTAGCAAATGTAAGTTTACATGCGTTAAAACCATGTAAATAAGCAAAATCCTAATAATCTTTACTAAACACTTTGTGTTGATGCAACAAATATAAGACCAACGGTTGTAGCTGGACTGGCTAGGCAAAATGGTTGAAGGGTTCAACCTTGCCTAACGCAGGTCGTGGGGTCCCCCCACGTTTGCAAGACGTGGAAGGAGGTTTACTAGTTTATTATTGTTCTTTGCTATAGATCCTTCTCTGAAATGCACTCAGATTCGGAAGTGGTAGCAAAGGGAATGTGTGTGTTGGATGTGAAAGGGAGTGACTTGTATGAAACAAGCACTCAATGCGAATGACCAGAGATTAGAGAATCAGGGCTGGTCAGGAGATGATTTCTGAAGTAAATGAAGTGTCAATTTATAAGAGAAGACATCTCCCGAAGTAGAATGTATTAGACTAGTAACCTTGCTTGCAGTGGAGGGTTTCCCCTTTCGGGGGTTGAAGGCTTTTGACCCCCGGATAATAGCGTGCATTGTGCAGACCTGCTTTGCTTTTGCGGCTGTGGGTTGGTGAAGCGATCTCCGGATGTGACTGGCCACTGTTTGCTTTTCCCATACCACAGCTTTACAACCATTGAACCGTTTAACCATTTGAGCGTTTACATATTTAGTCATTTTATTTAGTCTTTGGGGCTACCCCCGTCATCAGCCCCCCAAGTCAAAGGTTTTTGGGTGATGAGCTCAAAGACTTCTGACTTTTATGTACGTATTTTATTGCCTGAAGGTTTCAAGGGTTCGTTGCTTGAAGGCTTGAAAGGTTGAAGGCAGTTAATGTTTTGAATTTGAATTTTAAATAACTGAAAATTGATTTGATTGATGCATGGCAGTTGATAGGGTGGCGGTTTTGCAGAAGTTACTGTTTTGCCATTATTACCCCTATTGTAGGTTTTTATTTATTTTATGTTTGCAATTCTTATCCATTTTCTTCATAATTTTTCCAAGTGTCTCGCCATTTTCTCCCTCTTCTAAGGTTAGTTCCGGTTTCTTTACATCTTGCATTCTTCATTTTCTGTTTTCAAAAATGGGTGCTCGTAAGGACTTAGCAAGATCTTTTTCCCGGTTAACACAAGAGGAGGTAGATTTATTTTGTATGGAATATGGTATTGATAGGAAGTTTAACCCAACTGCCCCTGCTTGTGATGTTCCTGTTGATAAACCGTCTTCTGGTTCGATTGCCCTTTATTGTAGTCATTTTGAGTTCTCGAACCTTCGTTATCCCTTTTCGTTTTTTGTTTTGAACTTGTTGGAGTATTATCGGGTTTCTTTTGGGCAAGTTCATCCAAAGGGGATGGCTAGGGTTTTGCATTTTGAGGTTTTGTGTCGTGCTCTTGGGTATGATCCTTCCCTTTTACTCTTTCGCCGGTTTTTTCACTTGGCTAAGAATGGCGATTGGTTTACTTTCGAAACATCCAAAGTTGATACCTGCCTTATTTCGTCGATGGTTACTACGCTTGGGGCTTGGAAAGATCACTTTTTCTGGGTTTCTGATGCTATTCTCCCATTTAAAATGGTGTGGAGGAATCCGGATGCCGTTCTCAATGATCCGGAACCTTCCGAGTCTGAATTGAATGCTGTTTTTCTCAAAGCCATCCGGGGGTGCCCTTCGAGGGTTCGTCCCTTTCCTGAACACTTACTAGTTCTTTTAGGGGTTAGTAAAATTTGGGGGAATGTTGATCGGGATACGGTTCTTATGAGGAGTGGCATGGGTATGAATTTTCCTTTTTTGCCCTCTTTATGCTTTTCTTAACTTATGACTTATATGCTGTTGTTTTTTGCAGTCATGTCTGCTTTGGATTTTATTAAGAGCGACGATACTTCTGATGTTGTTTTTGAGGATGCTCCGTCTGTTCCTGGTGAGAATGTTGTGGTTAGAACTGTTGATCAAAGGTTTAAGGGCTCAGGTTATGTTAGTGCTGCTACTGCCAAGGGTTTTTCTAAGTCTAATGCTCCTAAGTCTTCAACCCGCCGATCTTCTCGTCGGTTGTTGAAGGCTGGTCCTCAATCTACTTCTACTGAACCAGTGGACTTGAGTGATGATATTGAAGTTTCGGAAGATCAAGGTGTTGAAGCAGGTGCTGAGAAGGATAAAGAATTGGTTGTTCATGGTAAAAAGGTTTCAGGCAAGAAGGTTGTTGCCACTCCTGTTCAGGAATCTTCAAGCAGGGACGTTGAAGGGTTGGATTCGGAAGGGATTTATGTGCCTGCTTGGTCGGTGAAGAATGATGACAGCTTCAAAGATGCTGCTGTTTGTGAGGATGCTCTGAGTCACATTGCTCCTCCTTCAGTTCACAAGACCATTGCTGGGATGGATGATGACCTGATGTTGTCCCGCATGATTTTGAGTACTTGCAACCTTGCTGCTATGCTTCCTCAAGGTATTGTCCGTTTTCGTCAAAGAATGCAGGAGTATGAAGAATTCTCCAAGAAGAGGGATAAGATGAAATCCTCCATGGCTGCGATGAAAAAGGAGATAGCTGGTTTTACCGAGAAAGAAGCAGCATGGGAAAAGAAGGTTAGTGATTTAAAGAAGATGCATGAGATTGAGATGGGTGATTTGAAAAAGAGCTTCGAGGCTGATAGGTTGAAGCTTAGGGCTGACCAGGAAACTTTGTTTGTTCAGCAACAGGCTTTTGGTAAGGAGAAAGAGGGGTTGAAAGCTTCAGTTGCTCGTTCTACCGCTGACAATCAGTGGTTAATTGAGCAAGGTTTCCAACAGGTTGTTACTTACCTTCTACATTCCAAGGAGTTCAATTCTGCCCTTGGTGACGTTTACACTAAGCTTCTCAACCTGGGGAAACACCAAGGCCTCATTGCTGGGTATAAGCTTCATGAATCCGGCCATCCTTTGGAGAAGTCACCTCTGTTCCGTCCCGAAGCTTCTGATGTTTTTAAAGGCTCCGTTGAGCAAATGGAGAATTTGACCTATCCTTACATCCATCAAGTTTCTGCTTGTTTTGGTAAGCCTCTTGCTGTGTTGCAGGACTTGAAACCGGAGGGTCTAAATGAAAAGGTTTGTGCTGAAATCTTGGGTTCTCTTTCAAGGAAGAGGTCCTACTCGGGGGATAGTGATGATACCCCTTCCGGTCAGCTGGATGTTCCCAAGGATGCAAGTTTGGAGGCTTCAGCGGTTGGTGGTGATGGAGGTCTGAAGACTAAAAAACTGAAGAAGACCAAGAAGGCCAAGGGCGAGGGTTCTGGAGTTTCCAAGCCTGTTGATGCTTAATTCGTAGCTTTCTTAGCACTGAAAACAATTTATGTTTTGTAATGTTAACCTAAACAATATTAGGTTTTTAGGAACCCTTAAGGTTCCTGTTGGTTGTGTTTTAAGGCCTTTGTGGCCGCTGGAACAGTAGTTTAAGCTTGCAAGTTATTAGGACTTGCTCTAACTTATGTTTGAAAGTCTTTGGGGATTTCTTTTATATGATGTTATGTTTTAACTATTTTCCTTGTATTATGGTTTTATGCTTGTGCCTTTTTGGACAAGGCAGTTGATTTGGCTTTTAACCTTCCAAGCCTTTTGGCTGTCTGTTAATAGGTTGAAGCCTTTAAGGTTTCGAGATATTGCCCGGGTGGCTTGAAACCTTGAGGGCTTCTTAGTTTTACGTTATGACTTGGTTTGTATCTTTGTGATTCTTGTCTGAGTGATTTTGTTATTTTAGATTTGCTTTGTTCTTTTGTAACTTTGTCTTTGTCGGGTTTGTGCTGCCCTTATGTTTTTTATACCTAAAAGGGTTCAGTGCTGCAGACACTTAGCCTTGGCATTTTTAACAAGAAGAGATAGCACCTATCCTTTTTATTATTTCTTTTGGTTTTTTGGCCTCTTTGTGGACTATATTTTTAAGGCTTAGGGAACATTTGGTGTAGGCTGCTCATACCCGTCTATGAGACAATTTTATTTTTTCTTAACAAGTCTCATGGAGTTGTATTGATTTAGGAACTCGCCCCTTATATAGGCTCATTCAACCCTTGAACCTATTGAGCGATGTGGCCTGGGAGCTCATCCCCTTACATGGCCCTTGCCATGTAGTTTTTTGCTAGGTTCTCAACCTGATTTTGGGATAGAAAGACAAGTTTGATAAAAACAACTTCATTCATTAAAGCAATACTTGCTTTTTACAAAAGGTATTCATAATCCTGCTTGAAATACATTTTTGATACAAACCAGACTTTCCCGTTTAAACATGGAACCTTTTCAGGGTTTTGCCGTTCCAATGCCTTGGAAGCTTTTTGCCTTCTGAATCAGCCAGCTTGTAAGATCCACCTTTGTGTGCTTCAAGGATGGTGTATGGGCCTTCCCATTTTGGGCCAAGCTTTCCTTGGTTTTCTTTTTTGCTGGCTTCGTTGTTTCTGAGGACCAGGTCCCCTGGCTTGAAACGTTCGTTCTTGACTTTTTTGTTGTAGTAAGCTTCCATCTGTTGTTTGTATTTGGCCTCTTCAATTGCGGCTTGATCTCTTGCTTCCTCTAGGAGTTGTAAATTCAACATAGTCTCTTTTTGGTTTGTTTCGGGATCCATGTTAACAATTCTTTGGGTTACAACTCCTATCTCGGCAGGGATCACAGCTTCGGATCCAAATACCAAGCTGTACGGTGTTTTCTTATGGCTTGTTTTTTCGGTTGTTCTAATTGCCCATAGGACACTAGGTAATTCTTCAAGCCAATTGCTTTCATATCTTCCTAATCTTGTCTTGATGCCTTCTACTATGCTTCTATTTGTTCTTTCAACTGACCGTTTGATTGCGGATAAGCCACTGAGCTAAAAACCTGATTGATTTTGTGTTCCTTGCACCAAATGTTAAAAGGCTTCTCAGCAAATTGCCTCCCGTTGTCGGTGACAGGTACTCCCGGCAATCCATAACGGCAAATGATGTTCTCCCAAACAAAGTCGATGACTTGCTTTCCTGTGATCTTAGCAAGTGGTTTGACCTCGGGCCACTTAGTGAAGTAATCTACTGCCACCAGTAAGAATTTTACCCCTCCTTTGCTAGGGGGAAATGGACCAACAATGTCCATTCCCCATTTATGGAATGGCCACGCTGAGGTTATTGGGACTAAGTCGTGCTTGGGACTTTTTGGGATCGGTGCATGGATCTGGCAAGCATCACATTTCTTCAATTCTTTGGCTGTATCGTGATGCATTGGAGGCCAGAAATATCCGAGGTTCATGAGCTTTGCAACTACCGATCTAGCTCCAAAGTGAGCTCCGCATACACCTTCATGAATTTCCTTGATCAAATATTTACTCTGCTCGGGACCGACACATCTTAATAAGGGAGCAAGGTAACCCTTTTTGTAAAGGGTTTCTCCTTGTAGTATGTATTGCCTTGCCTTGATTTCAACCCTTTTGGCTTCCACTTGATCATTGGGTAATTCACCATTTTTGAGGAACTTTCTTATGGGAGTCATCCAGTTTGGATCTTCTTCGGTAACCACGTCTTGAACCTCCAATTCATTAATGGATAGGGCCTTCAACACCTCTACCAGTACCTTCTTGGTGAGGTGGGCAAAAGTGAGAGATGCAAGCTTACTTAGGGCATCGGCCTTTTTGTTTTGAGATCTGGGGATCTGCTTGATGTTACACGCTTGGAAGGTACTCATCAATTCCTTGGATTTTTCTCTGTATTTTTCATGTTGGGCTCTTTAGCTATGTAGCTGTCATTCACTTGGCTTGAGACCAGCAACGAATCCGTGAACACTTCAAGCTTTTCAACCTTCATTTCTTTGGCCAGCCTTAGGCCGGCTATTAGTGCTTCGTATTCAGCCTCGTTATTGGTGGTCTGAAAATCAAAACGGAGAGCATATGTGAATTCCAAACCTTTTGGGTTGATCAAAATTAATCCAGCCCCTAACCCTTCAACGCTTGAAGCCCCGTCGGTAAAAAGCTTCCAGGCTTCAGGGTTGGAAGGTTCAGTGGTGGTAGTGTTTACTTCAGTGGCTGTTTGGTTTGGGACTTCCACAATGAAATCGGCCAAGACTTGGGCCTTGATAGCTTTTCTTGGGACATAGGTGATGTTATGTTCACCCAGTTCTATGGCCCATTTGGCTAATCGCCCCAAGTTTTCAGGTTTTTCAAGCACACTCTTAATAGGTTGGTCGGTAACTACCTGTATGGGGTGTGCTTGAAAGTACCTTCGAAGCCTCCTAGCTGTTTGAACTAAGGCTAGGGCAAGTTTCTCAAGGGGAGGATATTTTGTTTCAGCTAATTTTAAAGTTTTGCTGAAAAAATAAACGGGTACCTGGGCCTTGTCTCGCTCAATGGTGAGGACTGCACTGATGGCCTCGTTCGTGATTGAGAGGTACACCGATATTAACTCCCCGGTTTTTGGTGCTGCAATGTCTGGTAGGGAAGCTAGATGTTGCTTCATCTGGTTGAAAGCTTCTTCAGCTTCTTCAGTCCATTTGAAATCCTTCTTATCTGAGCAGTTCTTGAGTGTTTTGTAGAAGGGCAGAGATCTTTCAGCCAATTTTGAGGTAAAACGCTTCAAGGCTGCAAGCTTCCCGTTCAAGCTTTCAACCTCCTTCTTGGTCTTTGGTGGCTTGGTTTCAAGGACTGCTTTCACCTTGTTTGGGTTGGCTTTGATACTTTGCTTTCCAACAATGTGACCCAAGAATTTTCCTTCCTCAAATCCAAACGAACATTTTTCAGGATTGAGCTTCATGTTGACTTTTCTGAGGTTCTTGAAAGTTTCTTGGATGTCATCGAGCATTTGATACTCTGTCTTGCTTTTGATCACCAAGTCGTCGACATATGCCTCCATGTTTTTACCGATTTGGCCTGCAAAGGCTTTGTCAACGAGTCGTTGGTAGGTTGCTCCGGCATTTTTGAGACCAAAAGGCATCTTTTGATAACAAAAGATCCCTCTGTCCGTGTGGAAGGCTGTTTTTTCCTCATCCTCTTCCTTCATGAGGATTTGGTGATAACCTTTGTATGCATCTAGAAAGCATTTGAACGAGTATCCAGTGAGGGAGTCAACTTTGAGATCAATTTCTGGTAGTGGATAGCAATCCTTAGGACAAGCTTTGTTAAGATCCTTAAAGTCTATGCACATCCTCCAAGAGTTTTCTGGTTTCTTGACCATAACCGGGTTTGCAACCCATGACTGGTACTTGACTTCTAGGAGAATACCGGCCGACACAAGCTTTTCAACCTCTTGGCAGGCTGCCAGACTTCTCTCAGGTGCCAAGCTTCTTTTCTTTTGGACCACAGGCTTGACGTCCGGTGGTATTCTCAACTCATGCTCGGCAATGTCCCGGGGGATCCCGGTCATATCTTCTGGACACCAAGTGAATACATCGCTGTAGTGTGTTAGCAATTTTTCAAGGTATGAAAGGGTCTCTTGAGAAAGGTCTGGGTTGACCCTTATTCTTTGTTCAGGGTACTTAGGGTTTATGACCAACCTTTGCCTGTCTTCTTCACTGTTTGAACTTTCACCTTCAACCAGGTAGGCTTCCTGAGAGGGTTGAAGGGTTGCTATGCCCCTCTCGGTAGGGAATTTGACTGTGTCGTGGCCAACAGACACGGCCATGTAAAATGCACACTGTCCTGGTCTTCCAATGATCACATCATAGCTTGAGGGGATGTTGATAACCACAAAGGTTAGTGGTTGGGTCCTTTCTTTCAAACCATCGCTGAAACGAACGTTAAGTGTCAGTTGCCCTAAAAGCTTGAGAGGTATATCAGCTATACCTTTTATGGAGGTTCCAGAGGGTTGAAGCCTTGAACGTTCTTCATTACTCAAACGGTTGAAGAATTTCTCGAACATGATTTCCGTGGCAGCCCCAGTGTCTATGTATGCCCTGCATGTTTGCAACGTTCCCACGGTAGCTTCTACCACAAGAGGGCTAGAGAGAGGGTCTTTCTCCGTGGGGGGGAAACAGACACACTGAAGCTCCCAAGCTTCCAACCTCTGCCTCTTATGAGGAACCCTTCCATCAAAATCCACCATATTGACTTCCTTACATTTTCCTTCAGCCATTTTGTCCCGGACTCCCTTTACCAAATGAGCAAGTTCTCCGGACTTAACAGCTTCTTCAATTCTTTTCTTGAGTTGGAAGCAATCATTGGTGTGGTGACCCTTTTCTTCATGAAACTCACAGTGTTGTGTGGAGTTCTCATTTTTTCTGCTTTTGGGGAGAGGCCTAGGAGGTCGAAAGTTTTGCTTAACCTCTTCCGTTGCAAGGATCTCTTGAGGGGTCTTTGTGAGGGGAGTGAAACTTATGCCTTTGTCTCTGCTCGAAGGGTTCTGACCTTCAGACCTTCGAAGGTCTGAACCCTTTGACCGCCTGTCAAAGGAGTTAAAGTTTCCCCTTTTTCTAGCCGGGCTACTACTTCGCCAGCCGGACCCCCTTTTTCTTTGCTCTTTAATGTCTACCGCCTCCTCTCCCCGAATGTGGGCTTCAGCCCTTTCGAGAGCTTCTTCCAAGGTCTTGGGCAAGGACTTGTTGAAATCTCTTGTGAGATATTTAGAGGTGATGGCGTTCATGAAACCGGCCACTCTCATTTTCTCATCCGCCCCTACATAAGTCAGACCTTCCTTCTTGTATCGTTCAATGAATGCACGTAGACTTTCGTCATCACGTTGTTTTATCTGGAAGATTACTGTTGCGTCTTTAACATGTCGTCTTTGTTGAGAGAAGTTGGCCAAAAAACCCTTGCTAAGGTCGTCAAAGCTTCGAACGCTTTGAGCAGGTAGGTCATTGAACCAAATTCTAGCGGATCCAACAAGAGTTTGCATGAACATTAGGCAACATTCAGTGTTTGACCATTTCTCTATCCTTGCTGCACCAGTGAAGATTTGAAGATGATCTTCAGGATCTTCAGTCCCATCATACGTCCTGATGTGGGATGGCATCTTGATCTTTGCTTGGAAATCATAATCGGCTATCTGTCTTGAAAAGCATGAAAGGTTACTTGGCTTATATGGTTTAGCCAAGTCCTCTTCAGCCCTTGCATCTACATTATTGCCGTTGCCGTTATTTCCCTGGGAGGCTAGCACTTGGTTGATGAAGTGTTGCCACGGGAAATTGGCCATTATCTGGGTCATCATGTTTGGCATAAGGTTGAAGCCTTGAAGGCTTCCGGGTACAGTTGAGCAGCCTACTCCAAAGGGAGTGCTCATAACAGCACTTCGTGCCAAAGGGAGCACGGACAGAGCTTGCTCCCATGTGGTTGTTGTGGATGCTGGAAAGCTTGTTCCTGGGGATTGTAGGAGCTGGTCAAGAGTTAGCTCATGTCCCAAAGGAGCACCACTAGTGATTGGTTGGGACGAGAAGAAAGGATGTACCGTGGGATTTGTCATTGTGGACAAATACGGGTGAGGGTTAGGAGCACTGCTGGGACCAGCCTCATTTCTAGTTGTTAAAGGAAGGGGAGGTGGCCCAGGAGACAACGTTGGTTCAGGCTCATCATAATCCAAACGGATCCTCACTCCTTTTTCTCTTTCTTTGCTCACATGTTGGTTGAGAAGGGATCTCAACTCAAGGAAATTGTTGGCAACCCCTTCAGGGGTAAGTTCAACACGTGCCGGGGTGTCAGAGACGCCGACATTGGGTGAAGGAACTCCGGATCTGGACGGAGTTGGTGTGTTGAAGGTGAGGAACTCGGGTGTACTCCCTGGAGTTGAAAAAGAAGTTGGTATAGCCACATGAGCTTGGCTACTACCCGGAGTAGAAGTGTTTGGGATCTGATTTACTTCTCCCGGGGATCCACTTTCAGACATGGTGGTTTTAAGTGAAAGGAGCTACACTACTAGGTCTTTTTTGAGAAGAAATAGCGGCATAGCCCCACGGTGGGCGCCAACTTGTTGATGCAACAAATATAAGACCAACGGTGGTAGCTGGACTGGCTAGGCAAAATGGTTGAAGGGTTCAACCTTGCCTAACGCAGGTCGTGGGGTCCCCCCACGTTTGCAAGACGTGGAAGGAGGTTTACTAGTTTATTATTGTTCTTTGCTATAGATCCTTCTCTGAAATGCACTCAGATTCGGAAGTGGTAGCAAAGGGAATGTGTGTGTTGGATGTGAAAGGGAGTGACTTGTATGAAACAAGCACTCAATGCGAATGACCAGAGATTAGAGAATCAGGGCTGGTCAGGAGATGATTTCTGAAGTAAATGAAGTGTCAATTTATAAGAGAAGACATCTCCCGAAGTAGAATGTATTAGACTAGTAACCTTGCTTGCAGTGGAGGGTTTCCCCTTTCGGGGGTTGAAGGCTTTTGACCCCCGGATAATAGCGTGCATTGTGCAGACCTGCTTTGCTTTTGCGGCTGTGGGTTGGTGAAGCGATCTCCGGATGTGACTGGCCACTGTTTGCTTTTCCCATACCACAGCTTTACAACCATTGAACCGTTTAACCATTTGAGCGTTTACATATTTAGTCATTTTATTTAGTCTTTGGGGCTACCCCCGTCATCACTTTGCATTCTCCCTAACCATACCGCGTCTTGATGTATGTTGGGGTGTAAACGAGCTAGCCCTAGCTCGTTTAAGGTCCTCAGGCTTAAGCTCGAGTATTAACTAATTCGCACATACATGTATATTAAACTGTTTGGAATCATTAATCAATTAAATATTTTTATTTGATTAAAAATGAACAAGTTTTCAAACATGAAGCACCATAAATATAATAGTAACACTATGATAATCTAATACATTAAAACTAGTTAGCTTTAACTTATGGTGATATGCTTGATCCCTAATAATATGGGTTCAAGTTTCAAGCTCAAATTTAAGGCCCAGAACATTGATGTGACGGAAAGGGAACTTTTTTTTTATGGATAAATTACACTTTTCGTCCTTTATGTTTGTACCGTATTGCAATGGATGACCTTTAACTTCAATAATTACAGTCACAGTCCTTTATTTGGAAAACTTGTTACACCTTTCGTCCTTTAACACTAACCAGGTTAAAATTATCAATTAAGTCTATTCACTTAAGGGTATTCTGGTCATTTCACGCTTTTATTTAAAATGTTTTTAATAAATAAAACCAATAATAATTACATATATCCATCATCTTCCCCAATCCCCAATCCCCCAACCCTAGAACCCTAACCACCACCACATCCTGCCATCGCCACCACCATATGAACCAGATTCAAAACGATGGTGCACCAGGGCAGATTCAGATGGATCCAGATTCAAAACGATGGTGCACCAGGGCAGATTCAGATTCGGTCAAAACACATACAGATTCAGATCCCAATTTAAACAGAGTCAAATTCAGATCCCGATTTAAACAGATCCAGATTCACATTCGTTCTCTTCTTCTTATCTACAGCGGAGACACAAACTTCCTTGCTTCCATTGGTTTTTTGAGGGAAATGGAAATTCTAGGTTTGTAATTTGGGAAAATTTGATGGATTGTGTGTAATTAAAGAAATGGTGTAATTTGGGGGCATTTAAATAATAATAACAACAATACCCAAACCCAGGCCCAACACCTTCATGGTGGCCGGAAGAGCCATGATTCCGGCACCGATGATGGTGGTTGACAGGTTCATAACCGCACCGGACATCGAAGCACCGTTAAACTCATTGTGACCACCTGCTTTTTTCTTGGGGATTAATGGGGATTTCTCGTTGACTGTGACGGTGACACCGTCTTTCTTCTTATTGTGCTTACGTGATGAGTATTTGTGTTTTTTGGTGTGATGGGTTTCTGCTTGGATTATCATGGTTTGGTACAAAATTCAAGTTCTGGGAAGACTGTGAAGTGAGTGGAATATGAAAAGATTGGTAGCTCCAATGATTGGTAGCTCAAATGTGGTATGTTCCCACAGGAGGAATGCAATTTAAGATAAAATGGTATCGCTTACAAATTCCACTTCATGTATTCCTCAATAGCAGCAAACCTCCCTGATCGAAACAAGTAGATAATTTCGATAATATGACTCTCTGAAAGATGAAAAACATCATCGATAGACCTAAGCTGCGGCATCTTCTTCACACTCCCCACAGTTCACACTCATCAATTCCCGTTGATTTCCACCCTCCCCACACTTCACACTCTGCAAATTCTCTGATTTGTTTCAGATCTGCGAAGAATCTTGTGTCCCGATCTGCAAAGAGTCTAGTTTCATTGTGATTTCGTGTTTCTTTTCGCGTGGGATTGAGATGATGGGGTTAGAGGATCAGATTGTAACTTATCTTGTAAAGTGGTTAGGGTTCATATGGTGGTGGCGATGGCAGGATGTGGTGGTGGTTAGGGTTCTAGGGTTGGGGGATTGGGGATTGGGGAAGATGATGGATATATGTAATTATTATTGGTTTTATTTATTAAAAACATTTTAAATAAAAGCGTGAAATGACCAGAATACCCTTAAGTGAATAGACTTAATTGATAATTTTAACCTGGTTAGTGTTAAAGGACGAAAGGTGTAACAAGTTTTCCAAATAAAGGACTGTGACTGTAATTATTGAAGTTAAAGGTCATCCATTGCAATACGGTACAAACATAAAGGACGAAAAGTGTAATTTATCCTTTTTTTATTGTAATGTTTCTAGCAAACTAGTTTTTGCCCCGCCCACGTTGCGGGGCAATAAGCTGAATATTTCTCTCTCGTAACATGTATGTCTGTATAGAGGGCAAAATCGGAATTATATTTTGAACAGGAGGCGAAATCATGATTTTAAACTGAGAGCAAAATCATAATTTTGAACTAGGGGGAAAACATAATTTTATTTTGAACTGTGGGCAAAAACGTATTTTTGAGCTGAGGGCAGAACCGTAATTTTGAGCTAGAGGGAAAAACAATATTTTATTTTTAACTGGCGGCAAAAACGTAATTTTAAACGGAGGTCGAAACCGTTATTTTAAACTGGGAACAAAATAAAAAAAGAGTCTTTGAACCGAAGGCAAAAGCGTATTTTCAGCTAGGGCAAAATTATAATTTTATTTTGAGCTGGGGGCAAAAATGTAACTTCAAACGAAGGACGAAAACGTAATTTTAAACTGGGAATAAAATTAAATAAAAAATGAGTTGGTCCAATAGGTAAGTGACAGGCAGCTAATAATTTTGAGCTAGGGGGAAAACATAATTTTATTTTGAACCGGAGGCAAAAACGTAATTTTGATCTGAGGGCAAAATCATAACTTTGAGCTAGAGGGAAGAACAACATTTTATTTTGAACTAGGGGCAAAAACGTAATTTTAAACGGAGGGCGAAACCGTAATTTTAAACTGGGAACAAAATTAAAAATGAGTTTTTGAATCGAGGGCAAAAGCGTAATTTTGAGTTGGGGGCAAAATTATAATTTTATTTTGAGCTGGGGGCAAAAATGTATTTTTAAACGAAGGACGAAAACGTAATTTTAAGCTAAAAATAAAATTAGATTAAAAATGGTTTAGTGCAATGGGGCACTATTCCCCCAAGCTTGGAAATGTATATGTTGGAAATAGGTTTTCAATGATAAAGAGTCAAAATATAAATTGTGTATAAATACCGGATAGATTTGAGATTATGTATAAACAGTGCCAACTCTAAGAACCGTAAGAATAGATTTGAGCCATTGATAGTTTAAATCAAGGGTTGATATTGATTACAAATAAAATCCTTATAATTAATAATTAGTAGTAACAAGTTATGGGTGATGTGTGTGCGGTGGTATATATTTTTATATATAATTTTAGCTCTTTTTAACACTTTACTCAAGTTTTAAATTTATAAAACACGATATTTTACTAACATCAGACACACATATGGGCAAGTGCACCCATCGTGAGCGTAGTATAGTGTTGGTAAGATACCGAGGTCGTCCAAGGACACAAGAGCTTTTAGTACTGGTTTATCCTCAACGTCTAATCAAATCAAAAATTTAGAAAAAAGTTTTAAACTAGAAAATAAAAACTAAAAATGCTGAAAAATAAAAATAAAATAAAAACATATAGACAAGATGAATCACTTGGATCCGACTCGCCTTTAGTGTAACCTTTGATTATTTCCGCACTTTTGCACTTCTTAAGAGATTATCTTAGTTATAGTAGTAGGCCTCTCTTTTGAAGGTGACGTTACCCTTAACCCAGTAGTTTGAGTCAGCAAGGATACAATCCTAAAGGGTTGGATTATTGAAAGATAATTAATTAAGTTATTAATGCGTAATGTGGTAGGTCCCTCTTTTGAAGGTGACGTTACCCTCGACTAAGTAGTTTGAGTCAGCAGGGATACAATCCTAAATAGTCGGGTTAATGTTTTAATAGTAGTTTACATATGAGGGGATCAAGAAATTTGAACCCCCGCCATCCAATACCAGTGGGTATTGAAGGAGGTCCTACTAAGCTTGACCCAGGTCCTTGCAGGATCTATACACTGAACAAGGCAAGACTCTTACAAAACTGTTCCCTTAACCCCCGACCAGGTAGCCAACATATCTCCATATAGACCGTGGAGATATGAATGGTGTAAATCTTTTATTTTATATAGACAGTAAAATAACGCCAAGACACCACGGATAAACGATAAGGAAGATTCACCTTCAACATAAGAAACTAGTTATTAAAGTCATTAATACATAACCAAATAAAAAGTGCGAAAAGATTAAAAATAAAAATTATTACACTAAATGCTTGTCTTCACCAAGTGATGTAAGAGACTTAGGAAAACATGGTCTTTGATTGTCAAGAACTCTTACGATCAATCTTGGATCCCGAGACTACTACACACACTCTATGATGGATGATGGATGATGGTGGTGGATGTGGGTTGTGATGGTGGTGGTGGGTGGGTGTAGTGTGAGAGAGGTGGTTTGCCAAGGGATGGTTTGCAAGTGAGCCAAGCACCCCTATTTATAGCCTGCACGGAAGCCCGGACACGGCCCCGTGTCCATTGGGTACGGCCCCGTGTCCACCCATCTTCTCTTTCTTCATTAAATGCAGTTTCTCTGCATTAGTTAACCACGCCCCCGTGTCCGTTGGGCACGACCCCGTGTGCAGAAGTGTATCTGTACTATCAAGATTTGCCTAGATTCTGCGAATCTTTGCGTTCACCACGGCCCCGTGTCCGCTGGGCACGCCCCCGTGGTGGGTGATAGAAACTTCTACAACTTTGTCTTTTCTGCAGACACTTGGGCACGCCCCGGTGCTCACTGAGCACGGGGCGTGTTCAGCCTTCTGTTCTCTTGTTTTTGCTTGGGGAGATGTTGTCGAGGGGTCGGGCATGCCACGTTTATTCCTTTTCTTGTATTATTGTTAGATTTGGCTGCATTTTTGCTTCTTTTGTTCATTTGAGCTCATTTAATTCTGAAAATACAAAAGGAAGACAAAAACACACTTTTTCCAACATTAGTACTAAAAAAGGGTTAGTTTTATGCCACATTTGATGTAATTTATATGTTGTATTTTGTGCACATCAATGGGTAATTTCATAAAATTGCTAATTTATGTTAAATAATAATATCTATTATTTATGGTTATTTTAGTCATTTAGCCGTTTCCCATTAAATACTAATTCCGCCAAGATTTTTAAACTAAAATAACTTTTATATACTTCATTTGTTTTTCAAAAAAAATTATACCATAAAATAAAGTACTTTTTATCTTTAATATGAGTACCATATTCCTATACCTTTTTTTATTTATAAAAGTGACTTATAAAAAAGTTACAAAGAGGTGTTTTATAATTGTGCTAGTTATGTAGTCGGAATGTGCTAGTATGAAAAATGTATTGTGTTGATTTTAAATCTATACGTATGTTCTTATTTTGTTGTGTAATTCTTATAAGAATCAATATCAAAACAACTCACCCACATTAATCCCTTTTGTACGATAAAGTTCAATTCTATATAAACCCCGTTGTGCGATCAGCCTCGAAGACGAACAACATATTGAATACGAACAAGCTAAAGAAGCTGTTGTGCTTTCTGTCACGAAACAAACATCCAACGACAATCAACAATCAGTTAAAGTTAATTATGTGTTGCTAAAGTGTTAATTACTATAGATATGGAATGGATGAGTTGGTTGTTCATGTGCTAACATAGTACACGAGTGAGTGCTGATTATGTGTTAATTACAATAAAATACAAACAAACACGAAAAGTAGATATAATCAGCACATCTTTGTTAAATCTGAAAACCAAAAGATATAATCAGCACATCTGATGTGCTAATAATGGAGAACGATTAAGGATGTTGTGCTAATGTCGTTTATGTTGCTAATGGGGAACGATTGAGGATGATGTGTTGATAATGGAGAACGATTGAGGATGTTATGATAATTATATAATGTAGTGTTGATTGTATTTTTTTATGGTGGTTCATGCAATGAAGAGTTAAATGTTAAAAAATTCAAACTTTAATTTGTATTAAACTTGAATGGATTTAGGGATATTTTTATAATTATTTTTAAGTAGTTATAAATAAGTAGGGTCAAAACGTCTAAATTACCCCTATAGTAATTTGTTATTATGAGACACTTGTCAATTATGTGTTGGTTCTTATAGTTCTTACAAATATAAGTGTTTGTATTTGATCTCATTCCAGATAATATAAGTGTATGTGGTTCTTTTATGGAAAGATTTTTACGGATTAGTTTATAATATGACTTATGAATATATGTATGTATCTTATTTGCTTAATCTAATTTAGCTTACAAATATATCATAAAATTATTTATTTCAAACGAAGGGCTAAGATATAATAAGAAGTTTTTTTGGCTAGGAAGCCTAGGAAGTAATCTTGACCATTAATTGATTTAATCAATGGCTAAGATTAAATGAGTGAAATTGAAGAGAAAAAAAAGAGGTGTGTGAGTTTATGTAAGGGCATTCTAGTCAATCTAGGACAATAGTTTCTCTGTCCTCCAATTCCCCCAATTTTTTAAACGTTAATAACTTTTTCATACGACATTATTTTTTTATAAAAATTGCACCAAAAAAACGAGCGTTTTTTTTTATCTTTAAAACGAGTATACTATTGCTATATTTTCGAAAAAAATATTTGAAAACCCAGTTGCGTAAAACACAATGGACAAAAAACGTAAAAAAATTACTTTTTTTTAAAATGCAATGCAGCAAAAACACAAAGAAATGTCTTATTTCTAAAACGCAATAACCAGAAAACCCTTAAAAATGTCTTTTTTCTAAATCGCAATGGCCTAAAAACACAAAAGAAAGTGTAATTTCTAAAACGCAATTGAGTGAAAACACATAAAAATGTGTTTTACCTAAAACACAATGGACTAAAAACACTTCAAAATGTGTTTTTCTAAAACGTAATGGACCAAAAAACACATAAAAATGTTTTTTTTTTTTCTAAAACGCAATGGCCTAAAAACACAAAAGAAAGTGTTCTCTCTAAAACACATTGAACCAGGGTATGTTTTGTCTGTGAATTGTCTGAACCAGGAAGTAGGAGATCAAAAACTGTCTACGAATTTTTGTATACGAAATGAGGCAATTTCTAGAAAATTAAATTTTCTGATGCAGCTCAACCCCAGCCAGCGGCTCTCCCCTGCTCCCAGAGGCGCTGCCCCCGGACCCCCGCCAAGATTAATTTGTATAACGCAATGACTCAATTCAAAAACCCAAATTGTAAAAATGCAATTCTAAAAATTCTTACATAGATCGAAGCCGATTTCTTCAGATTTCTTCAACGATTGACGAAATTTGAATGTTAGAAACACTTATCAGTGATCGAATCGAGTGATTTGCTTCAAAATCACAGGAAAAAAATGAGATATTGTATGAAATTAAACTATGTTTCTTCAAAAAAAAAAGTTGAAGAACACGTTGATTGGGTGTTTAAATCATTGATTGGTGACGAAAATCGCACTATAATGTAATGTTTATTGAGATAGAAAGTGAAGAAAAGGTTGGAGATGGTGGGTTTTGAAAATGGTAGGTTTTGAAGTTACAAGAGAAGAGAAGAGAAGAAGGGAGAAAATTGGATAAAATTAACTAAAATATCCTTCCTCTTTATTTTAAATTTTGTCACATGTCATAATCATATTGTTTGCTATCCTTCCTAGCTAAAATAAACTTCCTATTTGATCCTCTCCCTTCAAACGAATTGGTCTAAAAAAGCCCAGTCGCAATTGCGATCGGTAACAGTTTTTATCATAAATCATTAGCTAAAAGTTCGGTTACAAAATCTATTGAAAAAGGCTTTCGTCGCAGTTTTAGTCGCTAAATTTACAATGAAAATTTGGGTCACAAAATTAGTTGCATAAGTCATTTGCCACTCGATTTAAAGCGATACAAAACTAGTCATGAGAGAGCATTTGCGTCTGGTTTAACAACCGCCAACATTGTTTTTATAGTTGCATGTATTAACATTCTTATCATATTACTTTTTAAAAGGTAACTTCTGGTTTGACAAATTTAGTGTAGCTAATAGTACACATTCTTTTACATTGTGTACATGTTACATTTTCTTTCCTTTTAAACTAGATTTTAACCCCGCGCGCGTTGCGGCGCGCTAAACCGAGCAGTCCGAGATTCTGAAATAAGCACATCGTAAGGTATGTTGTGACTACCTCATTATCCAAGCTGCAAATATGAGAATCGATTCCAGTGCAACCATGAAGGTTTGTCGTACATTTCAGGAAACTTGCGAAAACCAGCATACAGTTCGCTCCTAAGCTAAGGCCAACAGGAACAACTATAGTCGAATTCGATGATAAAGCGCTATCATTTGTAGATTTTATTGCACTGCTACTGGAAGTCGTGCGCGCTATGCCTTCTGTATCCTGCACAATATTAGGTTAGTGACCTACATTCGTGAAATGAAAAACTCCTAAAAGGGGTATAAAAGATACCTTCTGGCCCTCGGATTTAGACTGGCCTCCTTCTAGTTGACCTGGATCTACAAGATATCAAACTTATACAAACAAAATCATAGTAAGAACACCGATTAAACATAACATGCATAGACATAATATGTGTAGAAAAATGAGTTTCACTCCATGTGCTATCATTGACCCCTCTAGCTTGCAAACTAACTCTAGTTGTAGCTACAGTTAGTCAATTATATTTTATATATAATAAAGCATTGTTAAGTGTTAGTTAACAGTTGTTATAACCTAATAATTTGAAAAAGTTAAGTCATACCAAAACACCTACATACACAGACACAATTTACACAACTGAAAATATATATTGGTTATGTAACGGGTCGAAGCATTTAGGTTTATAGAAAATGTATTAGTTGTATAATTTTAGTATTTAATTAAACCAGGTAGTTATGTCTATAAAATTACGATAACAGTATGACAGGAGATGACGTTAATGATGTCAGATATACACTCCTTTTACCTGGTGGGTGTGTAGTTGTGGTCGACTTTTTAGAACTTCCGCGACCGATCTTTCAAATGGGTGGAACATGTAAGCGAGGAAACACTTACCGGGGTTTCACCACCAGATACCAATAGGGATGAGCACGGTAGCGAACCGATATCGATCCGGAAAATCCCGATCCCGATATTCATGAAAAGTTGGTACCGAATACCGTACCGAAAATACCGGTACGGTACCGGTTGTTCGGTATGATACCGGTTGGTACCGAATTCTTAAACTGATATATTGGCACCAAAATCATCAACCAGCTCTATCTCCCATTTGGATACCAAGATTTGCAAAAAAGTTAAGGCATATACATTATAGAATACTGGAAATTTGAAGAACATGGTTAGGGAAATTAAAGCATTCGACTGTCATCTATTTGTCATTCTCTTTTAATTCATATTTGATACCAAATTCTAAAACTTGTTTTTTTTATAAAGGATCAACTAACAACTATGTTGTTGCTCAAATGTAAATTATTAAGTATGATGGCTTTCATGTTGAATATTAAGTACGCCGGTTAAAAAATATCCTTTGTGTCGTAAAACCATCAAGTCGTAAGGTTAAGGTGACCCCAAACCTCAGCCATGGTCCCTGGTTCTTACATCAACAGACCGAACTGGCCCTTTTGCATATTAAGACAGATCCTTGTTCATGCACAAACATACCCAATGCAAGTATTCAGGGGTAATCCTTCACCCACCCCCCCCCCCCCCCAAAAAAAAAAAAAAAAAAAACCCTCTGTTTATGATATGGGCCAACATTTGTTATGTTTTAATGTTCTATTATTATTCAGTTTAACATGCTAAGCAGTTTCAGTTTAACATTCAAAAATTATAGGATCGTCATGTTTTGTTTCTATATAACGAAAATCAAGGATTTGGAATTTGATTTGGATTGATAATGAGAAGACTTTAGTTCTAAATTACAGTTCACCACCCTACTTGAATTATGGGTGGGAAATAGGAATAAGTGGTAAATCGGTACTAATTTGGTATTACCGAAAAATACCGGTACCAATCCCGAAAATCCTGATCCCGAAAAAATGGTAAACGTAATACCGATACCGAATACAACCGGTATGGTATCAGTACGGGACGGTACCGGTACGGTATCGGTATGGTATTGGTATTCGGTACCTTTATCTTTCTATCTTCTAATCATCGCAAAAAAAAAAAAAAAAAAAAAAAAAAACGCAAATAATACTTAAAAGAATAACCCTAAACCCTAAATCCAACAATCAACTACACACAAAATTGAACACCTCCGACAAGGTAAAAGCCATTAACAATATCTACATGAAAAATGAAAGCATACCACACAGAAAATTATGCACAGCTTAGCCAATCACCTGAGTAAAAACATACCAACCTAAGGCGAAAGCAAAAATTTCAGCAATTAAACAAAACGTAAAAGAAACATACAGAATTTGAGCAAAAAGCAACCAGACTACAGCAACGGATATGTTGCAGGCGGCTAGGATTTCGGAAACCGGTCGCCGGAGACTCGCTAGGTCAGAACTAAACCACTGAAAACCCTTGAGCCGCCACCATCTACACGTGCCGGGAACCTGCCGCCGGAGACACCTCTCTCTCTCTCTCTCTCTTTCTTCCGAATCTCCCTTTCTCTCTTACTGGCACCTCTCTATCTTTGTTTCTCAGAAGCACATAACACCGAGTTGAAAAGCACCCATTTTTTTTTTGAAAAACACCCAAAGCTAAGGGTACAAACAACCAATGCTTAAACTTGTTGCTTATTTATAGATTTTAATTTTAATTTTAATATGTTGCCAGATTTGTTGTTTTACACATCTTGATTTCACACCAGCACTCTTCCTATTTTGATGATTTTTTAATTATTTTTTGTTATTTATATATTACAAACCAACGACTAAATAAAACCCTCTAAAAGCAAATAAACAAGTTGTATTGTGAAAGAGACACCTCCCTATCTTTTGATTGCTAAGACTTGAGCCCTGACATCAGAACCTTGAACCCTTGGACCTCTCACCACCTTCCGTGTAATTCAACCCTCCAAGGCTTCCTTATAAATACCAAACACCAAAGTAAACTCCACAAAGAAATCCCTCTTCAATTTTCTCACTACATTTCCATCATTCTTACCAAATACCTTCTCTACTCCATTTTCGAGCAATAGACTTGCTTGTTTCAAGACGGATGGATCTGAATATAGACGTTCGGTTGCTTCTCTTACCTCTTGCACATCTTGTTTTCCCTCACTACGCATCTGCCATCATCACCATATTCCTTTTCTTTGTATCCTTCAAAGTCCCCATTAGCTTACGACTAACAACAAATTCTCTGCTCCGTTTTCGAGCAATAGACTTTTCAGTTTCGGTGACTATATGTTTCTTATGTTTGATCTTCATTTCAACACCCCGCGTTTGGATTGTTAGTTCCGTCTCTTTGTATGCTTACTACTAGAAAATCTGAAACTTTTTACACCAGTTTTCGTAGGAAATGCGTCATAAAACTGGCTTTTCTACGCATTTATGACAAACACCTGATGTAGGAAAACACCTCGTAGGAAACTCGTTTTCAACGCATTTCCTACGCAACTTCCTACACATTTTCTACGAAACTACTACGTCGCAAATTGCTACGAATCTCCTACAATATATTTAATTATTATATTTTAGGATTTATTTTTTTAGCTACACATTTCTGACCAAAAAATAAATCAAAAAAATTAACAAATTTTAATACAACATTATTTGTGACCCACTTCTGACAAATAAATTAGAAGCGTTACAAATTTTCGAGGAAACTGGGTACTTTTTGTGACCCAATTCCAACAAATACATAAGAAGTGTTGTTACAAATTTTCAATGAAACTGAGTATTTTTTGTGACCCAATTCCAACAAATAAATAAGAACTGTTGTTACAAATTTCCGAGAAAACTAAGTATTTTTTATGACACAATTCCGACAAATAAATAAGAAGTGTTGTTACAAATTTATGAGGAAATTGAGTATTGTTTGTAATGGTTTTTCGACGAAATTGAGTATGTTTTGTGACAAATTTCTGACAAAATAAAGAAAAGAGGTCTAATAATTTTTGACAATTTTCCGACAAAAGCTTTTTATGGAATCGCCTAAAACAGCACCAAACCCCGCTCAAAACAACACCATATCAGCGCTCAAAAATAGAAATATCATATTCCAAACCGCCCAGAAAATTATTGAAATATATATATTAAATTTGCACCAAAACCAGCAGCATAATTTATATAAATTTTATATAAATGAAGCCAAAACCCAAACAAATTCAATAAACCTGTCTAATTACATTATAACATGTTTTACAAAACTTGTTCAAATAGAAACTATACTAACATGTATTGTGTGTTGTATTTGTACTAAAAGAAAATAAATGTTGAGAGGTACATATAGCCATTCCAAAGACATCATCATCACTTGCTGGCCAGGATCTACAAGAATAGACACAGAGTCATTAAAAAGCACAAGGCAAAACATTTAAAATTCCATCTAAATCTTTACATAAAATGAATATATACTCTAATAAATATGAAAATGGAATATTTTGTATATATGAAATTAGGAGAAGGTTTACACGAATAAAAAAAAACACTATACAATAACAACAACAAACAATTACAACACATGTTGTATTATCCTACATTTGTAAGTTAAGGGGAATAGTGTCAGCCAGCTTGTCTGACACTCCCCCATTGGACCAACACGTTTATTGTTTTAAATCCATTTTAAAATTACGTTTTAACACCCAGCTCAAAATAAAATTATTCTTTTTGTCCCCATTTCAAAATTACGATCTTGCCCTCAATTCAAAATTACGACTTTGCCTGGTACTCTCCCATTGGACCAACCAGATTATTATTTTATATCCATTCTAAAATCACGTTTTTGTCCCTCTTTAAAATTACGGTTTTATCCTCATCTCAAAATAAAATTACGCTTTTGTCCCCAGCTCAAAATTACGATTTTTCCCTCCATTCAAAATAAAATTGTGGTTTTCCCCTCAGCTTAGAATTACCTTTTCGCCCCCAGTTTAAAATAAAATTTTGTTTTTGCCCACAGCTAAAAATTACGATTTTGCCCTCTGTACAAAAATGTGATTTTTCCCCGTTTAAAAAATTGTGATTTTGCCCTCATTTCAAAATTACGTTTTTTTCCCATTTCAAAATAAAATTATGTTTTTCGCCCCAATTCAAAATTACGATTTTGGCCTCGGTTCAAAATAAAATTGTGCTTTTGCCTCCAGCTTAAAATTACGCCTGTGCCCTTAGTTCAAATTTATATTATCTTGTTACCCCAAGTTCAAAATTACGAATTTGCCCCTGTTAAAATTTACAATTTTGCCCCCGGGTCAAATTTACGGTACTGCCATTACTTTAGCTTTTGGCAAATTACGATTTTACCCCAGTCAAAAAATACAACTTTCTCTCGGTTAAAAATTACAATATTGCCATTGTTTTAGTTTTTTTTTATCAAAACTATAAAGGTGTTTTCTTTTAATTGGTTGACTCGATTTAATTGTTTTTCGTGTCAATGAGCTAACTAACACTCGCTCATTATTCGGTCATCGTCCCGCAACGCGGGCGGGGCAACACCTAGTTAGTATACAAAAAGAAAAGAAAGAAACATGACTGGAGTAAATATATATCATTAAACAGACCTTTCAATTTTGTTATTATTTGTCTCTTCCATCCCATCTGCAACCATTTGAAAGTTTCAAAACTGCAAGTTTACAAAGTTACGAGTTTCAATTAGTATAAGCATCCAGAAGAAGAACTAAATTTTGTAGGCAGAAATGACACAATTAAACTAGTTTATTTTCATATGTAACAAAATATACATAAATTACACAAGGGAATATTTCACAGAATAGTAACCAAGTTTTAAAAGTGTTATAATTAGGTCATTGGTGTCGTTTTTGTCACAATTAGATAAATTAACATTCAAATCGAGCCATGTCTTTTTTTCCACGTGTCAAGAAAAAAATGGAGCATAAGATGTTGGGGTCGAATTATTTTAATATATGACATTATATTTATTAAAAATAAAAACCATTTAATTACATTAAAAATTAAAAAAAACAAGTTACAATCCACGTCATCACTCGACGTTAGCATCAAATAAAAGAGAAAAAAGAAACAAAAATTCACATCACCATGGTTACCTATGAAATGGATGAAAAAACCCTTAATTTTAATGAATAATGAATGTTGAGTGACATGATTGAAACACTTTTGAAACTTGAGTGACCTAATTGGAACACTTTTGAAACTGGGTTACTATTCTACAAAGTTACCCCCACAATTGATAATTATGAGCATTCAGAGAAAGAAGTGAATTCGAAAATCGATGAAGACGAATGATGATTTGATAATCAAATTTTTTTTGATTGAATAGATCTCTAGTTTGAAGAATTTGGAAAGGGTTAGTTACCTCTGGTTTGTGCTTTGACGCAGAGATTGACGACCGACTGGGGGTTTGTGGAGGTGGTGGCACTGTGGTGGTTCTGTTGCCCCTGCTGCCGTCCGCCGCCACCAGATGGTGGTGGTCGGCCGTGCCTCCTCCTCTTTCACTGTTCTTTCTCACTCTCACGTCGATCTCCCTCTCCGGATCTCTCTCTCCAGATCTCTTTCTCGCTCTAAACAGTCGTGGGTGTGTGTATAAGGTGGTACAAGGAAGGGGATGGGGGTTGTGTGTGGTTGGCTTGCTGGAATCCCACCGGCACCGCCATACCGTCGCCGGAGTCTGGCTGCCGGAGTAGAAGGAGAGACAGAGTGCAGGTGGAAGGGGGCTAGGGTTTGAAAAAATGGGGGTGAAGGAGATTAAGATGCTTAGACCGTGGGGCTTGGGTTGGGGCATTGGTTGACACGTGGATGTTGAATATTAACAAACCCATGGTCAAGTTTTAAGGGGTATGGTGGGGCTTGGGTTGGGCATGGCTGGGCTGGCGTGGCCAAGCCACATCAACATTTTTTTAATATATATATATATATATATATATATATTTATATTTATTTTTTTTAAACTACATAAATAATAAACATAAATATTTTTTTATCAAAATAAAAAACAATCATACTTCGTCGTCTTCGTCGGTTTCGAACCCAGGAATCGTTGAAACATGATCCACCAAATCAGATCGAAGGTTGTGATGTATATCCCTTGACTTGATCAAAAATTCATTTGCCGCTTTATCTTGGTCTGTTACGTTACCTGGTTGGGGGTCATCCTCATCATAGTAGGTAACGACCGCTCTACCTTCATCCTCCAAAATCATGTTGTGAAGAATGATACATGTGTACATCACGTTTCCAATCTGATCCTTGTCCCATAGTCGACAAGGCATTGCCAATATTCGCGACCTTTTCTTCAAAACACCGAATGCTCGCTCGACGTCTTTACGTGCAGCCATCTGGACCCTGTTAAACTTTAATCTCTTTGGATTTGTGGCACCGTGTTTTGTGAACGATTTTACGAGAACCCCCGACTCTGGGTAAATCCCATCAACTAGGTAGTACCCATACACGTACTCAACCCCGTTTACAAAGAAAGTTCCTTTGGGTCCTATACCATTTACCCGATCATTGAAAAGGGGCGAGTGGTTTATGATGGTAATATCATTATGTGAACCTGGCATACCGAAGAACGCATGCCATATCCAAAGATCTTGGGACGCAACCGCTTCAAGCATGATGGCTGGCATCCCGTGAAATCCACTCGTGTGAGCGCCTTGCCATTGGGTAGGACAAAGTTCCCAAGGCCATTTCATACAATCTAAACTACCTAGCATCCCGGGTAGCCCATGATAATCTGCGTGATGTTCCAATAATTGTTGCATGTCACTGAACGAGGGCTTTCTCAAATATTTTTTCCTATAAAGTTCTAGAATACACGAACAAAAGTTGTGAAGACTTTCTCTAGCTACACGTGCAGACATTTTTAAATAGTCATCCATAATGTCCGAACTATTGCCGTACGCTAACTGCCTAAGTGCGGTCGTGACCTTTTGCCACGTACTAAATCCTAATTGCCCGACTACATCGGGTTTTTGTTGGAAATAAACATACTTCTCCTCAAGATCTCTAGATATCCTTAAAAATAAGTTTCTACTCATACGAAAACGACGCCTAAACATTTTTTCATCATACTTAGGTTCCGCTGAGAAGTAATCGCTTACCAACAAATCGTTAGCGGTGTGCCGTTCACGAGCGATGTACCTTCTCCTACGTTTAGTTTGTTGAGTCTCTTCCTCATCCTCTTCGTCTTCCACGATAGCTTTCACCACCGTCGCGATCGTTTGTATAAATATTTCCGCACCATCGTCAGATGATGATGACGATTCAGTATAACTTGAAGAACTCATGGCAAGATTGTGTTTTATGTGTTTGATATTGTGTGAGAAAAATGATAAATATGGTAAGGTATTTATAAAGGAATTTTTTTTTTAAATAGCCCCCAACGGCTAGCCCAACAGCTAGTTTGGTTTGGCCATTCACAGCCCGCCATGTCAGCTTGCTAGACCCGCCCCACACCCGGCTTGAAACCCAAGCCCCAAGGGCCACACCCTAACCCAAGCCCACCCGGGATGGTGGTTTGGGCGTTTTCCCCCAACCCACGCCCAAACCCCCGCCCCATACCCCATAGTCTTATATAGTTAGGTTATAGGTGGGTTGGGCCCAAGGCCCATTATATCGTATTCGGTCTATTTATGCGGCCCAATCATTATTCTAAAGCCCGTTTTCACACCCAAACTCCGTAAAGTGTCGTATAACATAATTTTAGTATTAAAACACATAAATTAGGGTTGATAGTCGACGTTTGACGCGTTCGTTCGTCGGTTGCGTTAAAATCGTGTAAATCACTAAGGTCGTCGTTTCTATCCGTTTGTCGATCCAATTTCGACCGCGGGTGTTAAAATTCGATCACGAAGCTAAATATATTACATACATACATACATACAGGGTCTATTACGATGGTCTTTAGGGGCGGATTTATGTGTGGCCGAGGGGTAGCCAGGGATACCCTCAACTTTTTTGGTGAAGTGCAATTTTATTTTTGGTTTCCGTTTTGTTTTATTTATGGGGATACCCCTAAGCAAATGTTAGGATACCCCTGAGTGTAGGTAAAGATAAAAATGAAATGAAGTTTTGCGGTTGACGGAAACGAAATTTTCCTATGGACTGCAGCGAAATTTTCCGTTGGATTGTGTCACACCCCAATTTTCCACGTGTCACCGGTGGGCCCGGTGGGGAGTATAGTGACGTAGTTGATATCATCATAGTCAAACAACACAATATTTAAATGCACAGCGGAAGCAAAAAAAATAAATATATTACAAACCGATATAAATTAATATCAAGTATTACAAACGGAATGTAAAGGATCCACAGGCGGATAAAAAAAATAAAATGAATCATTTGTTCAACAGACTTTAAAGCATCCAAGCTTGCGAGACTTATTGTGGACGCTAGAAGACAGCCAGCCTATTACGAGTAGTACCTGCACTTAACCTTTTAGAAAATACGTCAGTTTACACTGGTAAATACAATTTAACTGACTCATTTTGAAAAGGGTTGAAAATTGATTTGAATGCACGTGGCACAAAACATTTTATAACTTGGGATAATTATTTAATATTATAATCTTGTGAACGAATTACATGTTACTTGTGCGTTCAGTAGCCCGGATCTCGTCCGGGTTAAAGATCAATAGACCCACCACAATATTGAGTTATACACTGACAGGTGTACGCCTACACCCCGTCCTCAGGTCGTGGCCATTTCGTAAAATGATGCCAGGGATATCCGGGACATGGTCATTAACCCCCCAAAGGCTTTAAGTGAACAAGACAGTTTAAACGAGCCGATTAAATTATTCAATTAACCACCCAGCAAGTACAGATAGCTTTTACTGAGCTATATTCAATTTCGTAAAATGATGTAAGATTTGATGCTCGATCAAGCGGTATTCTATATACCGTAACCCAAGCCCGTATAGGGAAAATAAGTTAAAAGTATTTACCTGAGCTAAATATAAATTCAATCCCAGCCGTATACCACCAAGCAAGTACAGATAGCTTTTACTGGGCTCCTAAATCTGGAACGAAGGTTTTTAATAACCTATTAGATTCCTAACGGGTCTTTAATTAAGCATAAGCTTAGACCGGTTAACTTTCAAAAGGAAGACACGGTTCAAACGCATGATAAAGCGAAGACCGGTTTAGAATGTGGTTTTGACCCGACAAGCTTGCATGCTTGTTTAATATGGGTAACTTAAACACATTCGGGATTTTGAGACAAAAATCATATGGTTTGACCCATTTCAGCTAATATATGCGAACTAGTCACATAAGCCGATCCGAACGCGACAAGTGCGTAACGAGTAACCAAAAGAGTCATATACAGGTTTCCTAAGTTAATATGCCTTTAATATGTTGTGATATCAGTAGGATATCTTCCATTATGCCCAAAACGAGTTTAATCTCAAAATAGGCCCCGTAGGGGTATTTTGGTCATTTTAAAGATTATAAAAGAGTTTATTTATAAATCTCAGTTACAGGTCTGATTTATACAGTAAATACACTTAATTTAACATGTTATCACAGTAGGGTATGACCTATATGTGAAACTTATCATTTAAAACCAAACTATGCCCCTTAGGGGTATTTTGGTAATTTCACTTAGGCTAAAAAGGTCAAAACTGGAAACCTGAGTTTAAAAACTTATACTTACTGTTAATATACTAAAAATATCAGTAGGTATCAACCTTATATGTTTAATATGGTCTTAGCACATACTATGCGTTAAAAACGCTTAAAAGGACGATTTGGAGCCATTTCCGGGTTTTCAAAGAAAAGCTGATATTTTTATAATTCCAGAAGGCTCAAAATATTGTATTTATCGAATAAAATCAGTAGAAAAAGGTTTGGGGTCAAAAGGATTTGTAAAACTCATTTTATGGCTTAAAAGGGCAAAACCGTCATAACCCGAATCAACCTAGAGACCTATGTTATGCTCAGCCAAAAATTAAATAAAAATCTTCAAAAATCCCAAAATATTATATTACATCAGTGGGTAAAAAGTTTGATATCAAAAAGTGGGTTTAAATAGGCTATACGCTAATTACGCCAATTAATTAACATAAAGCTTTCAAATTACGCTAATGAGCATAACTCTTAATCTAGACCTCAAACTGATATCAAATTTTAGGTGCAAGTTTATAAATCAGTAACTAAGGTTTCTACTCTTTCACTTTTTCAAAAATCACGTTTTATAGTCAAAAGGGCATAATAGTCAACATTTAAGCATTAATCGGAAACATGCATATGAATCGGATAAGTATTGAATCAAGTTGCATAATCTCAGAGAGTTATACTTATATGAAACCTGGTCCAAAATAAGCTCTAAGGCAGGTCTTAAACATGCATAAACGGGTCAGAACTGAAAGTCAAAGCAAAAGTCAAATTATGCGACTTTCGGTTCCGATCCGGGTTTAATACTGAAAATTGTCGAGTTGAACATGTTGGAACATGTTCTTACATTAATTACCATATTATATTAATGATCAACAGGTTGCATGTACCCTACATTGCTAATTATGCTTAAATTTGAAAATACACATTCTGTTGACTTTTTAAAGTAAGCTTTGACTCGACAATTAACATAGTTAGAGTGGGAATCTGAAAGTACCCTTTTAAGGGTTTGTTACCCACATAAATACCTACTTGTAGGTACTTTCAATTCGAGAAATGACTGAGCGGATTTCAATTAATCGCAAAGTCAAATTTAAATTACGATGGTTTGACTAATAGCTAATTAACTAAGCTAAAACGAAATCGAAAGGGTTATGAACACTTACAAGAGTCCTAATTACTATTAGAGATCACTAGAAGGCCTGAGGTTGATCAGAGAGCTTCAGAATTTAGAATGCAAGTGAAGTATCAAGTGAACTCATCACCTATTTATACTTTTCGGGACTTCGTATGATCGCGACAAGTGTCAGGGACATGTAATCAGATTAGGACAGGTGTTAAACCACCTTTTAAAACCGGTGGGCAGCCCCTAGAATCGAGTTTAAGAGCTAGGAACCAGTTTTGAACAACATCCAGCAATAAACAGGCTATTTTCAGCTGTTTTCCACATCTGGCCAGTCCTCGCGGCCCGCGTAGGGAACAACAGGAAGTTACGCGGCCCGCCTGACAGTCTAACTCAGCAACAGCAGTTTCAAATATGGCAGGAATGGCCCCTGTGAGCTTTTATGGTTATTTTAGGCACGTTTAAGGCCCGTTAACCTCATTTCAAGGCTCTAACATGATGCCTAAATATAGAGGACATGAAACATGCTCAAAAATATGTCGGATGTCGGTTCGTTTGGCCGTACGGTCTCGTTGTGCGTCGAATTACGACGAAACACAGACGGATGCTAAAAACGGTCCAAATTACGCGACGAGTGGAATTTTATCAAGGAGATCACTAAAATAAAATATTTTAGTGCTTACATAAATTTTTGGGTGTCCGGAGATGTTCAGAATGTGAGATACGCGCTAAAATGCAAACTTGTGCACTTTTTGACACTTTTAGCCCCTGCATGACATAAAAGTTTATTTTTGCGCACGAAACACCTCTAAACCTATTTCTAAGCTATACGAAGGATAAATAGGGTATATTTAACTCATGTACATATTCCGGAATGTCGGTTATCATACGAATCGGCATACTTTTGCCGTTTGACGCAATTAGTCCTTAATTGCGCAAAGTAGCGTGAAATGCCGTTTAACGATATCCAAGCCTTCCATGGCCCATATTGCTCATTCCCAAGCATATACATACATGTTACTATGCTCCCGTTCTCTTAAATGGTCACCGAAGGGCGTAGATTTAAAAGTTGACGCTTTAGGTCCCTCTATTGCGCAAACTTGCGCATTTCATCATTTAATAGTATTGAAGCCTCATCTAATCCATATTAGACATTCTTGAAAGTATTATTAAACATCACGATGCTTTGGATTCGCTAAAAGGTCATTCAGAGGTATAATTAAACATATTGACACTTTTAGCCCCTCTAACTTGCAAAGTTGCGCGTAACTTTACTTATAGGCATAAAAACGTTAGATGGCCATTATTTGGCATTCCCGAGAGTATAATTAAATATTATTAAGATCCCAGTTTGTTAGAAGGTCACTCAGAGGTAAGAATTAACATGTTGACGCTTTTAACCCTTTATTGCGCAAACTTTCAATTAAATACGCAAACGACTACACTTATTCATCAAGTGGCACATTTGTGAATATAAACATCGTGAGAGGTTATTTGGAAACTTATTTTAGGTATGCTAACACTTCCAGTCCTTTTATTATCAAAGTTTTCGATTTTTCAAAAAATTAGTCCCTTAAATTCAACATTGGACTTTATTAGGGTTTATTACACGTGTCAATACATCATTGGACGTGATTTTTACTAGGTGTTACATCCTCACCCTCTTAAAAGAAATCTCTACCTCGAGATTTGCTAAAATGCTGGAAGTACTTTTTGTCACATAACGGACTTAACTTCTATAGCATATCTGGAGTCTCTCCAAGCTCCCAATTTGACCTCTATATAATAGGTTCATGTATCCTTTTTGAGGTTTCTTATCCTGTCGATCCGCATTCGATACAGGTTTATCATTATATCACAAGTCTGCCAACCGTTATGTGATAGTGCTTCTTGACTTATTGGCGAAACATATCCTTTAATCCTTAGGGTGTAATACATTGCGAGCTCCGCCAAGCTCCTTAAATAGGTTTTAGCTCATAAGTTATTTGATCTTTGATACATTCGATTCCTTCGAATGATTTTATATATTCAGAGCTTAACTAGTCTGGTAATTAACAAATTGGCACACCCTTCCAGAGTGATATCTTTGTTGAACCTTATTCCTTAACAAGGACTTAGGAGGGTTGCTATTTTCATTAATCTTTGATTTTCTGCCAAAACTGGCAATCTTACAGATGATCATGGATTTGTATGATCCTATTCATTGTTTCCAAGGCAATATTCAGATCTTGATGATTGGACGTACCAATCTTCTATTTAACAATAGGTATTCAACATTCCATCTAAGCAAGGTCTCCAAAGGAGCAGCCTTGATACTTATACATCAACTATTATAGAAAAGCTTATCTCAATGTGAAATGGTTATTCCAACCATTACTTAAAACTAATCTTAAGGGATAGTTAATCCTCACAGTTAGTCGAACAAATCGACGATCCTGGGCAGCTGATGGAAATTCTTAATTGTTGCCTAATTTGGGTTGCGGTATTCAATGCATAAGCAAAATGAACCGTCTTTCTTAATTAACAATACCGAATTCTTAGAATATAGGGTTAGGCTATATGAATTCTTTATTTTCAAAACTTATTTAATTGGGGTTTTGATTCTTCCAATAATGGCACTAGCCGTCTTGGAGATTTCATAAGAATACAACCCTAAATGGGATATAAATCTTAATTCTACCTGCCTCTCAGGAGGTAAACAGGGTAATCAAGATACAATGAGGTTACAGAGATTTTCCAAATCTCAGGCTCCAGTTCATCTGTCATATTCTGTGTCAGATAAGTGACACATTTATGTCACAAGTCCATGAATTCCTTAATCGGGAACATTTACTTTGGCAATTCCATTCTGGATATCTTCCTTGAATACCATTAGTTGACTTTAGTACCATATGACTATTAGAATATCCTTGCGGTTCCATGCATTAAACCTCCATACTGATCAGGCATGGAAGCAATCTATGGAACATATTAAGATACAGCAATCCTCATGTGGCGCTTTTATCATACTATCTGGTATTCGCAATCGATAGAGATCAAAGAGATATCAACTATACATGCTGACGCACTTCTTCTAGAGAGAGGGTACTTCTAGAATTCCATGATTAGAGATTTCTAACAGGAACAGAAGAAATGGTTCTTATGATTTTGCCTGTAAGTTTTACCCTACACTTACTATCTGGGGTTCTTACGGGAAAGATTAAAAGTTTTCTAAGCTTATGGTTTTATGAGAGACTTAGCAGTACCTGCAACCAAACGTAACTCCTAGCCATAAAATCACCATAATGGATTTATCTGGTGTCATTATTAATGCGAGCTGCCTCTAATCATACATCAGGAGGGCTAAACGCCTCCATTCTTAAACCTTTTAAACTTAGCTATAAAACCTTTGATAAATTGTAAGGCAATCTCGACCTCGACTGGTTATTTCTTAATCTATAAAACGTGAGTAGTTGAGGTGGATCCATAATGGATTCATAATAAGCAGGCTTTGAAATCTTAATGTGCCCTCTTATTGCCGATGCTAAATCATAATATATATATATATATATATATATATATATATATATATAGTGCATTATGCTTAAATTCTAGGTTAACCGAATAAGAGCACTATTTCCATCAATGAACCAAGGTCTGCAGCACACTGCCGATAGTTTATAAATCTTATGGGGGAGTCGGAAAATTATTACTCAATCTTTTCCTATTCCGTGACGCGTATAATAGGTTTTCTAATAAGGTCCTTAAAACTTGGACCATCCCATAATGTATAAGAGGATCTTTCTTGTGGATTTCATTAATGTCCTCACTAATCAAGGGTATTACCCTCGAATGATTGTGATGTATACTTTACCATGTTCTTTCTAGTATAACCACTGATATACTTAATGGTTTCTACTTCATCTTTTCTAGTGTTTAGTCAACATAAGCAAGCCAAGAGTAACCAAAACATAGAGGTAAAATCTTGGATTCCAATACTTAGTCAACATAAGGAGGATAAGTAGGTGACTTATAGTAAGAAGTAAGGAAGTTATTGTACATGTGCTTATATTCAATCAAAATAGAAATTTCACAAACTAGGCACCTAGCTCGGTTGGCTAGGCGCGCGAAAGGGTGTGGCCTAGACCCAGGTTCGATTCCGGGGACGGCCGGTTCCACCATTTTTTTTATGTTGTTTAATATTAATTAAACGTACGGATACATGTAATTATGAGGGTTGTCTCATAAGGAGTCTTGATAACTACTTGTTTCTTATTATACACAATATGGGCTTGATTTTCAAGACAACCAATCGATTTTTTATCACTATATTGAGTCCTTATACTTTAACGGAAACTAGGACATCGGACGAATGATTCCTAATGGATATAAAACATCCATCTAATATTGCTGAAGTAGTCTCTGAGGTACTATCGACCAATTTTACTTTATACTTAACGCTTAGAGTTTTAACAGGCAGATTTAATGATTTACAAAATCTATTGTCTACGAAAGACTTATCTGAACCTGAATCAATAATACTCTAGCATGAGCGTTATTGATAAAGAAAGTACCTGTTGTGATATTGTCATCCTGAATAGCCTCTTGAGTGTCCATTTGAGAGCTCCCAGCTTTGGTCTCCTTAGCCTCCCCAGGCTTCTTGGTTTTATTTGGGAAATTTGTCTTGATGTGCCCTATTTCATTGCAACCATAGCAGGTTGCGTCCTTTATGTCTTGGCACTCCAAGGTCTTGTGCCCTTTCTTGTTACAAATCCCACAAGGCCTAGCTTGAGACTCCAGAGTGCATTTCCTTTTAATTGCCTTCTTTGGGCAGCGGTTAATTATGTGCCCCTTCTCGCCACAATCATAGCATGTGGCGTCCTTCAAGTCCTTACACTCATGGGTCTTGTGATCCATCTCCTTGCAGATGACACATCCCCCGGTCTGCTCATAGAAACATTTTCCGAAATGCTTCTTCTTGCAGGTTTTACATTTGGGTTTTGCCTCCTTTGGTTTGGACTGGTTATAGTTCGAACCGGTCTTACCCTTTTTACAACATTTATTTGGGGTATCATCGCACTTTCGCTTATGATCCTTCAACACACGGTCCACAACGTTGTTTACGGCTGTATCTATCATAGCCTGTAACTCGGTGCTTGTTAAGTTCAGTCTTGCATCATCATTCTGATCAACTAGACGATTGTAAGCTTCAGAGGAGTCAGCCATGGTGAAGCTTTGAAGGCTTCAAACCAAGTAGTAATAAATTGGTTTAATTATATAGCGAGTTGTCGAATTTGATGTTTGAATAGCCATGGTGCAAATCAACCATATAGGCCAATAGATAGTATTTAATTTATTTGATTATGTTTTGCCTAGGTTTTTAAATAACCCATCATTGGCATTTAAATGGGATATGATCCTTCATATTTATTAGACAGGGGACATAAGTCACGACTGTCAATGTCGTATTGACATTTTATATAGCACATAGGGCTTGTTCCCCAGGACTTTTGATGGCACAGGGGCCTTGTCACTTAGGAAAATTTAAAACATAATCAATGATTCCTTTGGATCGGAAAATTTCATAATTCATTGCCTTGACAAGAAGTTATGAATTTAAAACTAACTTTTTCATGTATACATCTTTGCCCGTGGGTATACATCCCAGATGGATGCTTAGATGTGTACATCATGTTCGACGTTTATTAGCCATGATTCCTATTGATCATTTAGGCTAAATAGGGGGTTTGGAAGTTCCTAATATAAAGATGACAAGCGTGATTGTATCACTGTTGTCGGGAGTGTTAACACGTTTTCAAGTGTTAATAAGGATCTGAATCTCTCTTTAAACAGGTTTTACCATCTTAGCTAGGTCTTCAATGACATTCAAGCTAGGTCAAACCTTTTAAGATTCTCTTTTAATATTTATACTGTCAGGAAAGGAATGATATCTATTTTATTCAGGATTTTTATTATAATTATCCTAAATTTAATTAAAATATAACTATGGCACAAAAGGCCAAGTCACAGGGACAACTTTATATTATAAACCTTGATTTTGTAGAATTAAGGTATTTAGGCTTGAACGTGTTCATGCCTCTTCTTGACAGGGAGTTGTAGACTACGACTGTCTTTTGTCTTATATGACAATGAGTATAGCCCGTAGGCAGTATATCCCTTGTTATAATTTAATAATAGCTCAACAGCCTAGTCATATGGACAAATTTAGTTTATAAACCAGGATGTTACAAAATCGAGGTATTAAGGCTTGAATCAAAGTTCATTGCCCCTTTTTAACAGGGGGTTGTAGACCACTACTGTCTTTAGTCTCAAAGGACGTTAATTATAGCCCGTAGGCATTTCCCTTCTAAGGGATGTTTATGGTATGATCATCTTATAGGATGATATAAGCCATGATTTCTAAATCACCAGGCTAGATAAGAAAATTGGAAAAAATCTAATATAAGAACGACTGTTGTGATTTTCTCAAATCACATTTGTCGAGAGTACTAACACGTTCTAAGGTGTTAACAAGGATTTGAATCCCTTGAATAGGTTCTACCATCTCGGCCTTGTAATATAGGCTAGGTTTTACTTTAAGATTCTTTTTAATAATTAACGCAGAACAAAATTTTAAATCGGGATGTTAATAAGGATCCGAACCTAAATTGAGGAACTGCCATCTTGGCCGGGTCTTAATAATGACACGAGGCTAGGTCTTGTCCTTTTTAGATTTTGCCATTTTATTATAATGGTAGATCTTATAATATAGGAATGATATTTTTAAATAAAATCGTTCCCTTAAAATTTAAACAAGTATATGATTGCCCTAAACGGGACTTGAAAATGAATAATGTTGTCCTCAAGGGACTAAAAGATAAATATCGTTATAAAGACTTTTAAGGAAACGATCTTCAGCAAAAGGAGTTTCTTTTTCATTTCCTTTCTGAATGCTTCTCCTTAGTTGTACGTTAATCCTAGTCGCAATACGAAGCTCTGCCTTTCCTAGGCTTCAAATGAGGAGAATCTCCATTACAGCTTCTTGCTTGGCGACACAATAAATTATATAATCGAAAGTAATAATCCTCCGAATAGAGACGAGAGTATTCCTATGTTAAGTCTAGACTCAGAAGGTCAAAGAATGTGCTATTGTGTCATTGAGATTAAACACAAAAAGCTAGTGTTTAATTCACTCAATGTTGGCTCTGATACCAACCTGTCACACCCCAAATTTCCACGTGTCACCGGTGGGCCCGGTGGGGAGTATAGTGACGTAGTTGATATCATCATAGTCAAACAACACAATATTTAAATGCACAGCGGAAGCAAAAAAAATAAATATATTACAAACCGATATAAAGTAATATCAAGTATTACAAACGGAATGTAAAGGATCCACAGGCGGATAAAAAAAATAAAATGAATCATTTGTTCAACAGACTTTAAAGCATCCAAGCTTGCGAGACTTATTGTGGACGCTAGAAGACAGGCAGCCTATTACGAGTAGTACCTACACTTAACCTTTTGGAAAATACGTCAGTTTACACTGGTAAATACAATTTAACTGACTCATTTTGAAAAGGGTTGAAAATTGATTTGAATGCACGTGGCACAAAACATTTTATAACTTGGGATAATTATTTAATATTATAATCTTGTGAACGAATTACATGTTACTTGTGCGTTCAGTAGCCCGGATCTCGTCCGGGTTAAAGATCAATAGACCCACCACAATATTGAGTTATACACTGACAGGTGTACGCCTACACCCCGTGCTCAGGTCGTGGCCATTTCGTAAAATGATGCCAGGGATATCAGGGACATGGTCATTAACCCCCCAAAGGCTTTAAGTGAACAAGACTGTTTAAACAAGCCGATCAAATTATTCAATTAACCACCCAATGATGTAAGATTTGATGCTCGATCAAGCGGTATTCTATATACCGTAACCCAAGCCCGTATAGGGAAAATAAGTTAAAAGTATTTACCTGAGCTAAATATAAATTCAATCCCAGCCGTATACCACCAAGCAAGTACAGATAGCTTTTACTGGGCTCCTAAATCTGGAACGAAGGTTTTTAATAACCTATTAGATTCCTAACGGGTCTTTAATTAAGCCTAAACTTAGACCGGTTAACTTTCAAAAGGAAGACACGGTTCAAACGCATGATAAAGCGAAGACCGGTTTAGAATGTGGTTTTGACCCGACAAGCTTGCATGCTTGTTTAATATGGGTAACTTAAACACATTCGGGATTTTGAGACAAAAATCATATGGTTTGACCCGTTTCAGCTAATATATGCGAACTAGTCACATAAGCCGATCCGAACGCGACAAGTGCGTAACGAGTAACCAAAAGAGTCATATACAGGTTTCCTAAGTTAATATGCCTTTAATATGTTGTGATATCAGTAGGATATCTTCCATTATGCCCAAAACGAGTTTAATCTCAAAATAGGCCCCGTAGGGGTATTTTGGTCATTTTAAAGATTATAAAAAGAGTTTATTTATAAATCTGAGTTACAGGTCTGATTTATACAGTAAATACACTTAATTTAACATGTTATCACAGTAGGGTATGACCTATATGTGAAACTTATCATTTAAAACCAAACTATGCCCCTTAGGGGTATTTTGGTAATTTCACTTAGGCTAAAAAGGTCAAAACTGGAAACCTGAGTTTAAAAACTTTTACTTACTGTTAATATATAAAAATATACTAAAAATATTAGTAGGTATCAACCTTATATGTTTAATATGGTCTTAGCACATACTATGCGTTAAAAACGCTTAAAAGGACGATTTAGAGCCATTTTCGGGTTTTCAAAGAAAAGCTGATATTTTTATAATTCCAGAAGGCTCAAAATATTGTATTTATCGAATAAAATCAGTAGAAAAAGGTTTGGGGTCAAAAGGATTTGTAAAACTCATTTTATGGCTTAAAAGGGCAAAACCGTCATAACCCGAATCAACCTAGAGACCTATGTTATGCTCAGCCAAAAATTAAATAAAAATCTTCAAAAATCCCAAAATATTATATTACATCAGTGGGTAAAAAGTTTGATATCAAAAAGTGGGTTTAAATAGGCTATACGCTAATTACGCCAATTAATTAACATAAAGCTTTCAAATTACGCTAATGAGCATAACTCTTAATCTAGACCTCAAACTGATATCAAATTTTAGGTGCAAGTTTATAAATCAGTAACTAAGGTTTCTACTCTTTCACTTTTTCAAAAATCACATTTTATAGTCAAAAGGGCATAATAGTCAACATTTAAGCATTAATCGGAAACATGCATATGAATCGGATAAGTATTGAATCAAGTTGCATAATCTCAGAGAGTTATACTTATATGAAACCTGGTCCAAAATAAGCTCTAAGGAAGGTCTTAAACATGCATAAATGGGTCAGAACTGAAAGTCAAAGCAAAAGTCAAATTATGCGACTTTCGGTTCCGATCCGGGTTTAATACTGAAAATTGTCGAGTTGAACATGTTGGAACATGTTCTTACATTAATTACCATATTATATTAATGATCAACAGGTTGCATGTACCCTACATTGCTAATTATGCTTAAATTTGAAAATACACATTCTGTTGACTTTTTAAAGTAAGCTTTGACTCGACAATTAACATAGTTAGAGTGGGAATCTGAAAGTACCCTTTTAAGGGTTTGTTACCCACATAAATACCTACTTTCAATTCGAGAAATGACTGATCGGATTTCAATTAATCGCAAAGTCAAATTTAAATTACGATGGTTTGACTAATAGCTAATTAACTAAGCTAAAACGAAATCGAAAGGGTTATGAACACTTACAAGAGTCCTAATTACTATTAGAGATCACTAGAAGGCCTGAGGTTGATCAGAGAGCTTCAGAATTTAGAATGCAAGTGAAGTATCAAGTGAACTCATCACCTATTTATACTTTTCGGGACTTCGTATGATCGCGACAAGTGTCGGGGACATGTAATCAGATTAGGACAGGTGTTAAACCACCTTTTAAAACCGGTGGGCAGCCCCTAGAATCGAGTTTGAGAGCTAGGAACCAGTTTTGAACAACATCCAGCAATAAACAGGCTGTTTTCAGCTGTTTTCCACATCTGGCCAGGCCTCGCGGCCCACGTAGGGAACAACAGGAAGTTACGCGGCCCGCCTGACAGTCTAACTCAGCAACATCAGTTTCAAATATGGCAGGAATGGCCCCTGTGAGCTTTTATGGTTATTTTAGGCACGTTTAAGGCCCGTTAACCTCATTTCAAGGCTCTAACATGATGCCTAAATATAGGGGACATGAAACATGCTCAAAAATATGTCGGATGTCGGTTCGTTTGGCCGTACGGTCTCGTTGTGCGTCGAATTACGACGAAACACGGACGGATGCTAAAAACGGTCCAAATTACGCGACAAATGGAATTTTATCAAGGCGATCACTAAAATAAAATATTTTAGTGCTTACATAAATTTTTGGGTGTCCGGAGATGTTCAGAATGTGAGATACGCGCTAAAATGCAAACTTGTGCACTTTTTGACACTTTTAGCCCCTGCATGACATAAAAGTTTATTTTTGCGCACGAAACACCTCTAAACCTATTTCTAAGCTATAAGAAGGATAAATAGGGCATATTTAACTCATGGACATATTCCGGAATGTCGGTTATCATACGAATCGGCATACTTTTGCCGTTTGACGCAATTAGTCCTTAATTGCGCAAAGTAGCGTGAAATGCCGTTTAACGATATCCAAGCCTTCCATGGCCCATATTGCTCATTCCCAAGCATATACATACATGTTACTACGCTCCTGTTCACTTAAATGGTCACCGAAGGGCGTAGATTCAAAAGTTGACGCTTTAGGTCCCTCTATTGCGCAAACTTGCGCATTTCATCATTTAATAGTATTGAAGCCTCATCTAATCCATATTAGACATTCTTGAAAGTATTATTAAACATCACGATGCTTCGGATTCGCTAAAAGGTCATTCAGAGGTATAATTAAACATATTGACACTTTTAGCCCCTATAACTTGCAAAGTTGCGCGTAACTTTACTTATAGGCATAAAAACCTTAGATGGCCATTATTTGGCATTCCCGAGAGTATAATTAAATATTATTAAGCTCCCGGTTTGTTAGAAGGTCACTCAGAGGTAAGAATTAACATGTTGACGCTTTTAACCCTTTATTGCGCAAACTTTCAATTAAATACGCAAACGACTACACTTATTCATCAAGTGGCACATTTGTGAATATAAACATCGTGAGAGGTTATTTGGAAACTTATTTTAGGTATGCTAACACTTCCAGTCCTTTTATTATCAAATTTTTCGATTTTTCGAAAAATTAGTCCCTTAAATTCAACATTGGACTTTATTAGGGTTTATTACACGTGTCAATACATCATTGGACGTGATTTTTACGAGGTGTTACAGATTGCAGAGGCACTTGTTATTTATCGGGACCCCTAAAGAAGACGCTTGCGGTACCTCTAAATAAGGTTTTAATTTATACTTTGTTTTAGCAACTCTTTGTATCAGTATAAGCTATTAATGATATAATTGTGTCCTTTTAACTTTGTGATAATACTAGGATTTTGACCCGCCGCGCGTTGTGGCGGCATCGAAAGTTAAAGTAACTCGTATTTATACTGTATATTTGACCCGACTCTTTACTTAAAAAAATAACATCGCCATCGAATGAAAACGTAGTATATTTGGCCTGACTTGCTTTCAAATACAGTTTACGAACGTACACAAAATAAGTAGAACATAGATAAAAAAAAAAGTATAATAATTTGTCCACGTTGCGGTGTAAAGTCGTAAAAGTCATTTAAACCAAAGGAGGTGTCAAGTTATTATGTAGAAAAGGTTAAGAAGGTCAAAGTTGTCGGATACTACCTTTTTGGAGACGCAACTCGCCCGCACTTTGCTCTTAACAGGAGGCTTCCGGTTGGAATTTTCAGCAAGCTCCCGCTGTTTCTCCTTGACTTTGAACAGCTTAATCATGATACCTACATTACAATAAAAATCCAAAATTAATTCACATACTACTAATCTTAAAGAAGACAACTTGAAAAATAAATAATTTGTAAAGGTGAGTCAGTGAGGGTTAGGCCTCTTGCCATGTGGACTATTGCAGCAGCTCAGCTGACAAACAATTGTAGCTAAATTAAAACACATGACACAGGATGACCCTTAAAGCTAAACAATAACAAACCATCTTGAAAACAAACATCAAGATTGCTCAAATCAAAGGGTAAATTAGTGAACGGTAGCACAACCATATATATCAAAACTTTTCGAAATAATAATAATAAAAAAAAGCTTTCGAATATACAATTGTTATAAGAAAACAAATATTTTGGTAAAAAATAACGATCCCACTATCCAAAGTTGCCACATTGTGACGAATCTTAGGTGTTGGTTTGCTTTTCGACAGCTACAATTGCGCTAAAATACAGTATTCTAGTGGAGTAGGAGATTCACCAGCCAATCTTGTCCTCAACTCTTGTCCTCAACTCTTCTTCTTTTTTTTTTACGGCAAATTTGAATCACTAACGGACTCCAGTAACACCCTAAACAAATCCCACATAGGTCTCGACATGATAGATCATGGATTCATAAAGAAACACCCGACCTCAAATATCACCAAGGCAATTTGGGCATACCGGCTAACAATTAAGCGTGCTTATATGAGAGTGATTCCGGTATTAAACTATTAATGACCTTGTGGGAAGTCTCTCCACAGAGCCAACCAAAAACGAATCAATAAACTCCTTGTAAGCAAAGCAGTTACCGAATCGGCCCTTAGAGGCATATGTACAAACATAACCCCATGAGGCACGCCTCATACACGTTTTCTTATCGCCTCGCCCCAACCATTTTTTTAAACTATGAGTATTATACTTAAAGAAATATACTACCTAAGTAGTGAGACACACCAAAGCAGCACACAGTCAGCCTATACAAGTTCGCCGTCAGCTTCTTTTTCTAGCTAATGAATCCGGACACAATAATGCAGGAGGATCCGAATTCTCGCCTCGTCAGTTGAACACTACCTTCAACCACAGCAACAATCAGTTACACCATTGTAGAACTTTAACATGATATATTATATCTCAGAAATGCACACAATAATATATATAAACTACACACAATTGGAATGAATTCAATTGCTTTAAAAACCCTAATTCATTAATAAGACGCTGATTCAAACTAATAACGTACGAATCTGTTAGAATGAAACGGTCAAACTGAATTAAACATAAAACATAAGTGTGATTTACTGAGTTAACGGTCAAATATGAAAATCTGATATGATAATAAGCATGAACTTGAAAGTAATCGTAGTGGCGGAAAGTTAAGGTTTCATACCGGCTTGAAAGAGAACTGACTCTTAATCTCTTAAAATACACTCTGCCAAAATTTTATCCACAAAAATCCAGATCTTTCTTTTTCTTCTTCCTCTGCTCTCACTGTCTGCCTTTCTTCCCGGTGGGTTTAACATTGAGCCGTCGAGGAAGAAGAGAGGCCGGCCCAGGAAGTATTCTCCGGGTCCTGATGGTAACATTGCCCTTGGGTTAGCTCCGGCGCCGGTTACTGGTGGCGGTGGTGGTGGTGGTGGTGGTGGTGGTGGGCGTTTGGAGGATTCTAATGGCGGTGGTGGTGGCAACCCGAATGCGGATTCAGGTGCTAAGAAAGACAGAGGACGGCCTCCGAAGCAGTTGGATGCTTTAGGTGAAAATTCGATGTTTTTTGGTTATGGGTTTTGTTTGGATCAAGTTCTTATCTATGTGCAGAGAGAAATGGCTTACTGATTGGAGAGGGAGAGTGTGTGTTTTGTGAAGAGTCAAATACTTTAGGGTTAAAAAAGAAAGTACCGTGCTGCTTCCATGGAAGAAACCTAGATATTTGATTATTTGAAAGCCAAGAATGAAAGACAGTGAAGAAGAAAGGGGGAAGCACTGGAGGGCAGTTTTGTCTTTTATCTATGGCACCGACCTTTCTCTTTAAGAATATACTAGTTCTTTTACCCGCCGCGCGTTGCGGCGGCCTCATATGCGAAATGAAAACATATAGACTACAATCAACCAGACTCGTTTTCGAATTAAATTTATGTCAAATCGTATGATAACTCAGATTTATACCTTCTAATCAAAACGTATTACATTTGACCCGATTTATTTCCAAATAGAATTTTCGTCAAATCATAGTCCAATTCAAAACATACATAAAAAACATTTTATAATTGACCTGGCTCATTTCATATTAAAATCATGCTAAAGCGTAGACGCACTCGAATTTTATACCGACATGTCCATAAAAAAACTTAAGAAATTAGTTTTAGGGTAAGCTTGAAACTTTAGAAATATGAGGGGGTCAAAATGACATTTTCAAAGTTAAGAGGGTTACCTCTGACATTATAGCAACGTTCATATATCAAAAGTTTGAGGGTTAAAGAGAAGTTAGAATGTATGGGGGCCTTTTTGTCAAGTTGGAAAGTAGGAGAGTCATTTTTATAAAGTTAGAAATTTGAGCAGTGAATTTTGTATATTTGATAAAGTTAAGGGTGATTTTTGTCAAATTTAAAGACTGGCTAATGGCAATATTGTAATTTCTGGAAACTTGACTGGGTGTTTTGTCAATGGCATATGCCACCGACATTCATCTTTAATATTTACTAGATTTTACCCATGTCGCGCGTTGCGGCGACAACGTTACGTTTGTGACTTCATTACACACGTTACGATGATGACATTCACGTGTGGTGTGCACGCATGACGTAACACATTTTTGAGTTTGTTACACACGTTACATTAGTAACACTAACGTGGTTAGACATAGATGAAAAGAATATAATGTCTCGCACGTAGCGGTGAAATTCGTTAAGTAATTTAAACAAAAGATTTAAAGTGTAGTTATTTCTTGGTCCTTTGCCGGAGTTAGGGATTAATGTGTGACCAAAAGATCGGTGTTGAATATGTAAGGCCTATAAACTCGAGGGTCAAAAAAGAAAACTTAAGACCATGGTTCACCGACCATGGTTTTTAATTTTCTAATGGCAATTTAACCCGCGTGTTGCAGCAGGGGTTCGGTGAGAACTTAATCGATATTGACTCAGTTTGTTACGGGACTGGTACGGTACCACTAAACACTTTAGCAACCGAACCAACACGTGTTTGGTTCGTTAGTTTTTTAAATTTGATGTTTCTTCGTATTGAGAAACATTATACTCATCAATTACAAAGTTATTAAGTTAAATAGTTTAAAAACACCCATGATCTAGTGGTCTAGTGGTATGGTATTCAGCTCATAATAAAAGTAATGTAAGTTCAAATACTTGCAAGCGTAAAGTAAGGTGGGAAATTGTTGACAAAAAATATTAGATAAGTAATAAAAAGATAAAATAAATAACCTAAATATATAATAAAATTTCAAGTTAAATAATAATAAAATTAGCATGTTAAATCTTAAATGAAATAATGTGTAATAGATATGAATTAAGGATCACATATTCACATATCCTTGTGGTAGTTATCTATACATAAAGATAGAAGTTAAGGGTAGAAGAAAGAGAGAACAATCTCAGTTACAAAGAAAGCAATTACAAAAAAAGTTATAAACATGGGTCGAACCCCTGACCTGCTTCTCAAGTAAATTACAAACAACCACCAGAGCGACTTAGCATTTTGTTTTCACTATTGTCAAACTAATTTATGTATAAAAGTAGGTGGCGGCTATGATGTGAGAAAGGCCACTGACCTTTTCTTTTAATGTATTATAAATATAATAAATATAACTATTGTAATTCTCCATAGAAGTTGGTTCGTTTACTAGAAAATACGTTTTACCTTATGAATATATTTTTGACAAAAAAATCTATTTGAAAGAGGCATACCTTACCCGAACATACATTCTCTTTTGTATTCGACGAATATTTTGGTTTCTATGGATTTCACAACGATTGCCTAAGAACCAAACATGAATGAGATACATGATAATAAATCAAAATCACAATGTTGAATTTGCTTAATACATGAATATCCAATCCTAACATAAGTATTATACGATATATCACGAGATGATTGATAAACTAATGAAATGTATTTATACCTTTATTTCATGTATATTTAAGAAAAAGTTATAGTCCAATTGTTGTTTTGGCTATTAACCGAAAATAAAAGAACCGAACAAAAAATTGTCAATCTAACAAATAAACCGAAATGATTAACAGAAAACTGATCGGTTAATAATATAGACTAACTTATGACTTTGGTTGAGGATAGTAGCCGAACCAACCGAACCATGCACACCACAATGAAATGGATTAATCGATAACTTTGCTTAAGGCGTATATCCACCGCAATGATACTATAGTAAATATTAGGGATATTGGCCTCTAATAATCCCAAGTAGACGTCATTGGCCATTGGCAGTCCCACATTTTTTTATTCCCCCTGGCAGTCCCACCTTTCAACTATTTTTCCTCCACCGGTCCTCAGTTAAAAAAACTTAACGGAGTTAAGTTTTTTTCCGAATTAAAAACTGAGGTTTTAGGGCTTTTGATCAGAACGAGGATACGAGTCTATTGATTTAAAACTTACCTCGAAATGGTGCTCCTAACGACGAAAACAGTGTTTCTATTCGGGTGATTAAACTTCCAATTAACAAAAATCTAGTCGTTTGGAGCACCGTTTCGAGTTGAGTTTTACATCAATATACTCGTATCCTCGTTCTGATCAAAAGCCCTAAAACATCAGTTTGTAATTCGGAAAAAACATAACTATGTTAAGTTTTTTTAACTGAGGACCGCTGAAGGAAAAATAATTGAAAGGTGGGACTGCCAGGGGGAATAAAAAAAGGTGGGACTGTCAATCGCCAATGACGTCTACTTGGGATTATTAGAGGCCAATATCCCTAAATATTATATGAACAAGAAAACTACCAGAAAAGAGTACCGCAATGCAAATTGTCACCCGAACCCGTTTAGACTAAACCTAAACCCGTGAATTTCGTGTTAGGTTCATGTCGTATTTTCAAGTCGTGTTAGAAATTCACACCCCTAATAAAAATAAATGATGTGTAGCCTGTCTGACCCATTCTTTAAGGAAAAAAAAATTTAGATTTTAGTTATGACCCAACTTAACTGAACTTTCTCATGCACACCCTTAGAAATTGTATCCTACGCCTTTGTGACAATTTGCAATGGATTTAAGCATTTTGTCATAAATGCGTAGGAAATTGTATTGATACAAGGATAGTTATCGGAAATGTGTCACAAGTTGTGACACAATCCCGACGGATGGTTTATGAATCTATATTTTGTCATAAATCCGTAGGAAATTGTATTGATACATGGATTGTTTCCTACACCTTTGTGACAATTTGCAATGCATTTAAGCATTTTGTCATAAATGCGTAGGAAATTGTATTGATACAAGGATATTTGTCGGAAATGTGTCACAAGTTGTGACACAATCCTGACGGATGGTTTATTTTAATTAATAAATAAATATTTTGTCAGAATTGTGTAGGAAATGCTATCATTTTCCCTTATTTATTTTTGCATATATTAATATTTATTCGGTAAACAATTATAATTAACCTTTTGTATATTATTTGTGATAGATTTGTGACGCAACTATCAATTAAATAGGGTTTTCTTATTTTTTGTCGGAAACTTGTCACAAGTTGTGACGGAATTCCAACGGATGGTTTAAGTTAATTAAAAAATAAATATTTCGTCATAAATGTGTAGGAAACGATATTATTTCTGACAGATTTGTGACGCAACTGTCAATTAATTAGGGTTTTCTTATTTTTCGTCACAAATGTGTAGGAAACGATATTATTTTCCCTTATTTATTTGGCTTATATAAATATTTATTCGATAAAGATTAATAATTAATCTTTTGTAGGTTATTTCTGACAGATTTGTGACGCAACTGTCAATTAATTAGGGTTTTATGCATCGAAAATTTGTAACAAAATCATGAATTTTTTTTTGTAGGAAATTCGTTATAAAAGTGTTGTAATCTGTGACGAAAAAAATTGTGTAGGAAATTGTCCTCTTTTCTAGTAGCGTATCACTCCCTTAGAAGTATACCTATGCATCAAATTCTATGCATTTTTATTTCTAAATTTGAAGAAGAAGAAGCACAGTTGTGGGTTGATGAACACGTGGAGTTGAGTAATTTAGAAGCCGATGACCATTTTGTCACGGTAGATGTTTATGATCAACATGAATCCGAATAGGGGGCTATTGGTTATTACTTTGTTGTATCATGAGGTTGTTTGTGTTCATTATGTATGTGGTCGTTTGTTACGTTTTTATATTTGTATTCCACTCTTGTACATCATAAAAATACTAAAGATAACTTAACACATACACAATTTAATAAAAGATCGAAATTGAATAATAATACGTATGTACCGATGATACAAGAATCGGATCAAATATGACACACAGTAACACAATTCTTATTCCTAAAGGATGTTTTATAAAAAATAAAATATTTAATTACCCTTGTTGCCTTTTAAGTAGAGTGTTAATATTTGCCTTACTAACTCGCAAGTACGTGCATGTATACCAAACTGTTCGGAATGGTTAATCAATTTACGTTTTCAATTTTACTGAATGAACAAGTTTTCAATCTTAAAGTACTATAATTAATAAATACAATAATATGACTACGATAGTATAATACATTAAAGCTAGCGAGCTTTGATGGTGTCTGATGGTGATATGCTTGATCCTTCATATAATTGTTCAAGGTTCAGGTCCAAACGCTAGGTCTAGAACAATTGATGAGACAAAAGTGGAATTTTTTATTGTAATGTTTGTAGCAATTAGGTTTTTATTGATAAAAGCCAAAATAAACTGTGTATACAGTATAGTGGCATTTTGGGGTCGGAATAAGGCTTTGGGACCATTAGGTTCTGAGTCCAATTGTAACAAACCCAGCCCAGATTAAAAAAAAAAACAGCATTTATCCACCCGAACTACTATGTTATGAGTTATGACTCCAGAAGCCCAATATACAATTCGATAACATCAAATTAATATCCCGTGAAACTCAAAGCAGTGAGTTTCGACTTTCGAGTATCAGTCTGTGTTTCTTTTTTTCGAATATCAGTTTTTTTTTTTTTTTTTTTTGCTTGAACGGCAACACATAAACATCAAATGAAAGCTTTGCCATTTAACAAAAAGAAAAAAAAAGAAACACAAACATTGATACTATATCCCATCTGACAACGAATTCCAAATCAAATTACAAAATGAAGTAGATACAAGGACATGGTCTAGCCTTGTGTCTCAGCTGGTGATGCTTCCCACAAGCATATAAAAACCTAAATCCCCAATTCCAACCGGATTAGTGGCCAAAAGGGTTAATGAACAGATCAGTGAGTCTAAGAAAAGAAAATATGGGTTCAAATTTCCTAAAAGCCAAAAGAAAAGAAAAGAACTAGATCAGTGAGTCTAAGGTTTAAGATTTTAGTAATGTGACTACCCATGATATTCCCATCCACAGATCCAAATGGATCTAAAAGCATAAAGATGTGAAGTAAAAGGCTAGACACAATAAGAGATATACATACAATGGATTCCTAAACTTTCTACAGTAGATTCAAATTTTTTTTTTTCATTAAAATTATTCATTCAGTTTTCAATACTTGCCAAGTTACATCAACTTTTTTCGATTTTGTCTTTCTTACTGCTTGTCCAGCTACAAACCCGTTTTCCCTTAAACCAGCCACAGGGGAAACCCCCGTGAGGTCCACACAAGCATGTTTCCCCCTAGCCCAGCCAAAGACGAGCAGATCCGCTGGTCGTACAGTAGATGAAAAGTGAGAATAAACTTTAAACCAACTCTAGACGCCTAAAAATTTACCGAGAAAATTAAGAATCTAGACCTTATTTTACATGCTTGCTTAGTTGAAATTTCTAGAAACATATTATATCTTTATTACAATATTAAACGTGTCATGTTCACCATGGGTGATTATCAGTCCGGTCCGGACCGACCCGGACCTTAACCGAACCGTAATAAGGAGAATAGGAGAATCGAGAACCGGACCAAAAGACCGTGATTCGATCTTGGTTTTAACAAGTCCTGCAGCTATGACTTACGAGTACCATGTGTTTGAAAAATTGTCTGTTAGATACCACTCATACTCAACCGAATTCTAATCTTAAATTCAATTGAATACCTGAAATCATTCATGATTTTTAATCATTGATCAGCTTTATATGCGGTCCAAATTTGGGATGCTACATCTTGAAAATTTCTGCATCAAAAAACTACTGAAGTTTTTCCCTGTTTAACTTTTATTCTACTGGTCGGTTTTGGGGTTTCGCGGCTCGAACGTGCGAAATTATATTTTGTTTTCGGTTTTAATTTGTAAGCTTTGACTTTAAATACAATCAGTTTAATATTTGACATAGAACACATTTTTAAAAGAACTAAAAAATAAATAAACGGGTCAATCCAAAAACCAGCAAAACTGACACAAACAAGACCCATTTAGCTATACCTAAACATGTTCACGAGTTTAACCTGAAACTAACACAAATCTGTTTACACTTTACACTAAACTCAAACCCGCGTAACCCCTGATTTTTATAATTATTTCTGATACAAATCATGCAATCCAATCATGAAAACTGTTTAACCATTGGTTAGAAAACATACTAATACAGTAATACTAGCTATTTCATTTACCATCTTCACAATCTTTAAAAATTCAATAAAAATAAACAGTTAACTGTTTGTTTCTTCTAGCAAAACCAAACCATATCAACATAAGGAAAACAAACTCATTCCTTTAAGTAATAGAAGAGATTCGATAGGACCATTAGGACCTGGAACTGGCTGTGTCCCTTGGACTGGAGTCAAACAGAACTCTTACCTGGTTGATAGAAGGGTTCAACACTAAACACGATCCTCAACCAAAATCAACAGATGAAACACCAACACAAAGTCACAAACAACCTCTACACATCAAACAACAAATATTTCCTTAAAACAAAGACGATTACAGTCTAATGGCAGGTAGATGGGCAACAAGAAAAGAAATGCGAGACAAAAGCAGCTTGCCAGTAAGATAAGTCCCTTGCTAATTCCAAGAACAGAGCCCAAACCAGCAAGAATTGAAAGACAGAACTTTCCAGAATGACTCAATTCATTTACAGGCAATGCAAAATCCTTAAGAAACATAAACCAAAACAGATAATTATATATCAGTTTCTTATAGTGATGGCAATTGTATTGAGATAAAGAAAACAAATACATTTATTAAATAAAAAAGGTTCCTAAGAAGCCACTAGTTAGGACCTGATATTGGTTGTAGAGATGACACCACACGCAATCGAACTACAATTCGATCTGATTTTCTTGAGCTTTTGATACAATCAGCCATTTCTTCGTCAGATGTTAAAATTATCCAGTCACCATCTTCATCGAGGTATTTGAGCTTATAAGTCTTGTCACTTAACTTCAACTTCATACCAATTTCTTTCTCAACACGTACAAAGGTTGCTTGCGAGATAGGGAGATGGAACTTGATCATATCATCTGCATACTCTGCTTTTATGGTCAGCACATTTTTGTTTAGGTTGACAGTTGATGTTTCCTCAATTGCTCCATTATCTTCTTCATTTGTGTTCATTTGAATGATGGACGAATCATTTCGGTTTCTCTTCACAACATTTGGTCCCGGCCACTCTGGGATCTTAAGTTCTTTAACTTTGCGTTTGAGTGTAGATAAAGAAACTATAGCACAATATCAAGAAAAAAGATTTCTTAATGTTCCATAGATCAAAGTGTAGTAAAAGAAACATTGGGTATAAAATTTTTTAAACAACTTGTGATTTTAATATAGAAAACTATCATTAATTACCATTTAGATCTTTTGCAGCTTCTTTCATGGTTTTTCCAAATTGTTTCTCAATGACTTCTCGAGGTAATACTTTTGGAGCTGTCTTGCACGTCACCTTGGAAGGTGCAATGAGGTCCACAACCATTGGATTCTTTCCTTTTTCTGGTGCTGTCGGCATCGGTGATGATCTTTCTTCTTGAAAAATCTTGATCCTTTCAGATTCACTAATTTCACAGGCTTCATTATGTGTAGCATCTTGAACAACGATAACATCAAATTCGTCACCTGGTTCTCCTCCATTATCTTCTTCATTTGTGTTGATTTGAATTACGGACGAATCATTTCGGTTTCTCTTCACAAAATTTGGTCCTGGCCACTCTAAGATGCGAAGTTATTTGGATTAGTGTTTTGAGTGTGGATAAGGAAACTATATTATAATATCAGAAAGAAGATTTCTTAATGTTCCATAGATGAAAGTGTAGTAAAAGAAACATTTGGTATTAAAATTCTTATACAAGTTGTGATTTAATATAGAAAGTTATCATTAATTACCATTTAGATCTTTTGAAGGTGCTATGGGCTCCACAACCATTGGTTTCTTTCCCTTTTCTGGTGCTTTCGGCATCGGTGATGATCTTTTTTCTTGAAAAATCTTGAATCTTTTAGTTTCACCAATTTCATCGTCTTCATCGTGTGTAGAACTCTCAACAATTTCATTGTTTTCACCATTTGTAGAACTCTCAACAATTTCATCACCCTCATCATCTGTAGAACTCTCAACAAGAATAACATCTTCTTCATCAACTGTAGAATTCTCAACAAGAATAACATATAATTCGTCACCTAGTTCTGCACCAGAAGCAAACTTGAATCTGGGCAAACACCTTTTCAATGTTAAGAGTATGGCCTCCAAAAAGATAACATAGTTCGAATGTTGGGTCCATATGAATTCAAACGCGTAATTAAAATCAGCAGTGTCATTACTCCTCAAGCATATTGCAAGAGCACTAAATGGACACAAGTGATTATCCCAATTTATGTGCATATCAGAATGAAGCTTAGACATATAGTGTGATTCATAATCCTGAAGTGTCACCAAAGGAAATTCCTCCCCTATTGCATAAGGCATCACATCACCAAATCTAAAGTATTTCTCAAAATCAGCATAATCTCCACGTGCAGCTACATCATAAAGATAACCAGTCAATTTGATCGCTAACAATCGCTTTGTTTGAGTGTCCTCGAAAGAATACAAAGAGGGCACATTATTTGTATCCTCATAAGGGATCCAAACTTGAGCTAGAGGTAAGTTATGTGATTGACAAACGACCTTTAGTGCCTCTTCAATCTCGTCCTTGGCAACTTCTAGACCGCTTATAGCCTGTTTTAGAATTGTAAACATCAAATTTCTAACCATAGAACATAGAATGAAAAAGATCATCACTTTCAACAGCTATATAACAAAAATTTCTAACCGTAGAACATAGAATGAAAAAGATCATCACTTTTAACAGTTATATAACAAAAATTTACAGGAAGATTTAAGTTATTGCTGGTACCAAATTCTGTTGAAGCCCAAATGATCATTTTTTTAATAATTAATTTGGAAGGGTTACCTGGTATGGTATAAGAGGTTGTACATAAAACACATCCAGACCAGCATCCTGAAAACAGAAGTAGCAAAAAAGATATATGTGTTTAGAAATTATCATATGGATGGAACTGCAGGTTTAAGAAAAAAAATATTAAAAGTATTGGAAGGCAATTCCTTTGATATGGTTTTGTAGAATCTCATAAACACGTACCTTTATTGCCTCAACCGTGTCAAAAAGAAAAGACGCCAAGCCACGTTTTCTGAGAGTAAAGTCAAGAACACCAATACAATTGCTTTGAGAAGGGAAACAAATAGGAACCATAACAGATATCAATTCATCATTGAACTCCAATAGAAACCCCTGGGGTTCATCTATAGATGTCCGACAATTGAGGAAAGCAGTGGCGGGTCCACCACTTAAGATCATGTAGTCCGGTTCAATGTGAAGCTTATTGGCATCATCGATATTATATTTATACTTCTCAGAACGTAGTCTATACTGGGCGAAGTCGTTGGAAAGAGGACGGAGGGCAAATGGTTGATGTGAAGTTGAAAGTAGCCGTCTGCTGGCAATTGTTACAGGTGCCCAGAACTGAGCAAAGAAGAAGGAGTGGTCATGTCTAGTACTAGAAAGTGCAGATATGATCATTTCATGAATCATGGGAGTAGTGGCAAGATCAGCTGCATAATAATAATTAGAGTGATTATTTATTAGAAAATGCAGATTTCAACTTAACAATTGAATTGATAAAGGAAAAGTGAAGCCAGCAACTCATAACTGACCTGAAGATGAATTATTTTCACATCCTTCAGATTCGCTCCAAAATACCCATGGATTTCCTAAAAAGTTCCATATAGGTTCCCTGTGATGAAGAGAGATTGGAGAAAAGGGTTTAAGGAACTCGGAGATACCTAATGTAGAAACCATATCTAAAATTAGTTGACTCTGTTGACTGACAGTCAACAAAAGAGTTGAGAGAGAGGTGTGATTCTGGTGGATGGAGAGGTGGTGGCCGAAATGGAAGGGATGAGGGGGCGAAATTTCAACGAGAGAGAGAAAAGTAGTGTGGAAGAGACCAAGATATTGATTGCGCATGAAATGGAACCCACATACATCTAAATATTTTTTATTTTTTTTAAAAGTAAATTTCATTAACCAACACGCAAAACCTCAAATCGGCTCGTTTACACCCCTAGTTATGACCCTCCAACTAAAAAGGTTGGTTTTGTCACTGGTCCCTAGCTAACAAAATTTATTAAAAGTTCTACACCTCAAAAAAAAAAAAACTATATTAATAAAAAGCCCACATTTGACGGAAAATTCATATCGATTAAAAGCCTAAATTTCATGAAAGCCCACATATACGTTGTATAAATGTACAATAAAAAATCTCTTTTTACACTGTATGAATGCACAGTAAAAAAAATAGGATAACTCTGAATTTTTCTTATAGATCCGCCACTGCACACAACCAACTACATGATTACAAAATTACACCAAACGTCCCAAGAAACCCTCAACAATTTCGCTCTACTATTTAACCACAAAAAACCAACGGACTTAATCTCACTTAGAATACCCCCGACACTAACCCTCAACAATTTCGCTCTACTATATCTAAATAATTTAGTTTCTTTTTGAATTTTTTTTTATTAACTTACATATGTCTGTTATTAATTAATATTTAAATTTTACTCTAGAAGGATTGTAGACTTTAGTAAATTAAGTTTTTTTTTTAATTTTTGAAATTAACGGAAACACAACTTGGTAATGAAATGGATTATTCATTACGTACATAAAATAGCTCACATGATATGAAATTAAACAAGAAACATTTAATTTTTAAATGGATAATTCACATAGTGTATGTTTAAATTGGATTTTTACTTATGCTTTTGATTTATACTTTTTTATTACATAAAAACATTACATTTATATATGTCTGTAGTTATCTTAAATATACGTTTTAGAAAGAGTTAAATGCCATTTTAGTACTTGTGGTTTGAGTTATTTTGTCAGTTTAGTCCAAATGTTTCATTTTTTACCTGTGGGTCCGAAAAGGTTTCAGCGTTCCTATTTTAGTCCACTGGGTTAACTTCATCCATTTTTTCTGTTAACGAAAAGGGCAATTCGGTCATTTTATATGGCCGAACTGCCCTTATAGTTAACAGAATTATATATAAAATGACCGAATTGCCCTTCTCGTTAACAGAAAAATAGATGAATTTAACACAGTGGACTAAAATGGCAACGGCGAAACCTTTTTGGACCCACAGGCAAAAAATAAAACCTTTGGACTAAACTGATAAAATGACCTAAACCACAGGGACTAAAATGGCATTTAACTCTTTTAGAAATTAATCATTTATAATCATCTTAACATGAGTTATCTTAAATATTTACTCTAAAGATGTTTGTATTAGTAATGATGTACTCAAAAGAGAGGGGTGTGCACTGTTTGGTTTGGTTCGGTTTTTGAGTAAAACCAAACCGAAACCAAAATGTCAGTTTTTGATTTTTTAAACCCTTTTGATTTTGGTATTTTTCGGTTTTTACGCCGGTTCCGTTCGGTTTTTCAATTATTTCGATTTTTAAAACAAAATTATGTAAGATTTAAAAAATAAAAAAGTATAATTTAAATATAAGAATCTTTCTTACATGCTTACATATAAGTTATTATAGTTAACTTTTTAATTAATATTATTTATATAAAACCTAACATTTTCTTTTATAATACTTTGAAGATTATTTAATTTTTATATTAAATTTTTTATTTCCTGTAGATAATAAATAAATCATTTCAATTATAAAAAAAATATGTAATGTTTTTATTATAAACACTTAACATTCAAGAATAAAATTAATAATTTCTACTAGCATTCGGTTAAATACTTAAAGAACTTAATTTAAACATACAAATATGTATACAAAGCCTACTATTGTAACTTATCGGTTTGGTTTATTATTATTATTATTATTATTATTATTATTATTATTATTATTATTATTTTTGTTATTGAAAATGGTTATCCAAAAACCTAACCGAAACTTTCAGTTATTAAAAATCCAAAAATCGAAACGTCGGTTTTTATTTCAGTTAGGTTATTTTGATTTTCTGTTCACCCCTATTTAAAGATGTTTGTATTTCCTTTGAGGTGTTACCTTTTTCTAGTTCTTTTTAGTTTTGGCTTGTTCTAATCAAATTTTGCTTTCCAAAGAAGAATATTGAGATATATTATAGAGTAAAATGCATGGATAGTCCTTGTGGTTTTGCAAAATAACACATATAGTCCTTAACTTTTGGAAATTACATCGATGCTCCTTGTGGTTTGACAGTTTGTTACTCGGATAGTCCCTGGAGTGGATGACGGTTAGTTTTCTCCGTTAAGTGGATGTGAAATGAAAAATTTACCCATCATCTTCTCTGCTTTATAATAACAAAACAACCCCACCCCAACCCCACCCACCCCTCACATTTCTCTCTGTTTCCCCAACCATTAACCACTAACTACCACCGCCTCTGTCACCACTCCCCACCACCGTCATCACCACCACCGCCTCTGTCATCACTCCCCACCACCACTGCCGCCATCCCATTCCACCACTCCCCACTAAAGATCACAGTTTCAACAGTCTTCTTTTTGGTTGTGTTCGATTAACGTCAATGCAGCAGCAGCCATCCGATCCTGTTTACACAATCCATGGGCCAAAAAGAAGGTGAGAAACGGCAATACACTGGGAGAAGACAATACCCAAACCGGGTGTGTTCTCGGTAGCCGGTTGAAGGAGCAATGAGGGAGTATAAGTAGTAGGCTGAAGTTGGTCGACGATAGTCTTCGAAAACAACCTTGAATGGCTGAGAAGAATGGTACAATGGTGGTGAAAGTTGTGGAAAAACAGTAGAGGCAACATTGTTGGGTTGCCTAATTCTATGATGACAAGGTGCGGTTGGTGGCAACAAGAGGCCGTGGCCGGTGATCAAAATTGGCAACGGGCAGTGGCTATTGGTATTTGTTGTGGGGAGTGGTGGAAGGGGATGGCGGCGGTGGTGGTGGGGTTGGGGTTGGGGTGGGGTTGTTTTGTTTTTATAGAGTGTAGAAGATGATGGGTAAATTTGTCATTTCACATCCACTTAACGGAGAAAACTAACCGTCATCCACTCCAGGGACTATCCGAGTAACAAACTGTCAAACCATAGGGAGCACCGGTGTAATTTCCAAAAGTTGAGGACTATAGGTGTTATTTTGCAAAACCACAGGGACTATTCGTGCATTTTACTCTATTTTATAAGTTTTTAAAGTTGGTGTTATCACTTTCATTGTTAAATTCAAAGAAAAAAGAAGGAAAGGAAGAAAGAAAGAAAGAATGGCGTATACAAATCTGGAAAGAGGGATTGAGGAAAGCAGGGGCGGGTCCCCCACTTAAGATCATGTGGTCCTGTTCAATGTCAACCTTATTCATATCGATATTGTATTTATACTTCTCAGAAAGTAGTCTATACTTGGCGAAGTTGTTGGAAATAGGACTGAAGGCAAATGGTTGATGTGAAGTTGAAAGTAGTCGTCTGCTGTCTATTGTTACAGGTGCCCAGAACTGACCCAAGAAGAAGGACCAGTAATGTTTAGTATTAGAAAGTGCGGATTTCATCTTTTCATGAATCATGGGAGTAGTGGCAAGATCGGCTGCATAATAATTAGAGGAGTAAACTGCAATTTTACCCCCTGGGGTTTAGGCCAATTGGCACTCTGACCCCCTTTAACGAAATAATTGCAATCCCCCCCCCCCCAACGTTGATGTTATGTTGCAATTTTACCCCCTGCCATCAAATAAGTTAACATATCTGTTAAATGGAATGTGAAATGACTATGTTACCCTTTCATATTACCCCCTATGGTTTGTTTTACTCTGCAATATTACCCCCAATGGTTTCTCTCTCTAGCTTCTCTCTCTAAAACTTTCTCTCTAACCGTCTGGCATGAACTAGCACCGAATTCCTCTCTTCTCTGCCCTTAATTCGTTGTTTGGATCCTGCTGTGTTCAAATGTCACATTCAAAAGGTGGAATCAATCCACCGCCCTCACTCCCTGACCCAGATTTGCAGCCTACTCCACCATGTTCATTGTCATAAACGAACATAGAAAGTTACCTTCATTACACAAGCAAACCCAAGCGGTTGAAATCCTCACAGATCTGATCCTACCCAGCTCACCAACCACTCACCCACCACCATCGCCTATCTATAAATATCACCACTCCCCATCCTCTTCCCTTTGTCTCAACCAATTCCTCATCTTCTTATCACCGGAAGAACGAAACCTACCACTCTCCCTCCGTCGAGGCTCCGTATCTTCCATTTCTACCTCCCTTTAACAGGTACGCCCCTGTTCTATTCACTTCCATTTGGACCTACATACCTGCTTTGCTTTGGAACTCATCACTCTGTTATATATACATATTCAAATTCAACTATTATAAGTAACAGAGTTAGATCTGCAATTGTGCATGTAATCGTCCCTGATCTAATCTGTGGATTTGGGATTATTACTTATCTTTTATGCAATGTAGGTATTTTTATGTGATATTTTTGGCTTGGTAAATGGGAATTAAGTAACTAGATTATTGAGGATCACAGGATCTGGTCATATATCGTCTTATTTTGTCTGTATGTGGACTTGTAAGTTGTGACTGATGATAATGGGATAAGATCTGGTGTTCTAGGGTATTTGGAGCTATTGATCTACAACTGGATCTTGGTTCTTATACCAAATTGTACTCGGTTTGTTTATGAAATGATTCTTTTAAGGTCACTCACATTGTGCTTTGCTGCTACTAGAAGAAGTTGCTAATGGTAAAACAGAGATGTAACCGGTCAACATCACCGCCGTGGCGACAATGGCGACCGCCGTATTCAGCCATACAACGCCACCTGATCGTCTCATTGTCACTGAAGCTTCAAATGGAAAACAGAAAAACATCGCAGTTGATGTCGCCGGAGAAGAAACGAAGGAGAACTTAATAGGTGGGGGGGGTAAGATTGCAGCGATTGTCATATATTAGGGTGTTATGTTGAGTAAGATATAAAACTAGTGTGGAAAAGACGATTGTGCCCTTTGACAGTTAATAACTTATGTTGACTTTAAACAGAATTAGACAGCAGGGGGTAATATTGCGACATAACATCAACGTTGGGGGGTAAATTGCAATTATTTCGTTAGAGGGGGTCAGAGTGCCAATTGGCTTAAACCCCAGTGGGTAAAATTGCAGTTTACTCTAATTAGAGTGATTATTTATTAGAAAAAGCAGATTTAATCTTAACAATTGAATTGATAAAGGAAAAGAGAAGCCAACAACTCACGTGAAGATGAATTATTTTCACATCCTTCAGATTCGCTCCAAAATACCCATGGATTATTCCAAGATTTAGGTTCACTGTGATGAAGAGAGATTGAAGAAAAGATTTGAAGGAACTCGGAGATACCTAAAATCATATCTGAAATTAGTTGACTTTGTTGACTGACTCACAGTCAACAAAAGAAAAGCACACTCCGTTGAGAGAGAGAGAGGTGTGATTCTGGTGGATGGAGAGGTGGTGGCCGGAAATTGAAGGGAAGGTTTTGGACCAAATTGAAGGGATGAGGGGCCGAAAGTCGTTTTTTATTTCATTTCAACGAGGGAGAGAAAAGTAGTGTGGAAGAGACCAAGATGTTGATTGCGCATGAAATGGAACCATATATCCAAATAATTTAGTGCAGTTTTGACTTTTTTTAATAACTTGCACATATCTATTATTAATTTATATTTATATACTATTAATTTATAACATTCTAGAGCTTAACTAGGTTGTATGTTTGGCTTTATGTATGTTTTGTGTATCTAATTGTTGTACTTTGTAAGTTATTTAGAGCTTGCCACGTGTGTGGTGATCTGTATTTTCATTATAATCAAATAGATTAGTGCATGATAATATATATGAACAATACATATTCGTCAAGACGCGGTACGATGTGCTGTACAGAACGTAAAGGAAACGTAAATAAAATGCTCGGAGGAATTGAATGGTTTATACCTCGAAAATACGGGTTGTCACATCATCCCCAAGTTGAAAGAAATTTGGCGGGGTGTCACATGGTAGGTTATGAAAAACTTTATACATTCTCTTATTAAAAGGTACCTAAAGGGAAATCTTAATTGCCCCCTTAAACTATTCAATATTTACAATTACTACCATCAAGTAATTGTCGGGGACTAGTTATGTCGTGTTGGTAACGTTACTCAAATGATCCGTAACGTCACATCAACGGGTTATTTCTAACACCACACACCTGGTGACCTGAAAATGTTATAAATTAGTTATTAAAGGGGCTTGTGCTTGTTTAAGATTTCTCAAACTTTTTGTGCATCAAGCAGATTATTGTACTTAGGAATAGGCCGCACGTTAAAAATGGTGTTCAACTAAATCAGAATCAACAATCAATCATGAGACGATACTTTTATGCATAAAAATAGCTATCAAAATCATTAAATCAGAAAAGTTAAATATCAAATATTGGAACAATTAACCAGCATTCAAGAGACGATACTCAAGCAGGTTGTTTCTAAATTTGATTCCATAATCATTAACATTACTAGAAACATACAACATAGATGACCAGCAATTGCCTCCTTAGTTTTGAAAAACGTGCCTCAGGCGCACTAGGCGTGGGACGCAGGTGTTGTCATTATGTATTTGTAAATAAGATCGTCTTTGGCTGATTAACAACAAAAACTCAAAAACATCTACCTCAAATGTAGCCAATAAACCAACTGTATAAGGTGTTCTTTGGATGCTTTTGACGAAAACATTTTGTTTAATCAGTAGAGTTAATTCTGATAGTGAGGGTACATGACTTCTTACTCGCCTAGATCGCAATTTCTTCGCCAACATCAGATTATCATTATTAAAAACAAGTCATCACATCCAAATTCCAAACACCCCACAAAATTATTGAATAAATACATAATAGAAGCAAAACCATACGATGAAAATCCATCACCGGCATTAGCGCACCCATGTTTGGATCCAACAAAAATTATTTACCTGAGCTGATTTAAATGATCAAATGTCAGAGTCATGATTACCATTCAGTTGTTCTGTCACCTTAGTTTCAAGTTCCTCTGTTGGAAATATTAAAGAGGAACATACAAGTTGGTATGTTTCCTCCATCCCACATCGGTGGAGTGAGTGAAGTTTGAGTGGTTTATAAGGGATTACCCCTTATGGGCCTCCATAGTGTTAAATGGGTTGAGAAGTGGGTGAAGCCCACACGCGCGCCGAGCCGAGCTGCGAGCTCGCGTTTGAGGCGCACGTACGCATCGTCGCTAGGAGCTGAGGAGCTTTTAATTTTAGCTAAGGTCTGGTCAGGTGGGTCAGATCTGTGGATCGAATGAGATAGGGAGATAGAGATGAGTTCAAAATCAGTGGGGGTTATCCCATTATCTCTAGTGAACTGAATTCGTATGGGATATACATCCAGCAACCGAATTAGAATTGGTTATGGATTGTTATCTCACTCCCTGTTTTTCTCATTCTCTGATATAACCAAACCTATAAATAAAAGCTTCCTGCTACCAGTTAAAGACACCTATTTTCGCAGCTTTCTCTCTCTATTGTGTGTTCCTGTTTTCGTTCCAGCTTCTGCGTTTTCTGGTTTCCATTGCCCACTTAACTATGGAAGCTGAGTTCATAGCGCTAGCTGCGGCTGGCGAGGAAGCTGAGTGGATTAGAGATCTACTTGTTGACATCCGTCTGTGGGATGTTCCAATGTCGTCTATTCCCATGTATTGTGATAGTGAGGCCACACTATCTAAAGTATACAACGCAGTGTATAATGGGAGGTCAAGACACATAGGTCTTCGGCACAATTATGTGAGACAACTGCTTGAAAGTGGTACCATCAAGGTTGTCTATGTCAAGACAAGTAAGAACTTGGCAGATCCGTTTACTAAACCTCTGACGAGAGATTTGGTTGTGAATACCGCGAGAGACATGGGTCTAAAACCACAATAGAATTGTTAGTGATGGAAACCCAACTTGAACTTAGTGCTCCTATTTCTCAAGTTTAATGGGTAAAAACGAAGTCACTTAACGATAGAAGGTACTATCAAATTTGATAGATCCATGTGAGGTATGATAGTACGTCGTTGCCAAGAACAAGGGTGAGCTTATGCTCTTAACAAAGTTTTGGAGGCATCCAAGCAACGTGGGTGATGTAAAACTTTGCCTATATGATCTAGGGGTGGTGCCGCCTCGAGTGAAGATTAGTGGTTTATCTTCTAAAGGGTCATGAAAAGGATTTATAGCGCACGACCATATTCGCGCTCAGTGAGAACGCAAAGTCAGCTGGTGATGTGTGGGGGTAAACCGAAGGGGGCTATCAGGTTAATGGTTTAATTCCATAGGACACCATCTAATCTGTCTCTTCTTGTTTATCAACATAAACTGGGTTTAATCTTCGTGACACCTAGTGACATCATTAGTCTAAGTGAAAGGAAACATTCCAACTTGGTGGGGGATTGTTGGAAATATTAAAGAGGAACATACAAGTTGGTATGTTTCCTCCATCCTACATCGGTGGAGTGAGTGAAGTTTGAGTGGTTTATAAGGGATTACCCCTTATGGGCCTCCATAGTGTTAAATGGGTTGAGAAGTGGGTGAAGCCCATACGCACGCCGAGCCGAGCCGAGCCGAGCCGCGAGTTCGGAAATGGTCGCGTTTGAGGCACGAATGGGCGCGTTTGAGGCGCACTTTGCACTTCGCACGTACGCATCATCGCTAGGAGCTGAGGAGCTGAGGAGCTTTTATTTTTAGCTAAGGTGGGTCAGATCTGTGGATCGAATGAGATAGGGAGATAGAGATGAGTTCGAAATCCGTGGGGGTTATCCCATTATCTCTAGTGAACTGAATTCGTATGGGATATACATCCAGCAACCGAATTCGAATTGGTTATGGATTGTTATCTCACTCCCTATTTTTCTCATTCTCTGATATAACCAAACCTATAAATAAAAGCTTCCTGCTACCTGTTAAAGACACCTATTTTCGTAGCTTTCTCTCTCTATTGTGTGTTCCTGTTTTCGTTCCAGCTTCTGCGTTTTCTGGTTTCCATTGCCCACTCAACTATGGAAGCTGAGTTCATAGCGCTAGCTGCGGCTGGCAAGGAAGCTGAGTGGATTAGAGATCTACTTATTGACACCCGTCTGTGGGATATTCCAATGCCGTCTATTCCCATGTATTGTGATAGTGAGGCCACATTATCTAAAGTATACAACGCAGTGTATAATGGGAGGTCAAGACACATAGGTCTTCGGCACAATTATGTGAGACAACTGCTTGAAAGTGGTACCATCAAGGTTGTCTATGTCAAGACAAGTAAGAACTTGGCAGATCCGTTTACTAAACCTCTGACGAGAGATTTGGTTGTGAATACCGCGAGAGACATGGGTCTAAAACCACAATAGAATTGTTAGTGATGGAAACCCAACTTGAACTTAGTGCTCCTATTTCTCAAGTTTAATGGGTAAAAACGAAGTCACTTAACGATAGAAGGTACTATCAAATTTGATAGATCCATGTGAGGTATGATAGTACGTCGTTGCCAAGAACAAGGGTGAGCTTATGCTCTTAACAAAGTTTTGGAGGCATCCAAGCAACGTGGGTGATGTAAAACTTTGCCTATATGATCTAGGGGTGGTGCCGCCTCGAGTGAAGATTAGTGTTTTATCTTCTAAAGGGTCATGAAAAGGATTTATAGCGCACGGCCATATTTGCGCTCAGTGAGAACGCAAAGTCAGCTGGTGATGTGTGGGGGTAAACCGAAGGGGGCTATCAGGTTAATGGTTTAATTCCATAGGACACCAACTAATCTGTCTCTTCTTGTTTATCAACATAAACTGGGTTTAATCTTCGTGACACCTAGTGACATCATTAGTCTAAGTGAAAGGAAACATTCCAACTTGGTGGGGGATTGTTGGAAATATTAAAGAGGAACATACAAGTTGGTATGTTTCCTCCATCCCACATCGGTGGAGTGAGTGAAGTTTGAGTGGTTTATAAGGGATTACCCCTTATGGGCCTCCATAGTGTTAAATGGGTTAAGAAGTGGGTGAAGCCCACACGCGCGCCGAGCCGAGCCACGAGCTCGCAAATGGTCGCGTTTGAGGCGCGAATGGGCGCGTTTGAGGCGCACTTTGCACTTCGCACGTACGCATCGTCGCTAGGAGCTGAGGAGCTTTTATTTTTAGCTAAGGTGGGTCAGATCTGTGGATCGAATGAGATAGGGAGATAGAGATGAGTTCGAAATCAGTGGGGGTTATCCCATTATCTCTAGTGAACTGAATTCGTATGGGATATACATCCAGCAACCGAATTCGAATTGGTTATGGATTGTTATCTCACTCCCTGTTTTTCTCATTCTCTGATATAACCAAACCTATAAATAAAAGCTTCCTGCTACCTGTTAAAGACACCTATTTTCGCAGCTTTCTCTCTCTATTGTGTGTTCCTGTTTTCGTTCCAGCTTCTGCGTTTTCTGGTTTCCATTGCCCACTCAACTATGGAAGCTTAGTTCATAGCGCTAGCTGCGGCTGGCAAGGAAGCTGAGTGGATTAGAGATCTACTTATTGACATCCGTCTGTGGGATGTTCCAATGCCGTCTATTCCCATGTATTGTGATAGTGAGGCCACACTATGTAAAGTATACAACGCAGTGTATAATGGGAGGTCAAGACACATAGGTCTTCGGCACAATTATGTGAGACAACTGCTTGAAAGTGGTACCATCAAGGTTGTCTATGTCAAGACAAGAAAGAACTTGGCAGATCCGTTTACTAAACCTCTGACGAGAGATTTGGTTGTGAATACCGCGAGAGACATGGGTCTAAAACCACAATAGAATTGTTAGTGATGGATACCCAACTTGAACTTAGTGCTCCTATTTCTCAAGTTTACTGGGTAAAAACGAAGTCACTTAACGATAGAAGGTACTATCAAATTTGATAGATCCATGTAAGGTATGATAGTAAGTCGTTGCCAAGAATAAGGGTGAGCTTATGCTCTTAACAAAGTTTTGGAGGCATCTAAGCAACGTGGGTGATGTAAAACTTTGCCTCTATGATCTAGGGGTGGTGCCGCCTCGAGTGAAGATTAGTGGTTTATCTTCTAAAGGGTCATGAAAATGATTTATAACGCACGGCCATATTCGCGCTCAGTGAGAACGCAAAGTCAACTGGTGATGTGTGGGGGTAAACCGAAGGGGGCTATCAGGTTAATGGTTTAATTCCATAGGACACCATCTAATCTGTCTCTTCTTGTTTATCAACATAAACTGGGTTTAATCTTCGTGACACCTAGTGACATCATTAGTCTAAGTGAAAGGAAACATTCCAACTTGGTGGGGGATTGTTGGAAATATTAAAGAGGAACATACAAGTTGGTATGTTTCCTCCATCCCACATCGGTGGAGTGAGTGAAGATTGAGTGGTTTATAAGGGATTACCCCTTATGGGCCTCCATAGTGTTAAATGGCTTGAGAAGTGGGTAAAGCCTTCTAAGCAAACAGTCATAGCAAGATCCACTTGGAGGAGCTGCTATTGCTTGGAAGTCTTCTAAGCAAATAGTCATAGCAAGATCCACAATGGAATCTGAATTTATCGCCTTGGATAAGTCAGGCGAGGAGGCGGAATGGCTACGTCAATTCGTGGAATATATTCCAAGATGGCCAAAGCCTTTGCCTGCCATATGTGTACATTGTGATAGCCAATCAGCGATTGGTAGAGCTCAAAGCTTAATGTACAATGGCAGATCAAGGCATATGCAACGTAGACATAACACGGTACGACAACTACTCTCAACGGGTGTTATCACAATTGATTATGTGAGATCAAAGGATAACATTGCAGACCCGTTTACAAAAGGCTTAAGCAGAGAGTTAGTAGAAACGTCATCAAGAGGAATGGGACTAAAGCCCGTGGTAAATGGGAATATGAGGGAAACCTAACTTAGTTGACTGGAGATCCCAAGATCTAAGTTCAATAGGACAACTTAATCATATTACCAAAACAGAGTCACTGTGGGGGAGTACCCCAAACCAAATAAAAGGGAGTTATGCACTTCCTAGTCCATTCCAATCAGTGACGTGAAGTGAGGTTAAGCATATTAAGGTTAGCGATTTTGGGAAATCAACTTAACCATGATGCTTTTAATGATTCATGGGAATCACCTATGTTGGAGAGAAGTAGGGTCGCTTCGAATGGATTTGTGGGGTGCGCAAATCCTAGAGCTCTCGCAGAACCAGGCTAGTGTTCCAAGACCATAATAGGACACGACAATGAGGGGTTGGCCAAACCAGGGAGAGTATTGTGTGAAGTGTATTGTCGTTTACACAAATGGGGGTATGTTCAAGGACATCGCGTCTACAAACCGCTAGTAAGCTAAGTATGCTTCACAAAAGAAGGTTCAAAGGCAACAACCTACCTATCTTGCATTACTCAACTGTCGAAGTTTATCGTTGAAAAGTGTAAGGAAAAGATCGATTTCCATACATGTGGGGGATTGTTGGAAATTTGATGAAAATAGCATTTTTCATGTGGGGGATTGTTGGAAAATAAGTGAAAATAGCATTTTTCACAAATATAGGAAAATGATTTTTTCCTATTTTGGACTAGAAATAAATATAATAAAACGAGCGGGTTTTATATATTTATTTGTGAGTTTGTGTTCTATGTTGGAAGAGCTTCGCAACGAACTAAACCACGTCCAAAACGGAGCTAAGATGAATGAGATATCGATGCTCAAAGTTGGGTGTTTGAAACATTGAATGCTGAAACAAAAGGGAAAGTAGCACCTTGTCCCACATCGGAGGAGAGATGGAACTTAAATGGGTATTTAAGTGGGAACTCTCCATCCTTATTGTTTCATGGAAACACACACTAAGTGTCCTCGCGAAGGGTGCGGAGCACCCTAAATCGCGCACACGCTCGCGCGCGCGGCGTGGGCAATGAGGCTCAATGTAGCGCTTTGATGGCGCACTTTGCACTTCGCACGCTCGTGGTAAATCACAAAGGCTGCAAGGACCAAGTGGTTAAGTGGCGTGCAGGTTCGAGGCGCGTGACGTGGCAGTCCGCGCGCGGGTACAAGTGGCACGAAGGCGCGTGGTTGCGCATGGTGCATGGGTCCTGATGTGTCGTGCGCGGCGCACCAGAGTGAGCCAATACGGCGCGACTGTGTGGCGTGCTCGTATAGGCTCACAGGTGACGTGGCGCACGCGTGCATGGACCTGAGTCAGTGTGGCGCACGCGCGCATGGCATTGAGCCAAAAGGACGCACCGCGCATGGGCGTGCAGACCTGGGCGCGCACGCACCAGTGTGTCTTGCGCGCGCGCGCAGAAGCTTTCAGCATTGAATGACAGTGCAGTTACTGGTCAACTTCGAAACTGACGAGTTAATGGTCTTTGACTGAGAATTAAATGACGTATTAAATTGCATTGAAGACGTTTAATGCAATTTAAACCTCTCCTTTAATTCCTTTTTGACAGTTTCGAATCTGGAGCTGTATAAATACAGCTCTTGGTCACTGCAGAAGCTACATAACAAACACCAGCTACATAACAGCAACACCAACTTTCTCTCTACTTTTTTTATAGATCTTTTTCTTACAGTTTTCAAGGTAACCTTCGGGTTGTAGGCGAACTCCGGCAGTACTACTGCTCCGGCTGTTGTACCCTGGGAAACAAAACGAGTACTCCTGGGAGACTCGGAATTTGTTTTAAGGGAAGCGTGTGTACACGTGCCTCAGTCTTTCTTCTTCATCTTCTTTTCTTGTATTTTGCTTATTTCAGATGTATTTGTACTGTAATTCTGCTTTCTTTATTTCGTTGTATTGTAATCAGTAATAAAATTTGTTTTATTTTATTTAATTACGCGAACGGTTCTTACATTAAGAAGATAGCACGAAAGCTAAAACTGAAAGAGATACGAATGCTGAAGTGGATGCATGTGCCCACAAGGTTGGCCTATAAGAGCCGAGACTATGTGATTAGCATTGAGGTTTTAGTCATATATTGATTTAAGAAGGTTTTTCTATGTAGGAAGCGACTGTTTTGTCTATAGAAGAGAATATACCATATGAAGGTTCATGAGATTTTTCACATCTGGGCACGCAGGGGCGCAGGGCCGGAGGGGGCGTCTGGCCCCCCGAACTTTTCGCCCAGTAGTGTTATGTATGTACGTTTCGTATATAATTTTTTAGGTATATACGTTTTCGAACCCCCGGTTTTTTATATTTTTTTTTACTTATATAGAATTTTTAGGTCTGGTGACTTCCGACCCCTCGGTAAAAATTTTCAAGCATCACCACTGGGGCACGTAGATCACAGAGGTTGCCCTGCTATGGCTGCAAACACATGACTTTGAGCTCAACTTTTTATATTTATAAAGAGTTGCTTTTTTCTTAATCGAACCCAACTCGTGAGTGATTTTTACTATTGTCTTGACTCGTTTACACCATACAATATTAGAAAAAAAAATACAACATTAAAGGAAAAATGATTGAAAAGAAAGAAAATGAGATAAGTTGTTTCATATACATTTAAAAGAGCTCGAGTTTTGTTTATTTCATCATACTTGGCTTGTGAATAACTTTCACTATTGGCTGACTCATTTAGACCATACAATATTAGAAAAAAAATATTTCATCGTAGTTGTAAAGTTTTGATGCACTAATTAATGATTTGGAAGATTGTTATAAATTAATTCATCAAAATCATTACTAACACTACATCATGGAGAATTTCATCTATATCTCGAAAACGTGGAATAATAACATATGCTCCCAAAACAAAAACATACCCATTCAAAACATTATAATCTTATATATGTCCATTTCATAAAATATAGTCTACAATATTATCATATTTATCCCTAGGGATGACAAAATATGTCCATTTCATATTATATAGTTTACAGTATTATCATATATATCCCTAGGGATCACAAAAGAAACCCTAGTCTAACGGCAATACATGAAGTCTAAAACATTCGGGCCATGTATTGTGACGGGTATTCGGGTATGTATCAGACATGAGATTAAAAAAAAAACTATTTTACGGGTATGAGACGTCTTATGAGATTAGTTTATATCTGACCTGACTACCCGAAACTATATATCCAAATTATACAACCACAAATTTTAATTTAATTTTTTTCATGACCCGTGTTTAGTTATACTTCATTTCAGTAACTTAATTTCTTAAAAACAAACATTTTTTGGGATATATATTTAATGTCATAATTTATATTTGTATGCTACGAAATATCAAATTTTCTTTTATTATATATATATATATATATATATATATCATGTATTTTTATATTTTAAATATTTCATATATTTTATAATGCTTGATATAAATGTAATTTATTATATTTTATTTTACTGTAGATTTTCAAAATATAAAATTATATAAAAATTTCAAATGTTATTTAATTATATTTTAATTTACCGTAGATTTTCGAAGTTTAAAATCATAATAAAATTGTATATGTAATTTATAATATTTTAATTTATCGTAGATTTTCAAATCATAAAATTATATAAAAATTTCAAATGAAACAATAAAGGGTAAATTACTTGTTGAGTCCCTGTGTTATATGTGTTTTAACTAGTTGAGTCTAAAAGCAAAAAGTTTAACGACCTGAGTCCCTATAAGCAATTTCTTTAACCATTTGAGTCCAAATTTCTAACTCCATCCATCAAGTCTGTTAACTACAAGGGCAATTTAGTCATTTACACACAAAGTACAACTCTAATATGCATAAGAGTATAATGAACAAGTCTTTAATGCACATGAGTAAAATATTATATATTATTCTGCACATTCTCTCTCTCTCTGGAGATCCAACCACCACCACCACCCTCCATCACCGCACCACCACCATCCCCGCCACCGCACCACCACCATTCCCACCACTGAACCATCGCTAACAGACATCGCTGAATGAGATTTCGAAAAGCAGAGAAGACGGTACGCCTGATTGCTGCCAAAAACGATAGAATATATAAGAATTACCTACCTCAACGCCTCACAAACTGGTCTACACAAGCAAATATATAAATTACACGCTCTTCTACCGTTAACATCTTGCTGGAAATAGGGGCATAAATCTGAAAATAACGCAATAAAATAAGCGTGACAATAAACAAAACACAGTTCTACCCACTCTAATATCAAACAAAGATCCAACACTCAAAATCTCAACACCATTCTAGTAACATTTTAATATTAACCTGAGCCACAAGACATAGGTGTTCTCCACATGAATCACAGCTAAGAAGATCCGGTCTAATAGCAGACTTAGAACAAGGAAAGTCCTGCAGAATAATACCCGGTTCGAACCGTACCATTACCAGCCTAACCTAACACCTGAAATGGATCCGACCCGGCAAGATAATCAACTTTGTATCCAAAACCCCTAAAACATAAACACTAATTTACATCGGTGGATGACTAAATGTAAATGGCAGCAATCAGGCGTACCGTCTTCTCCACTTTATCCAATTCTCCATCGCTGAATGGTGGTGACGGTGGAGATACAACGGTGGTGGGTGTTGTGGTGGTGACGGTGTAGTGGTGATACACTGCACACACACCCATTTCAGTTCACACCCATCCCTCCTCTCTCTCTTTCTCATCTAGACCACCATTAACACCACCGCACCATCAGTGCACCACCACCATCCCCACCGCACCTCCACCGCTATCACCACCTTCTGTTGACCGTTAACCACCACTTTCTCTGCTCTCGATTGCTTGTGGATACCCTAACTGCTGGGAATCGTAGCTCCAGAGGAGTATTTCGCAGCCGGAGATGGAGCTTGGACATGAGGGTTTTGATGGTGATGATGGTGTCGAAGGTGGGGCTTTGATGGTGAAGATCGGTGGTGGGTGTTGTGGTGGTGACGGTGTAGTGGTGGTGGTGACGGTGGTATTGATGGTGTGGCGATGGTGGTGTTGCTGGTGGAGGTGTGGTGGTGGGTTGGAGGTGGTTTTGGTAGAGAGAGAGAGAAAGTTCTGGAGGTAATGGTGAAGATGAAGTTGTTTATGATCTGGACATATATATATATATATATATATATATATATATATATATATATATATATATATATATATATATTTAATAATAAAATGCTTTTTTTAATATAAAAGGGTGTTTTGGTCATTTTAAAAAAAGTTAACTAAGATTATCTAACTGAGGTTGAAATTTGGACTCAAATGGTTAAAGAAAATGCTTATAGGGACTCAGGTCGTTAAACTTTTTGATTTTGGACTCAACTAGTTAAAACCCATAAAACACAGGGACTCAAAAAGTAATTTACCCAACAATAAAATATACTTGAAAATCCCAATGTGTATATTTTTTAAAAACTAACAGGTATATCCAATACCTACGGATACACGAAATACCTGATGGTAATTTCTCATCATACATGACGAATATTGGGCATTTGGGCCTGATAGGGATGTAATTCCACAATCATATACGTCTAAGATTATTTAAACTCGACCAATTTCCATCCATACATTTATACCTTCTTTTCCTTGTTGCAATTTCAAATTTCATAATCTATATTTTGTATAAGATTAAGAGTATGAGAATAAGTATATTTGATATTATGACATTTATTATATAAATATAAAGTATATTACGCATGTAGTGAGTGAGATAAATATGACTTTTTTTTTTTCTTTTCTAGTTTTTAGTGTTTAATTGTATTTACATTATATTATGTAACTATTAATTTGTAACATAGGTAGGCTTAATGTGATTGTACTTGATGCTTGAATGGTGTTTTGTACAATTTAGACAAAAAGTATAACTATTAATTTGTAACATAAGTAGGCTTAATGTGATTGTACTTCATGCTTTAATGGTGTTTTGTACACTTTAGACAAAAAGGCAAAGTGAAAGCATTATAAATTTATATGTACGTCGAAACGTAGAACAACTTGAATTTATACCAAAAAAGTACATAAAAATATGCACGTAAAAATGGTTTCTTTAAATGAAAACGTATTATATTTGACCTGACTCGTCTATAAATAAAGTTTACGTCGGAATGTAGAACAAATCATATTTATACCTACCCGTACATAAAATATGCACGTAAAAAATAATTTTTATGTAAAGGAAGTATAGGGGTAAACCGAAACAAAATATTAGTAAAAAATTTAATAGGTTAAAAACGTTCGTAAAACCGTGTCAAATTTAATAGGTTAATACTAGTTGGAATGAGATCAAATACAAACACTTATGTTTGTAAGAACCGTAAGAACCAACACATAAATGACAAGTGTCCCTCAATAAAAAATTAGTTTAGGGGTAATTTAGACCTTTTGACCATATTTATTTATAACTAATTAAAAATAATTATTAAAACATCCCTAAATCCATGCAAGTTTAATTCAAATCAAAGTTTGAATTTTTTAACATATCCATGATCTAGTAACTTTCCATGATCGAACCAACCTGTAGGAACCAACACAAAAAATATAACTAGCACAACACTATATAATTAGCATAACATCCTTAATCGTTCTCCATTATCAGCATATCGTCCTCAATCGTTCTCCATTATCAACATAAACGACATTAGCACAATATCCTCAATCGTACTCCATTATCAGCACATCAGATGTGCTGATTATATCTACTTTTAGTGTTTGTTTGTGTTATATTGTAATTAACACATAATCAGCACAATTATAAAATAACTTTTGGTAACTTTTTTAAAAGTCACTTTTATAAATAAAAAAAGGTAGTGTAATATGGTACTCATATTAAAGATATAAAATACTTGATTTTATGGTATATTTTTTTAAAAAAATAATGAAGTATATAAAAGTTATTTTAGTTTAAAAAACCTTGGTGGAATTTGTATTTAATTGAAAATGGTCAAATGACTAGCAATTTTACGAAATTACCCCTAACTTGTTAGTACTAATTTTTAATTATAAGGGTTTTATTTATAATTAACCCCAACCCTTGATTTAAACTATCAATGGTTCAGATCTGTTCTTACGGTTCTTACAGTTAGCGCTGTTTGTAAAGGATCTCAACTCAATACTAGTTAGGGGCTGTTTGGCAACATCTGAATGGTTAAGTGCTGAACCAGTAAGAGGTCTGAACCATTAAGTGCTGAACCAGTAAGAGGTCTGAACCATTGAGAGTCTGTATAATGGTTATAACCGTTTAGAGGCAAATGTCTAACCGATTCAGATTAGAGGTCTTAATCATTCAGACTCTGTATAAATCTTAACCATTCAGAGGCAAATGTCTGAACCATTCAGACATCTTCTCGTGAAACAAACAGTCTGAACCATTAAATGCTGAACCAGTAAGAGGTCTGAACCATTAAGAGCCTCATTAAGAGATAAACAAACAGCCCCTTAGTAATAAAAATGTAAACATAACTTTCTATCAGCATATTTAGTGGGTTTTTATTTGTTAAAATAATCTGTTCCACTTTTATCAAGTGTACATAACTTTTTAAAATTATTAATTACGTCAACATGTCTTTTACTTTTTTTTAAGAGTTAATTACATAGTTAGTCCCAGTGGTTTGTACAAAATAACATACTTAGGTGCTAATAGTTTAAAATCACCTTCTAGGTATTAACTTTTCATTTTGTAACGTTTGGAGGTATTAACTTCTAAGGTATTAACATAGGTAGTCCCTGTGGTTTGCACAAAATAACATACTTAGGTACTAACAGAATGTGATTTTAAGCCTACAAATAAGCTTAATACCCCCAAACGTTACAAAATGAAAAGTTAATACCCTAGAATGTTATTTTAAACTATTAGTACCTAAGGATGTTACTTTGTGCAAACCACAGGGACTAACTATGTAATTAACTCTTTTTCTAAAAAACACTTTTAACGTCAAAACTTCCTGTAAACTATACTCCTTCTTAATCAGAAACAACAATCTGCAAAACCAATCGATCAACAACACAAAAACCTGCAAATCTTTCAGATTGATGAACACCACAATCTTGCAATTTATCAACACAAATTCAGATCTAAAACTTTCATGTCTCAACAAATACAACTCAAACTCAGATCTGGGGATGATGATGATTTATTTGGGGAAACTTCGAACCTCCTTCATCAGCATCAATCAATCAGCTGTTCATCTTCATCATCGACAACTTCAGCGATTCATCTTCATCATCGACACCTTCATCAGCAGAATCAGCGATTCAACTTCAGCGATTCATCTTCATCATCGACACCTTCATCGACACCGGTGGTGAGAAGGGGGACGACGCCGGAGTGGGTGTGACTGTTGGATGGGACGACGCCGGAGTGGCGGTGGTGCTATAGAGAGAGAGAAGAGAGAGAGAGGGAGGAGGTGGCGGTGGTGGTGGTGCTATATAGAGAGAGAAGAGAGAGAGAGAGAAGACTGATTTATGTTGGGGATGATGAACTGCAGTGTATATGTATGTGTGTATATTAATATATATATATATATTAATTTTTGAATTAAGAAAATGTTAAATGAAAAGCAAAATTACCAAAATGCCCCTGAACTAAAAGACAAAATAGGAGGTTGCAACAGTCAAAAAAATAGGGTTTTTGAAATTTGGACTAAAATGGCAACAAAATGCAAACCACAGGGACCCAGATGTAAAAAGTTTGAGATTTGGACTAAAATGACAAAAGTGCCCAAACCACAGGGACCAAAATGGCAGTTTACTCTTTCAATTATTTATCATAAATATTTACAACTAATTATAAAAATAATAAGAATATAAAGCTAATAAAAAAAAAAAAAAAACTCAAGTGACGTTGATTTTGGAGTAGACCCGACAAATATGGAAGAGTTGATCACAACTTTCCAAGTATTTCACCTATTTTTATTTCCATATTTACACATAGATTGCACAACTTGCAACTAGCAACTCTCTCCAACTAAGATTCCGCTTCTTTGGTATCACCACACCACCATTTCATCTACAACTTCACCACAAAATTATTATATCAATAATAATAAAAATAATGCCTGAAGAAGTAGTAGAACAACAAGATAACAGATTCAACAGTATGTTTACAATGGATCTAGACCTTGATGGTCCTTGGACTTTTGATCAGATATTCTTCTCTGACCCTTCACCACCCTCGTTTATATTATCCAGCAGCAACTGACCAAACTTATTCTCCTTTGTGGGCTTTTTCTGATGATAACGCTAACGGCAACGACAGTGATGGTAGACTGGCTGGAAGTGCCACGTGGACATGTTCTGGAGTTGTTTCAGGTTAGTTTGTTTGGTTAAGGTTTTGATTTGATTTGATTTGATTTGGATTCATGTTTTGAGATCTGGTTTGATAAGATTAAATTATTTAGTGGAATATGTGATGATGGTGTTGTGGATCTTAGCAATCTGAAGACAATAATTGTTGAGGGATTCCGGCCATGAATACGTGGCGGAACCAGAATTTTTTAGTTAGTCATTGTAAGGTTGTTTTCTTGCGGTCCAACTTTTTATTAAGAAAAAGATTTTACATATGAAAATTTAATAAAATTTGGTGAATGGTCACTGGACCCTCTTGACCCCTCCCTTGGTTTCGCCGCATGAAAATAATGGAAATTGGGATAGTAAGATGCTTAAGGTAGAAGTTGAGCTAAGAGAGTAGAAACAAGTTTTGTTGAATCCATATTTGAAAATGAATCAAAACTGTCTAATCTAATAAAGATGCATATCAGCTATTATGTTCTTTTTAACAAACTAACAATAGTATTGATATTGATATGTGGGTCCGGTATGCATATGTTGGTAGAAAAATATAGTGCGATTGGATTGGGAAGATGATTACCATCCCTGGTGGTGGGACGCCCCGACTGCAGCCGAAGACACTGAGTTGAACCGTGGGTTTTGGGTGAGATTGACACTAACATGTTGGATCCAACTGTTGTAGTGGAAACAGCAGTGGTCTTCGAGCGTAGGCTCTGCTAGGCGCAGCAGTGAAAATATAGGAATCAGTTTGTAGAACATTAAAGTAGAAGATGAAAACATAATAAATTTACCGAAAAATAACCAAAATAGAAATGTTCAGTTGTTCACCAATACATCTACAAAAATGAACATTGACCAAAGTATATTCATCACAAACAATTGACTTTCTAAACTAATAGAACATAACACTTGCCTTTTTTTATTGGTTTTAAAGTCAATGTTTATGGTTGAATTAATTTGGTCAATGTTCACTTTGGTAAAATTGGTGGTCAACAGATCTTAACTAGTTCAAATTTTGATCTTTCGTATAGTTAACAAGTTTCGTTATTTCAAGATATCGAGTGTTGAATAACTAAAAGATAAAATGAATGTAATCTTTTTATTTTGTTGTGGACCAGATACATGTAACCCTGCTCAAGTAACCAGAAACCCATCAAACCACGATCTAAAAAGGCGGCTACCAATGCCAACTTTGGAAGTGAACACATCCGAATATCAAGACGCAACATGTATAATAAAGGAACGAATGACAATGGCACTTCGTTACTTAGTAGAATTGGGTGAAAAGCATGTTCTAGCTCAAGTCTGGGCTCCAGTTAAGAACAAGGGCCGTACTGTCCTCACAACATCTGGTCAACCTTTTGTTCTTGACCCAAACTGCACCGGGCTTCATCAGTACAGAATGGCTTCTTTGATGTACACGTTCTCCCTTGATGATGAAACTGATGGAGTTCTTGGGCTTCCAGGTCGGGTTTTTAAACATAAGCTTCCAGAATGGACTCCGAATGTTCAGTTTTATTCGGATAAAGAATACCAACGGCTTAATTATGCTTTGAGTTATAACGTTCGTGGAACCTTGGCTTTGCCTGTGTTTGAACCTTTGGGGCAATCGTGTGTTGGTGTGCTTGAGTTGATATTGACTTCGCAGAAAATAAATTATGCTTCGGAGGTTGATAAAGTCTGCAAAGCACTCGAGGTTGGTTGTCACACTTTTTTCTGCATATGTAATTGTAAGTTTTATGTGTATATACACACATTAGACATGTTTTAACACCTTATTCGACCCATATTTTCAAGTAGATTGGATTAATTGCCGGAATTTACAGGTTTCGGTTAAGAATTTGGGGCAATTCTGTTTGAGAAGTATGTAATAAAGTTTCAGTTTTGCAGGCGGTAAATTTAAAAAGTTCAAATATATTGGATTCTCCGAATACTCAGGCAAGCAGTAAGATATTATAATTGTTAATTCTTTTATTTCCCTTTTCTTTGGTCTACATTATTCTAATTATGCGCTTGATGTTTTTTGTAATACAGATATGTAATGAAAGTCGACAACAAGCCTTAGCCGAAATCCTGGAGGTAATCACAGCAGTTTGCGAGACTTATAATTTCCCGTTGGCTCAAACGTGGGTCCCATGCAGACATCGAAGTGTCCTAGCCTATGGTGGTGGGTTGAAGAAAAGTTGCAGTAGTTTCGATGGAAGTTGTATGGGTCAAGTATGCATGTCAACGACTGATGTAGCGTTTTATGTTGTTGACGCTCACATGTGGGGATTTCGTGAGGCGTGTGCTGAACATCACCTACAAAAGGGTCAAGGGGTAGCTGGACGGGCTTTTGTGACTCGTAGTTCGTGTTTTTGCGAAAATATAACGCATTTTGGGAAAACAGAATACCCGTTGGTGCATTATGCACGTTTGTTCGGGTTAGTTGGATCTTTTGCGATTTGTTTGAAAAGTAGTCACACGGGTGATGATGATTATATACTAGAGTTCTTTCTTCCTCCTAATATGGTTGACTGTAAAGATCAACAAACGATGTTGGGATCGTTGTTGACTTCCATGAAGCAGCATTTTCGTAGTCTTAAGGTTGCTAACGGTGAAGAAATAGGGGAAGACGGTAGATTCGTTGAACGTATTAAAGCATCTGTGAATGGTCAGGCTATTGATTCAGGCATAGCTGAATCTGGAATATCTAATGGAGGGCCGTTGATTATGGGACCAAATGCAATAAATGGAAATTATAGTAAATCGGAGACGGTTGAAACAAACAAAAAATCAGAAAAGAAACGAGGGAAAGCGGAGAAATCGATTAGTTTCGAGGTTCTTCAACAACATTTTGCTGGAAGTCTTAAAGATGCCGCAAAGAATCTTGGTGGTATGTTTATACATTCTTTTTTTTATTTCTCTATATTCCTTCACATTTCATATTTATTATTGATTTTGCAGTTTGCCCAACTACGATGAAACGAATATGCCGACAACATGGGATCTCAAGGTGGCCATCTCGTAAGATTAACAAGCTTAACCGCTCACTTACAAAGCTAAAACGAGTGATTGAGTCAGTACAAGGTGGCGAAGGAACATTCACTCTTCCTTCATTAACAACCACCCAACTCCCACTTGGCGTTGACTCCCCATTTTCGCCAACGGCTCCAAATGGTTCACCAACTAGCCAACACGGTTCACCATGGTCCAAACCATTTGACCGTTGTCCAAAGAACAATCAAGGTCCAACCATTCAAACATCTGGCAGCCGAGAAACCAGCATCGGTAGTCCAAATTCTCAAAGATCTTGCCAAGGTAACGCTTTCTGTAACATATTCTTTTCCAATCGTAAATTAAATTGTTTCTCATAATAAAAAATGTGTCGCGATAACAGAAGAAACAGCAAAACCATTTAGAGGAATGTTAACCGCGGATGCCGGAAGCTCACATGATTTAACAAGCCTTTGTCCTGTCACCGAGCCTCTTGAAAAGGTACAAGAACTTGCTCCAAATGCACAACCTTTCACAGCCAGGCCGGAAACAAAAACAATAACGATAAAGGTGAGTTACAAAGAAGATATAATCAGGTTTCGTTTGGCTGCAAACTCGGGTATAGTCACACTGAAAGAAGAAGTTGCAAAAAGGTTGAAGTTGGATGTGGGTACATTCGATGTAAAGTATCTTGATGATGATCATGAATGGGTTTTAATAGCGTGTGATGCAGATTTACAAGAATGTGTTGAGTTGTCCGGGTGCAACATAATTAGGCTTTCGGTTCATGATTTGTCGACAAATTTTGGGAGCTCGTGTGAGAGTTCAGGTTAATTGTAAGTGTTGGAATGTTAGGATTTGTAGGATATTGTTAAGTTGTAGATTTTTGGGTTCATAGCAACAGGACCAAATTACAGGAGGAATTTTCCCCTATTTTTGTTGTATAAGATATAATGGAATTGTCAAAAGTGTTAATTGTATATTGACTTTTTCTTTGTTTTCCAAATCATGTTTTCTTCCCATTTTTATCTTTTAAATTTCTATTTCTATTTCTTCTAGTGATGATAATTGTATAGAATTAAAGTATACACAAAGAACTACTACAACTGAGTATTGTTTATGCAGTGTATTTTTAGTTCTGATTTTCTAGAAGCATATAAGGAAAACTTCACAGAATGACATATAAGTTAAAAGTATATTGTTCCGTAGATAAAAGTAAAAAAAAAAAAAAAAAAGAAAACAAAAAGCTATGTCACAAAAACAAGACAATAACCCATACCTTATATAAGACTATGTGTTGTGGAGAAGGGCGTGGACACGAGTGGGGGGCCTTGTTGGCTCGTGGGGTAGATCTGAATTTAATCTTTTATCTAATATTAATAGCATCAAATCTTTATAACTATATATTATTAATAAAGATGTTAACCATTTCTAGAAACATATTATCTCTATTACAATATTAAACGTGTCATGTTCACCATTGGTGATTGTCAGTCCGAACCAGACCGCCCCGGACCTTAACTTGAACTGTAATAAGGAGAATAGGAGAATCGAGAAGCAGACCAAAAGACCTTGGTTCGATCCTGGTTTTAACAAGTCCTGCAGCTATGACTAACGAAGTTACGAGTACCATGTGTTTGAAAAATTGTCTGTTAGATACCCACTCATACTCAACCGAATTCTAATCTTAAATTCAATTGAATGCCTGAAAACATTCATGATTTCTAATCATTGATCAGCTTTATGTGTGGTCCAACATGGGATTTGGGATGCTAAATTTTGAAAATTTCTGCATCTAAAAACTACTGAATTTTTTCCAATTTTAATTTTTATTCTACTGGTCGGTTTTGGGGTTTCGCGGCTTGAACGTGCAAAATTATATTTTGTTTTCGGTATAAATTTCTAAGCTTTGAAATAAAATAAAATAAAATAAAATCAGTTTAATATTTGACATAGAACACATTTTTAGAAGAACTAAAAAATTAAACGGGTCAATCCAAAAACCAACAAAACTGACACAAACAAGACCCATTTAGCTATACCTAAACATGTTCACGAGTTTAACCTGAAAGTAACACAAATCTGTTTACACTTTACACTAAAACCAAACCCACGTAACCCCTGATTTTTATAACTATTTCCGATACAAATCATGCAATCCAATCATGAAAACTGCTTAACCATTGGTTAGAAAACATACTAATACAGTAATACTAGCTATTTCATTTACCATCTTCACAATCTTTAAAAATTCAATAAAAAGAAACAGTTAACTGTTTGTTTCTTCTAGCAAAACCAAACCATATCAACATAAGGAAAACAAACTCATTCCTTTAAGTAATAGAAGAGATTCGATAGGAACCATTAGGACCTGGAACTGGTTGTGTCCCCTGGACTGGAGTCAAACAGAACTATTACCTGGTTGATAGAAAAGAAATGCGAGACAAACAGCCATTTCCTTAAAACAGAGACGATTATAGACTAATGACAGGTCGATGGGCAACAAGAAAAGAAATGCGAGACAAAAGGTGCCAGTAAGATAAGTCCCTTGCTAATTCCAAGAACAGAGCCCAAACCAGCAAGAATTGAAAGACAAAACTTTCCAAAATGACTCGATTCATTTACAGGCAATGCAAAATCCTTAAAATCATAAACCAAAACAGATAATTATATATCAGTTTCTTATAGTGATGGCAATTGTATTGAGATAAAGAAAACAAACACATTTATTAAATAAAAAAGGTTCCTAATCAACCTCTAGGACCTGATATTGGTTGTAGAGATGACACCACACGCAATCGAACTACAATTCGACCTGATTTTCTTGAGCTTTTGATACAATCAGCCATTTCTTCGTCAGATGTTAAAATTATCCAGTCATCATCTTCATCGAGGTATTTGAGCTTATAAGTCTTGTCACTTAACTTCAACTTCATACGAATTTCTTTCTCAACACGTACAAAGGTTGCTTGCGAGATAGGGAGATGGAACTTGATCATATCATCTGCATACTCTGCTTTTATGGTCAGCACATTTTTGTTTAGGTTGACAGTTGATGTTTCCTCAATTGCTCCATTATCTTCTTCATTTGTGTTCATTTGAATAATGGACGAATCATTTCGGTTTCTCTTCACAAAATTCGGTCCTTGCCACTCTAAGATGCGATGTTCTTTAACTTTGCGTTTGAGTGTAGACAAAGAAACTATAGCACAATATCAAGAAAAAAGATCTTTTAATGTTCCATAGATCAAAGTGTAGTAAAAGAAACATTGGGTGTTAAAGTTCTTAAACAAATTGTGATTTTAATATAGGAAATTATCATTAATTACCATTTAGATCTTTTGCAGCTTCTTTCATGGTTTTTCCAAAATGTTTCTCAATGACTTCTCGAGGTAATACTTTTGGAGCTGTCTTGCACGTCACCATGGAAGGTGCTATGAGGTCCACAACCATTGGACTCTTTCCTTTTTCTGGTGCTGTTGGCATCTGTGATGATCTTTTTTCTTGAAAAATCTTGAACTTTTGAGTTTCATCAGTTTCATCGTCTGTAGAACTATCAACAAGAATAACATCTAATTCGTCACCTAGTTTGGCACCAGAAGCAAACTTGAATCTGGGCAAACACCTTTTCAATGTTAAGAGTATGTCCTCCAAAAGGATAACATAGTTTGATTGTTTGGTCCATATGAATTCAAAAGCGTAAATTAAATCACTCGTGTTATCACTCCTTAAGCATATTGCAAAAGCACTAGTTTCATCAAAGTAACCAGGATCGTCCCAATCTTCGAGCATATCTGAACGAAGTTCAGATGTAAAACGTGATTCATAATCTTGAACTGTCTTCATAGCAACTTCCTCGCCGATTGCACGAGTAGTTACATCACCGAATCTAAAGTATGGCTCAAAATTATTACGACCATCTTTCTTTACAGCATAAAGATAACCAGTCAATTTGATCACTAACAATCGCTTTGTTTGAGTGTCCTCCAAAGTATACGAAAAGGGCACATAATTTGTATCCTCATAAGGGATCCAAACTTGAGCTAGAGCTAAGTTATGTGTTTCACAAACGACCTTTAGTGCCTCTTCAATCTCGTCCTTGGTAACTTCAAGACCAATTATAGCCTGTTTTAGAATTGGGAACATCAAATTTTAAACAGGACACAGAATGAAAAAGATCATCACTTTCAACAGTTATATGACAAAAATTTACAGCAAGATTTAAGTTATTGTTGGTACCAAATTCTGTTGAAGCACAAATAATCATTTTTTTATTAATTATTTTGGAAGGGTTACCTGGTATGGTATAAGATGTTGTACATAAAACACATCCAGACCAGCTCTCTGCAAACAGAAGTAGCAAACAAGATATATGTGTTTAGAAATCATCATATGGATGGAACTGCAGGTTTTAAAAAAAATAAAAAGTATTGGAAGGCAATTCCTTTGATATGGTTTTGTAGAATCTCATAAACACGTACCTTTATTGCCTCAACCGTGCGATTAAGAAAATTAGGCAAGTCAAAATTTTCCAAAGTAAACTGGAGAACACCAATACAATTGCTTTTAAAAGGGAAACAAATAGGAACCATAACAGATATGAAGTTCGACTCGTCCAATAGAAACCCCTGGGCTTTATCTATGGATATCCGACAACTGAGGAAAGCAGGGGCGGGTCCACCACTTAAGATCATGTGGTCCGGTTCAATGTCAAGGTTATTGGCATCGATATTATATTTATACTTCTCAGAATGTAGTCTATACTTGGCTAAGTCGTTGGAAAGATGACCGACGGCAAATGGTTGATCTGAAGTTGAAAGTAGCCGTCTGCTGTCTATTGTTACAGGTGCCCAGAACTGAGCAAAGAAGAAGCAACATCTAGCATTAGAAAGTGCAGATATGATCATTTCATGAATCATGGGAGTAGTGGCAAGATCAGCTGCATAATAATAATTAGAGTGATTATTTATTAGAAAATGCAGATTTCATCTGTTTAAAATTGATAAAGGAAAGCAACTACTGACCCGAGCATGAATTATTTTCACATCCTTCAGATTCGCTCCAAAATACCCATGGATTTTTATGAGATTTAGGTTGACTGTGATGAAGAGAGATTAGAGAAAAGATTTGAAGGAATTCGTATAGCGAACTCATATCTGAAGTTAGTTGACTTCGTTGACTGACAGTCCAGAAATGAAAAGCACACCCCGTTGAGAGAGAGAGAAGTGTGATTCTGGTGGATGGAGAGGTGGTGGCCGGAAAGAAGGGAAGGTTTTGGCCCATATGGAAGGAAGTCGTTTATTTCAACGAGGAGGGAGAGAAGGTTTTGTAAAATAAAGGACCGAGCTATAACAAAGGGAAAATTACAAAAATGTCAGTTGACCAACCATGTTTTTGAATTTATCGTTCGTGGACAGACCTCTGAGCATGGGATGAGTCGGCGTATAATGTTGAAGAGTCCATGTATCACGCTCTTTGAAAGAGTCCACCGACGCTTCGGAAGAGTCCACCGACGCTTCGGATGGACATGGACTCTTCAACATGATACGCCGACTCATCCCATGCTCAGAGGTCCGTCCACGGACGCAGGAACGTGACAAATTTGAAAACACGGTTGGTCAACTGACATTTTCGTAAATTTCCCCATAACAAACTTGTCTAATCTAGCAATTGCAGAACACATCCCTATTCTTTTTGCTAAATTTCACTTTTGTCTATTAGCTTATTATGTTATAGTATCACTACGAAAATTATAAACTTCTGTCAACGGTTACCTACTATCTCTTTATATATGCTTTTGAAAATGACTTCTTTTGCCGGGTCAAACAAAATTGATTAGGCATCCAAACTTGAACGCTAATTTTTACAAGAGAATATTTTAATGTCTCAACTTTGTAAGTCCTCATATTATATACATGAACGCTAATTTTTACCATTCATATTTCTATATTTTTCCGTGTCACCGGTTTCACACTTCACACACTATCACGGAAAAAAATGTATTTATAATGATGAAATAAATTTAAAACGAAAAATCAATGTTTCAACTGAGGAGTATATTATATATGCAAAGAATCATGTATAAGAGAGCCAATTCATACGAAGTATAGGAGAAGGTTTTGGTCTATAATCAAACAATTTAATGGTTGAGATTAAGTGGTCCAAAATGTAGAATTCAAGTTATTCAATATTGGTGACTCAAATACCTATTTCTCTCACGATCTTCAAAAGGCTATAACTTTTTATAATAATAAAAAAAAAAATACACCATATTAACGAGGATTTTGTTCTTTAAAAAATTTGAGTAGGTTGTTGCTATAGTTTTCTTAATCTTAAATTTTATTTTTATTTTACAAACTATAAGGTTACATGATTATGTAATATGCATTTTATTCTTGAAACAATTGTAACATTAGATGATTATGTATCAGTACGTAATTACGTAATAATAGTGATTATGTATTATTACGTAACTAGATTGTCAACACTATAGTTAGATACACCGCCTGGGTCATCTTTAGTGCCGGGGCTTACTATTGTTCCGGTAGGAATTGTAGAGCTTCTCTAACCAAATTGAATTGAATCTTGGGTAGTTTACACTATGGGTTAAAACAAACGCAAGCCCTAGAGGTCTCCTTTAATGAAAAACAAACATTGTGGTGGTGTCTGTTTGCATCCAAACCTCAGCATTGGAGGTGTTCTAATAGGTGAAACTAGCTAAAATATAATATATCTTAATAAAATCTAATAAACCATAAACTTAGAAAATATGAAATTGGTAATGATTAACATGTGTAGACACCTTTTAAGCATTAAATATAAGCAAGCAGCCATCATTTATGATCATTAGTTACATACGTCTTTAGACCATGCGTAGTGGTAAGGGTGAATAATGCCTCCACCCTTGGGCGTTTTCCGCCATGTGGCCTCCAACCTTGGGCGTTTTTCTAAAAAGGGGTGTAAAGAATTAAATAAAAAAAAAACTAACCAAAAATAGGGGATTGGCCAAGAAAAAGATGGAACCATCTGATTGGCCAACCAATTTGCCATTTAGCGTGATTTAAAGCACGCCAGGAGGGCTTTTTTGCGAGATCACGCCGAAAAACGCCCAAGGGGGAGGGCAGGTGGCGTGTTGGGGCGTGTTTAGGGGCTTTTTTTGAAAAAATAACGCCCACTACGGATGTTCTTTCTTATACAGACTAATATGTTCAAATAGTTTAAAATTAATTATTTTTTCAAACAGAAGTAAATACTTTACACTTGTAAAATAGACTATTGCTGCCAGTAGTGGTGCACAAAAAACCCGAACCCGGACCTGGACCCGGAAAAAAAACCCGGAACCGGGTATTATAAAAACCGGGTTTTCTATACCCGAACCCGACCCTACCCATAGGGTAGGGACTGGGTCTTCATATTTGATCTAAAACCCGAACCCGGAACCGGGTTTTTTTATACCCGGTTTATACCCGAAACCCGGTTTTTATAAATACCTGGAACCGGTTTTTATAAATACCCAGAACCGGGTTTTATAAATACCCGGAACTGAGTTTTTTTATACCCGGTTATATAGCACTTTGACTTCTAGTCCTATCTATGTTTTTTTATCTATGTTATTTTATCTATGTTTTCAAGCATCAAGACTTTTAGTTCTTATGATTTAACAAAATTATGTATGCACTTTGATGTAATCTTGTTTAATTATTAGGTTTCTAATGATATTTGAAATATTTGGTCATTATTCCCCTCTATTTGCTGGAAAGATCCATTGGTTTTTGTCTAATACAAAAAAATAAAAAATTGATTGAACTTGGTTAAAACATAACATAGCAAATAAAATATATTGTTGTTTATGTAATCCAAAAGGATTCAAATCAGGACTATTCCTTCGATCTAGCACCATCGAATTTAAATTTAGAAATGTCATTAAAATTTCAATAGGCACCATCCACTAAAACATATAAAGAAGCATTAATACCTGGTGCGGGTTTTTTTCCCAACCCGATGCATACCCGAACCCTACCCGATGAATACCCGAACCGGACCCGAACCCGGAAATAGGGTATTATAATACCCGGGTTTTATAAAACCCGACCCGAACCCTACCCGAACCCGGGTATATAGGGTATACATTTTTGGTAGAAAACCCGGACCCGACCCGGTTTTTTAAAAAAACCCGATTTTGTAAAACCCGATCCTACCCGAACCCGGTTCCATACCCGAAACCAGTTTTTAAAAAAACCCGATTTGTGCACCACTAGCTGCAGGGCTCAGTGGCTTAGGGCCTGGACTTATCAACCTAATTTCATTTATCATAAGCCTAATCCAGCAGCCCGTTGTATTGATAAGCCCATCCAGTGTTTATAGAGGCCCAATCGTTTTAATCAAAACTAGTATTTTTGCCCGCCGCGCGTTGCGGCGGCACGCGGCGGGTGGAAACATGTAGTAAGGCATCCTCCAATTGGGGTTTTACGGCGTCGGCTAGTCTAGATATGGCTCATGGTTAACCGATTGGGATGGGCATAGTGATCTGGATGACATGTAACAATAGATCGAATTTCCGGTGAGTACGTCATGAAACTCATGGTTCTCTACACAGAGCGTCGTCTTCCCATCCGCTCCATATATAGATTGGGTATCTAAGGTGAACCAGAGGAATTACGTATATGCTATCTAGCCCTCTACGCGATACAACATCGACGCTGTACTCAAGTCTGTCACTGGCGTCGGCAAGCCTAAACCGGCAAGGTTTAAAAAGAACACTTCAGTATCGTATCCTTGAGAAGAATAGTCCCAAGACTGTTAAAAAGAAAGGCCTATGCTAGAAGTCGTGTATCGAGAAGCTACTAATCTAAGCTGCATACCACACAAACAAACAAACAGAATTCGATATCGAATATTAAATCATCTCCAATAAACAACATCACCAAATCTGTAACCTAACCTACTAACTTAATCCCAATGCCAAATCATTAAGCAACCTGAAATCATCATGCATTCATGCCGTAGTGATCTGTAGATAATCAGTTAATCTATCAAAACAATAAACAATTCGTAGAGATCTTAGAAACATGAGCGTTCAATCGATCAAACGTAACAACTATAAGCAATTAAACAATCAACATACCGTAAGCAAATATCAAAATACGTAAACAACAATTAAATTACCATTAAACAGTTCCACGGCCACTCAGCACCATCCTTTCTAGTAATTTTAGATCTCGAAATTCCCCAACAACTCGAAACCGCAACCTGATCTTCACCTTCCTTCTTCGCAGCTCCGGCATCCGCCTGTTTCACCACCGGCGCCTTTGCCGCCGGCTCCGCCGCAGAGCACATCGAAATCCTGATCCGCCACAATTACCGACCGATCAAACGGCCAGAAACTACACACCGCCGCTGCAGCAAACTCCGGCGACTGTACGACGTGTTCTTGCAAGATCTAAAAACGAAACCCTAGCTAGCAGTTCCCTATCAACAACTTACTAATCTAATAAGCATGAAATCATACAAAAATACAAATAATCTGAAACTAAATCGAGATACAGAAGAACAACAACCTTCAAGTATTCATAGCTCTGGTGGATGAAACCGCCGGTGTTTGTGATCCTGTAAGAAAATCACACACAATGAGTTGAAAGTTGAAACTACCGATCTGATTAAGGGTTTAAGAATGAACAACAGTTGTAAATGAAAGTCAAAATTAGGGGAAACGTAGATCTCCGGTGACATTGACGGTGGAGATTGATCGGAATTTATGAAAAAGGAAGGAAGAAGAGTGATCGGTTGCTTACCTGTTGGGGGAAAAACTGGATGAATTATGTTCATAAAAGACAAAAACGGAGAATTAATGAATGAACATTCGTGTCAGTGAGTGATGGGCAAAAGAGTAATTTACATGGTGCACCGACATAGCCTTTTAAGTTAGTATAGAATAGAATATCATATCTTCTTCTCTTTATATTGTCTTCTCTGAGTTCTCTTTATGGTGCATGATTTTCCAGCGACTCTCCTGTCGCCTCTTTTCTTTGTACCAACAAACAACAAACAACAAACACCACTAGAACCCAACCATAACTGCCACCCACCGCTCCCTCATCTAGTTTATTTCACGACTGAGGTAACCAAAACAAACTCTTAACTTACCTATGCCTCGTGATATATAATGTGATACTTTTGTTAGTTGTTTTATTCATATAGTTCAATGCCATAGTAGCCAAAGTATTTTTGGTTATGATACAAGTACAACCCCTATTATTGATGAGAATTGTTTCTTCTTAAAGGTGGTCATTTTATACTTTCAAGTTTCAACCCATTTATGAATGGATCGATTTAGCATATGTTTTATCATTAGCACAAAACTAAAAGGAACGCTAAAAAGAACTTGAACAAACAGTTTTAAAGTCAATACGAGGTGTAATTTGAGCTCATAAAACCTCAAAAACAGTATTAGTAAGAATGATTAGATTACTATTGAAATTATATAACATTTGTGGTAATATTTGGCAACTAAATGTTTACAAAAAATGATTGACTGATTGACACACTAATCTTCTTCTGACCGATCAGATCGTTTTAAACCAATAAGCCGACCTCAAACATGATATTTAGAAAATGAAATCACTGTAGAAGATTCCATTGAGGCCATATCTTCTAAGTAATAGACCGCTAATCTCATTATATATTAGTATGTAATTTAAAAAGTGAAATAATAAAACAAAAAAAAAATAGTTAAGGTAACCATTACTAAACTCCTAGAACTGTATTGCTACTGCAACAAACTCCTAGAACAGGAAACAAAAAATAGCTTATGACGATTGAGATTGATGACAAACAGATGTGTATTGATTGAAAATTGAAATAAAATTGAGCTGATAGATAATAGGAAGGGAATGTTTAATTGAATGTAAAGGAATTACAAGGAAATGAAAACGACAGCTAACGAGTTTCAGGGTATACGTATACCCTCTCTCATGGCATGATGCCAGAGCCTACTAAACTTTAACAAAATTCATAACTGACTAATCACAATATTCCCCTCCTATTTATATTAACTTTCTCCTCAAGATAATTCTTAGCCACTTTGCACTTTACCCCTTCTGGAAGATACTAGTAGCTCTTTGTGGCCAACCCGATTCGTAACATTTCCCACCCCTTCAAAATCAGTCTTGTCCCCAAGACTGAAATTTGGGTTCTAACCCATTCGGCATCCTCCCACGACCCATCATCCACCGTATGACCACGCCATTGAACTAACCATTGCTACACCAAATCTGACCCATCGCGAACATCACGAGTGGCCAACACAGATTGAGGTAGCAGATGAGGAGAGTCTGCCATATCCAGTTCCGGAGGAAGAGCTGCATCAGTTGGACCCGAGACCGCCTTTTTTAACAGAGAAACGTGGAAAACAGGGTGGATTTTAGAAGTAGCAGGAAGAAGCAATTTATAGGCCACAGGCCCAACCTTTTCCACAATCTGAAACGGCCCAAAAAATTTTACTGCTAACTTCTGGTGGATACGGCTGGCAACGGAAAGTTGTCGATACGGTTTCAGTTTAATATACACCCATTCACCGTTTGCAAACTGCACGTCACGCCGTTTTTGTCGGCTTGTAACTTCATAGTGTTAGAAATAACCCGTTGATGTGGCCTTACGGATCATTTGGTAACATTACCAATATGACATAACTAGTCACCGACAATTACTTGATGGTAGTAATTGTAATTATTGATTAGTTTAAGGGGCAATTATGATTTCCCTTTAGGTACCTTTAATAGAGAATGTAAAGAGTTTTCATAACCGATCACTATTCATGTTCATCATTCATTTGATGTTAAATATATATTGATCATATGAACAACTTGATGAAGAACACCAATACAAAAAAAAAAAAAAAAAAAAAATTCTCTCTAGTGTGATCCATCAACATAAGGTACCATAACGGGAATCATGACTTCATCTTTATCCTCAAAGATAATCATCCCTACAAGTAAGTATCTCTAACTTCGCATCTATATTTACGTTATGATTGAATAAACATGATTAGGGTTCTTTATTTTTGACCCATGTTTATAGATATAATCAACATGTGGTATCACAGCAATGTTGATTATATGAATCCGATCATGTTAATTATTTGTTGCCTTGTTTTTGCTCAATCGATTTTATGTTTTGCGATTTATAATTATTTTTATCTGCAAAAACGTATTAACAAATCGATCTTATGAAACTGAAAACTAAAATAATTAAAACATTGATTTGTTTCTTTGGTCGTTGAATCGGTTTTTTTGAAGTAATCACAACTAGCAAATCACCATGGTAAAATCAATTATTTCTTTAGTCAGAATTATGTGACGTTTCTTGTTCTAGAATTACTCATTAGTTGCACTTCATGAATTGATTGAATGCATGATGTAATTCATTAAATATTCATAAGTTAATTGACTGAAATGATTTTTACCCATGAATTAAATATGCATATAATTTGGCACTTTTCTTTATATGAGCAATACGCGAATGTTGATTTTTTAGTGGATTCAAATAAGAAAAGGGATTTATTCAAATTCTTAAAAATACTTATAAAGTGCAAATGCCCAACTAGTATTTCATCCTTTTAGGAATTTAATTAATTCCTTTTGATATTAATTTGATATCTATTAGAGAAAGGAATTCGTTTCCTGCTGTATTATGTTTGAAGAGGTGGATAATTGATTGCCACATCTTCTGGTATATCCACATTAGACTTTTTATTACAACCATCTAAAGGATACAATTAATGTTTGGATTTGTATATTTATGCAAATCTCTATATTTGATTTAAATCTACTGAGATATATTTGATTTAAATTTACTGAGATAAATTATGTCAAAATCCTTACGGTTACTATATTTGACTATATGGGATTCTATTATGTTTTGGGTTCCTCACACTAAGCGAAATTTAATCTTTTTTACTTATGTCTTGATACCTATTTGACATACGAATTTGCATGCCTTATGTTAACTTTTGGAAGCCTTATTTTATTTGGTTTTGTATGACCATAACTTGTGAATGGCCCAACTTAAGTATGCATGTTAAATGGCGAACTTCAATGATCGATGATTGAACCAACGGGATATCATTTGATTAAACATTGAAGCTTAAGTTATGCCATCTTATATAATTATCTGTATTTGCCTAATTTACATAAATATTTCATTTCTGGCCCAAAGGTGTTATGTTATATTTATGTGTTTTACCTTATGATTTATGTATGTTCATCATGATACATTAATTTTGGTCAAAGCCAAAGCGAAGCCAAAGTTCATGTAGAACAATAAGTCAGTCTATTATGTATGTTCATAATGCATAAATTTTGGTCAAAGCCAAAGCGAAGCCAAATTTATTTAGAACATCAAGACAATTTGTTTTTTATGTACGTTCATAATGTCTGAATTTTGGTCAAAGCGAAGCCAAAAATCGGGTATCTCATCTATTTTATCCACTCTAATTTCAAAACCTAAAATGTTTTGCTTACTAAAGAGTTTGTGTATGTCTTACTTGATTACCCCATAATGTAAATCACTCCAAGTTTCTTCTTAAGTTTGTATCTCATCTATTTTATCCACTCTAATTTCAAAACCTAAAATGTTTTGCTTACTAAAGAGTTTCTAAAAAAATTGCTCTTGTTGTATTGTTGATTATTTCTTAAGATATGATAATCTTACTGCTCTTTTCTGATAAAAGTATTACAGAAGAAAACTAGAGCATGATTAGTGGGATAAGTCAGCCATTATCTCTCTTATGATAATCAAGAACTCATTATTGCCATCATGGGAGCTATTCCAGATTCTAAATTTCCCAAGACTAGTCTGTTTTCTATGAAAGAATCAAAATAACTCCTTAAACGTATGAATTACTCTAGTTTCTTACTATAAAGTTAGTGGTATATGTGAATACATCATGATGTACAATACCATGAACCATTACTTAAAGGTTTACACATGGAAATCGATACACTTTTCTGATGCATTACATATAACTTTTCCACCAATACCATAAGTTGCCTTAAGAATCAACTATACCACTCAAGAGTACCAAAGGAAAATGAGTGTGTTGATTAGCAACATATGTACAGGAAAATGAATGCATGAAATTGGAAAATTAGATGTTGTTCATCTCACCGCCACTAAACCTAAAAGGAGGATACTTTTAAGATTCAAAGATAGTGTACAAGTACTACTTCTAGCTATAAGTTTCTTTAAAGGAAAGTCTCACTTCAAATTTTTGCCATTAACAAGGCATGAGCATGGACTATCCATAATTCAATGAGATAGCTGGCTAAGATAAGTAGTTAGATATTTATGATATTTGAGTCTGCTAATGATAATATTCCAATTAACACATGACGGGTTGAGTCTAGTTCTATACGTGTACTTACCAGAAATCAACAAATAATTAATATGAGAATTAGTGGCAAAATTTTATGTTAAGACTATAAGAATCATAATAAACTGTTTTATAATTGGGCTTTAAGATACCTTATATATTCTGTAGATTATTCAGAATTTAGTATCAATATAAAAGCTACATTATGACAGTTGTGAGGTTTGCATGGTTAAAAAAACGTCACTCTTACCTTAAAATCTCATATTATTTGTCATTTCAATCTGGATAGAAACCTTATAACATAGAACTAGATGATGCTACATTTTTTCACAACCTTTTGTTATCATGAAAATGAAAATTTAACAAAAGAAAAATGAAATCTACAAACTTCATCCATTAAGACCAAATTGCATGCGAAATTTGGACTAGGTTAATGAAGGATGAAATATTATCAAATATCATTTTAGTGACTTACGAGCATGTGTTAAAAGCCTTAATATTTAAATGGCTAAGGGAATAAATCAAGTTCCATCAGAAATTATATTTCATTGGAACTTATCCCAAAATGCAATAGTCAGACATAAGTCATTTATCATTTCAAATAATATTTACTTGTATCTAATATGTCTCATATGGATCAATTTATTAAAGAAATTAATTCATATATACTATGATTCCTTCTAAATATGTCCCTCAAAATTTTTATAACATCTGGACATTAAGGAAATCAAGTCTAACATATATGACATGTTCCCACGGCACGTACATCGTTGAAACTTATCTTGTAGCATTCCTAGATATCTAAAAGGTTAGTGGGAGCATTAAATGTCTTAATCTTAATTTGCGAGAATTGCAAGAGGTAGGGGAGTGAAAACTTTTTGTTACCTCAATTTGTACCTCCTGTACAAGACAATGCTCCTTCACAACTTTTCTCTTTAAGAATATACTGCTACTTTAACAAAAGTTTCATTGTTGCTTAGACGTGGGCACACTCAAATTTCTTGCCAAACTTGTAATCCTCAAACAGAGAAACTACAAGAAGTAAATTCATTAATTTGTTTCTTTATTAGAATTTATTGGTCTTTTAATGTTGACCATAAGCATGCTAAATTGTTAAAGATTTCTAAGTAAGTGGGAGCAGTAAAAGTCCTCATCAGGAATTGCCAGAAGTGCAAGAGGCGGGGGGAAGAGACCTATTAAATTTTACTCCGATTACACCTCTTGCACACCATACTGCACCAACTCTTACACACTTAGAATCTTGAAAATGATAGCAACTTAATCAAGAGTTAATCCATAAAATTGAAACTCATAATAGAGCCCAATAATCAACTACGGAGGTCATATAGGTTTAACTTTGATGATTATGTATCCTCCTTGACTGAAGTTGAAATGGATATTAGAAAGTTTACTGATCCTACCTCTTCTAATTAAGTCATTAGTATCAATCAATTTTCTAAATGGAACAAAAATTGTTATTAGAAAATTTGATTTTATGTGTCAAAATAACGTTTGGGATTTGGTTGAATTGCCTAAATCCAAATGCAAACGTTAAGACACTAAAAGCAAGATTGATTGTTAATGGTTATACTCAGAAGAGAATTATTTATCAAAGAATCATCTTACCTTTCTTACAAAAGGTTTCTTTGAGGATCATTGTTGTTCTAGTAGCTTATAATCTTCTGTAGCTACATTAAATGGATATTAAAACAACTTTCCCTAAACAAAGACTTACATGTTCAAAACAACCTGAAAGTTCTAAAATGAAAGGTCAAGAACACTTAGTTTCTAAGTCGATGAAATCCATATATGGGTTGAAGCGAACATCAAAATGTGACGAAATCTTAATGCAATTCTTTTCATCATGAATTAAGTGGATTTATATGTGTACCAACCTCAGGATGAGTGGGAGCAACTAACGTAAACTTGTCCTTATATAGATGACACTCTTTTTGATAAGTATATGTTACATAAGTCTAATAATTTCTCACACATATTTTGATATAATGAATCTCGGAAATATCACTTATGTGAGAGATATCAAAATAGACCCATTGGGGCATTACTTTCATGCCACAAAGCTTTACTCTAAAGTGGGTCCTTACATATGTAACAAACAATATTGCTCTCATTAAGAGGATAAAATGATAAATGAGATTACTTCCTTATGCTTCATTAATTAGAAGCCTTATGAAGGTTCAAGTCTATACTCGTTTAGATATTGCTCACATTGATGAACATTAGATTATTGTGAAGCATCTTACAATATCTTTAAGAAACGAGAAAGACAATAAGAAGAGGTTGATTATTCTTACCTTGATTTTATGATGTTCAAAAGAAACTAAAAGTCAATTTGGGGTAATCCTTATGTCTGCGGACAAATCTATCTCATGGAGGAGTCATTAGAAACTGTTAATAACAACCTAAATTATAATGACATAATATGTTGTTAATTAACAACACAATTGCCACTAAATGTTGTTGAAAATTTATCAGTGGACTCATAAACTTATTAGCTCCATATAAATACTATATTGAAGACTTACTGTGAAAAGTCAGCTACCTTATTTCCTCGAACAGTAACAGTTCGAGAGGTGCTGCATTAAACTTCGATACAAAATTATTGTTCGTTTATGAACAAGAAGATGAAACTAATTATTTGTATCGAATACATTTACATTCATGATATGCTTACGGATCCGATAACTAAGGTCTACTCCCAAAGTCTTTTTAAGAGCTCATAATAAAGACGGGTTTTACTAAAGGCCTTACATAATAGCATATCGTACATATAAATGATTGGTTATTTTTTCCTCAATTATACAATTTGTTTGTCTATAAATACGTATGTGCACCTGATGACGTATAGACAAGAATTATACAAATTAATTTCAAAGGGCTTACCTCAGTCATTTTGGTCTTAAATTTACGTATGTTTTGATTTGGGGTTGTAACATGATTAATGGGGGTCTTGAGTTGACAATAATTCAATGACTGTATTTTTCTGTTGCAATTTCAATTTGAAACATTGATTAATGTTTTAACTTGGCCAAACTTACTTATACTTATCACAAATGATCACTCGGCCAAGTGGGAGAATGTTAGAAATAACCCGTTGATGTGGCCTTACGGATCATTTGGTAACATTACCAATATGACATAACTAGTCTCCGACAATTACTTGATGGTAGTAATTGTAATTATTGATTAGTTTAAGGGGCAATTATGATTTCCCTTTAGGTACCTTTAATAGAGAATGTAAAGAGTTTTCATAACCGATCACTATTCATGATCATCATTCATTTGATGTTAAATATATATTGATCATAAGAGATGAACAACTTGATGAAGAACACCAATACAAAAAAAAAAAAAAATCTCTCTAGTGTGATCCATCAACATAAGGTACCATAACGGGAATCATGACTTCATCTTTATCCTCAAAAATAATCATCCCTACAAGTAAGTATCTCTAACTTCGCATCTATATTTACGTTATGATTGAATAAACATGATTAGGGTTCTTTATTTTTGACCCATGTTTATAGATATAATCAACACATAGCCCCCTGAGCGTTAGAGAGATGAAGTTTAAGTTGCTTTAGAGCTTCATCACGGTCTTGCAGTTCCTTCGCAACTGATTCAACACGGATTTCACCCGGAATAAATTGGAACACCGAAGGGGGCTGCCTGCCATAAACTGTCTCAAAAGGGGTCATACCCGTAGACGCATGGAAGGTTGAGTTGTACCAAAATTCTGCCCAAGGCAGCCATACGGACCAGGTTTTAGGCTGATCCACTGCAAAGCATCGCAAATAAGATTCTAAACAACGATTGATAACCTCAGTTTGACCGTCAGATTCCGGGTGATAGCGGAACTCATTTGAAGTTGAGTACCCATGGACCGAAAGATTTCTTGCCAGAATTTACTTACAAACAAAGGGTCCCGATCAGTCACAATAGATTTAGGAATCCTGTGAAGACGAATGATTTCCTTAATAAAAACTTCAGCCACAGATTTGGCGGTATAGGGGTGTTTTAAAAGAATAAAGTGAGCATATTTCGATAACCGGTCCACTACCAAGAGAATAACTGTGAATCCTTTAGAAGGTGGTAGCCCCATAATAAAATCCATTGAAAGATCTTCCCACACGACATCGGGAATAGACAACGGTTGTAAAAGGTCCCCAGGTAACACGGAACTCGCTTTACATCGTTGACAGATATCACATTCCCGAATAAAATAACACATTGTTTTTGACCGAATACCCCACACATTTATCTGGTGAAGCCAAACATTTGATAATTAACCCCTGAATTTCATGATCTTGTTTAGCTTCATCCAATAATAAAGCACCCTGTAGCCAAATCGGAAAAGAAATAGCTTGAAGAAGCTGTCCCGAATCTGCCCGACGAGATAACGCATCGAAAGCACGATTTTCACGACCCGGTTTATATTGAATATCGAAGTCGTAAGCCAACAATTTCACCACCCAATTTTGTTGATCGTATGACGATACACGTTGTTGGAGAAGGAACTTTAGACTCTTTTGATCGGTGCACACCGTGAACTTAGAACCCAACAAATACGGCCGCCAATGTTGGACAACCAATACCAGTGCCGTGAGCTCTCTTTCATAGGCTGATTTGGATAGATTACGATCACTCAGGGCCTTACTAAAGTAAGCGATCGGCCTTTTATGTTGCATTAAAACAGCCCCAATACCACAGCCCGACGAATCACATTCGACTACAAAAGGAAGAGAGAAATCAAGAAGAGCGAGTACCGGAGCCGATACTAAAGCTTGTTTGAGTAATTCAAAGGCATCCTGAGCCGTTTTTGACCACAAAAAAGAATATTTTTTGTTAAGTCCGTTAAGGGGCGAGCGATGGCACCGTAATTCTTGACAAATTTCTGATAATAACCGGTTAATCCCAAACAAACCCGAAGAGCTTTCAATGTTTGGGGAACCGGCCAATCCCACACTGCCGAAACTTTCTTGGGATCCATGGCCACTCCCTTGGCGTCAATCATATGACCCAAATACTCTATAGAACGTTGACCAAAACAACACTTATCAGGATTTGCTTTAAATTGATGTAACAATTAGATCTGAAAAACTTCCACTAAATCCGCTAAATGGTCCTCCCAAGAGAGACTGTGAACAAGAATGTCATAAAAAAAAAATAACCACTTTTTGCCATATAAGGGAACATAAAATGTCATTCATTACCGCTTGGAAGGTGGCCGTGGCATTCATAAGACCGAACGGCATGACTAAGTACTCGTAGTGACCGTCGTGAGTACGGAAAGTAGTTTGTTCAATACTATCGGGCCGCATGCAAATCTAGTTGTACCCCGATTTAAGGTCCAGTTTAGAAAAATAGGTGGAACCGTGAAGCTCATCAAGTAGCTCATCAACAAACGGAATAGGATATTTATTAGGAATTGTTGCGGCGTTTAAAGCGCAGTAATCAACACACATCCGCCAAGAATTATCCTTCTTTCGTACCAAAATGACCGGACTAGAAAAAGCACTCTTGCTCGGTCTAATCATACCCATTTGAAGCAGCTCTTCAACTTGTCGTTCAATTTCTGTTTTCTGAGCGTGTGGATAGCGATAGGGATGCACACAAATCGGTTCAGAAGTTGATAATTGAATGTGATGATCGTGGGAACGAACCGGGGGAAGAGAAGTAGGAGGAAGAAAGACCTCAGCAAACTGTTGAAGGAGGGAAGACAAAGCAGAATTTTGGGAAGTGGTGAGTGGAGGAGGAGCCGAGAGTAATTCCTTATTGGAAGACGAAATCAAGGTACCCTCCATAGAAAGCCACTGATGCAAGGCAGTGGGAGCAGACGGACCGGTTTGCAAGCCCTGTAATTGAACCGAAACACCCCCATAATTAAAACGCATCCAAGAGTGTTGCCAATCGTGTACCACCTCCCCCAAAGATTTTAACCACTCCAAACCCAATATGAAATCCAAGGAACCAGTGTCAAATACCAATGTTTCTACAGAGAATGAACACGAGCCAATAGTGACCTGAAGAGAGACACCGCTCAGATACAAACACAAAATGACCATCCCCCAATTTAATTTTGATGCCACTGAACTTCTGAGAAGACAAGCCCAATGCCTCCACCAACCTTCTAGAGATAAATTATGGGAAGCTCCACTATCTACCAATAAACAAATGGAAAGGCCCAACAGAGTACCTTCCAATTTCATCGTCGCAGAGAGTTCAATAGAAGCCAATGAACCCGCAAACTCTAATGCATTACAGGTCCCCACAGCACCATCCATGTCACTATCGGAAGCCGATGACGATGCAGATTGTAGCAAACATTGCTCTCCCTGTGAAGTGTCATCCTCATCATCTCCCAATAACAAAACATGCAATTTACCCTCTGGACATTTATATGTGGGTCTGTACTGTTGACCACAGCGGAAACACAACCCCTTCTTTCGACGGTCTTCCCATTCCGTTCGCGAGAGTGATCGAACACCCCGATCTCATGGAGAACTCGGCCCACTATCTGTCGCAACCCCTGATCCCTGATTCCCCGGGAACGGGCGGCCGCGAGCCAGTTTCGGTGGTATCTCGTATTGTCTAATTTGGCAGCGGAATTTTTTCATCAGGACCGTAGTTAGGAAATGTTTATCAGAGTAAAACCACCATATTTTATATTAATAATCACATGGGTAAAACCCATGTTTCTTATTACAACATGTTTATAGGGATAAATCCCATTTTATTGAAATAAAATGATTACTTTATTTAGGTAACTTTTATAGCCACTTTTCCAAGCCTTCAGTGCTGTCCAGCTGGCTTCTATTTGGCTTTCACAGTTTGTTACCTGAAACGCGTTTTAAAAACATTTGTCAGTGGAAAATACTGGTGAGTGAATCCCAGTTTAATCAAGAAACATTTATTTAATTTAAACAGTATTGAGAGCGATTACAATGTTCATATCTACACAATTACTCCATTTAGTACTGTCAATCATGACTTGTGGGTCATATTACACATTGGCTAACTCATTGGCCAATGGTAACGTATTGTCGTCCTGACTTACTACTCACAGTGTAGTACATTTTGTATACAAAACCCCAACATACCGACAGTAATTGAAGAACTACAAAGACTCAATCACCGGATAATCACATTGTAAAACATTAAGGTTTTGTAAAACAGTTCACAAAAAGGTTTACAAAAAGCGGATAAACTCACATTGCTGTTTTAGATTTTCCGTAAGGGTTTCCTGGTGACAATCTATAATTTATACAAAAGCACACGTGTTAGTATAATAACCCATTTTAACATTAGTAATACCCTCCCCGAGACGGCATTCCAACGACTACGTCGGGCAGAACCACGATAGCCGTTACGGAACCCTAGATCAATTGGGAAACGTATCTAATACGTATCCAGGGGTTATAATACTTACAACGGAGCAGAACCTCGCTATTTAGGGGGTATAATACCCGCGTATTAACTCTACTATTCAGAAATTGAGATTAAGAAATGATTTTTGAACGAATTCTACTAAGATCCGAGGCCTCCTTTATATAGTTGCTGAAACCGGTCCTCTCGCAGCCCGCGTAACACAAGTGAAGGGCCTACACGGCCCGCGTTGACTACGGTCAACTGCGTAGCTTAGCTGGGTCATCAACTAGCTTCTTCGGGTGTTGGGCCACGTGGTGGCCTAGGGCCGTGCCACATTTTGAGACTCTCGCGGCCCGCGTAAGTGTTATGGTTAGATTACGCGGCCCCCTCAACTAAAAAAATCAAATGAAATCAGGTTTCAATCTTCATACCGCACGCGTGAGGTTGAGGTGGGTTCTACACGGCCCGCCTCAGCCCAAAATTTCAATTTTTTATTTATTTTTAATACTATTTAATATATTTGAGGCCTGTTTTTCATGTAGGGGTGTATTTTGGGACATGTTGGAATATTTTAAAATAGAATAAGGTGTCGGAAAAATAATCGAGGGTGTCGGTTTATTTAGGATTGTTACATCCTCCCCACCTTGTTTTAGAGCTCGTCCTCGAGATCTACTGGAACAAGTGTTGATATTTCCTTTGCATTTCTGATTCGAGTTCCCATGTGTACTCAGGTCCTCTTTTGGAGTCTCACTTCACTTTGACCAGAACTAGTCTTTTATGCTTGAGATTCTTGACTTTCCTGTCTTCGATCTGTAGAGGCCTTTCTATAAAATTGAGTTGTTCATTTACCTCTATATCCTTAAGAGGTACTATGAGTGATTCATCAGCTAGGCACTTCTTGAGATTAGATACATGAAATACATCATGTATTCCTGCCATTTCCTCTGGCAGTTGTAGCTGATAGGCTACAGGTCTTATTCTTCTAATAATCTCAAAAGGTCCAATATACTTGGGACTTAGCTTCCCTCTTTTGATGAATCTTACCACTCCTTTCCAAGGAGAGACCTTCAACAATACTTTATCTCCTACTTGGAATTCCAATGGCTTGCGTCGGTTATCGGCATAGCACTTATGTCGATCACGTGCTGCTTTTAGTCGTTCCTTAACTTGAATGATCTTGTCAGTTGTTTCTTGCACTATCTCAGGTCCAGATAGTTGCTTTTCCCCAATTTCTGCCCAACAGACTGGGGTTCGGCACTTTCGTCCATAAAGTGCTTCGAATGGTGCAGCATTGATACTTGTGTGATAACTATTATTATAAGAAAATTCTATTAAAGGTAAGTGATCATCCCAATTACCTCTGAAATCAATTACACAAGCTCTAAGCATGTCCTCCATTGTCTGGATTGTTCTTTCACTTTGTCCGTCCGTTTGAGGATGATAAGCTGTGCTCAGATTTAATTTGGTTCCCATGGCTTTTTGGAAACTTGACCAAAAATGAGAGGTAAATCGGCTATCTCTATCAGAAACAATTGATAAAGGTATTCCACGTAATGAAACGATTTCATTTACATATAATTTAGCTAATTGTTCCATACTAAAAGTTTCCTTCATTGGTAGGAAATGAGCTGATTTGGTTAGCCTATCTACAATCACCCAGATTGTATCATTACCTTTCCTTGTTTTGGGTAATTTAGTAACAAAATCCATTGTTATCAATTCCCATTTCCACACTGGCATTTCTAATTGCTGTAACAAACCTGAGGGTTTCTGGTGTTCAGCTTTAACTTGTAAGCAAGTTAAACATTTAGAAACGTAGGCTGCTATGTCCTTTTTCATTCCTATCCACCAGAAATTCTTTCTTAAATCTTAATACATCTTATCATTTCCTGGGTGCATCGTATATTTGGACTTATGGGCTTCTTCTAATATACGATAACGTAGGTTTCCTAATTTAGGTATCCACATTCTCTTTTTATGGAATCTCCAAATTCCATCTGTTCCTTGTTCTAATTCTTTTAGCATACATTTCAAATTTTCAGTATCATCCTTGATTACTGATTCTTGTGCTTTTCTGATTTGATCATTTAAATCTACTTTTAGATTTAATTTAAGAGAACGTACCCTTTTTGGTTTTTCATGATACTTTCGACTTAAAGCATCTGCCACTACATTTGCTTTTCCTTCATGATATTGAATATCACAATCGTAATCACTAAGCAATTCCATCCAACGTCTTTGTCTCATATTCAACTCCTTTTGCCCGAAAACATATCTTAAACTTTTATGATCAGTGAATATGGTAAACTTACTACCATAGAGATAATGTCTCCAAATCTTAAGGGCAAAAATTATCGCTCCTAGTCTAGACCATGGGTTGAATAATTCTCTTCATGATTCTTAAGTTGTCTGGAGGCATAAGCTATAACCTTTTGGCGTTGCATTAATACACATCCATAACCTAACTTAGAAGCGTCACAATAGACTACAAAGTCTTCAGTTCCTTCTGGTAACGCTAGTATGGGTGCATGGGTTAATCTTTGCTTAAGAGTTTTAAATGCTTCTTCTTGTTTTGGTCCCCATTCAAACTTAATGGATTTACAGGTTAACTTAGTTAAAGGAATGGCTATTCTAGAGAAATCTCGAATAAATCTTCTATAATAACCGGCCAATCCTAAGAAACTTCTAACCTCGGTTGGTGACTCGGGGGTTTTCCATTTAGTAATCGCCTCGATTTTTGTTGGATCCACATGAATTCCTTCATGATTGACTAGGTGTCCGAGAAACTGTACCTGTTCTAACCAAAATTCGCACTTGGAAAATTTAGCGTAAAGCTTTTCCTTTCTTAATAAACTTAAAAGTGTGTGCAAATGCTTTGCATGATCCTCTTTATTCTTAGAGTAAATGAGAATATCATCTATAAAAACAATTATGAATTTATCCAAATATGGCTTACATATTCGGTTCATTATGTCCATAAATGCAGCTGGGGCATTGGTTAAACCAAATGGCATGACAGTAAATTCAAAGTGACCATACCTTGTTCTAAACGCGGTTTTAGGAATGTCCTCTTCCTGTACTTTTAATTGATGATATCCTGACCTTAAATCGATTTTAGAGAAAAATCGAGCTCATTGCATTTGATCGAACAGATCATCGATTCTCGGTAATGGGTACCGATTCTTAATCATGACTTTGTTCAATTCACAGTAGTCAATGCATATACGCATTGATCCGTCCTTCTTTTTAACGAACAATATTGGTGCTCCCCATGGCGACGAACTTGGCTGTATGAATCCCTTTTCTAGCAATTCATCTAATTGTTTCTTCAGTTCCTGCAATTCGGCGGGTGCCAAACGATAAGGTGCTTTGGCAATTGGTGCTGTTCCTGGTAGCAGGTGAATTCTGAATTCAACTTCTCTGTCCGGTGGTAGTCCTAGTAATTCCTCTGAAAATACATCTGAGAACTGAGACACTACTGGAATGTCTTTTAGTTCTTTTCCTTTAGTGTTAGTGATTATAGAAATCAAATACACAATAGAACCTTTTCTTATATAGCTTGCAGTTTTCATCACAGAGATGAATTTTGTGGTCCTAGATGACTTATTACCTTTAATTGTGATCGTTTTACCTTTTGGTGAATTTACTTGAATTGACTTTTGATCACATAAAATACTGGCTTTATTGGCTATTAACCAATCCATTCCTAAAATGACATCAAATCCTGCCAGATTCATTGGATAAAGATTTACCTTAAACTTTTGGTTTAAAATTTCTATTCTTGCTCCCTGCAAGATTTCAGAAATCCTAACAGTTTCTCCATTAGCTGTCTCTACTAGACATTCTTGTGGTAGTTTAGTTAATGACTGATTTAGAATTTTGCAAAACGAAGTATTAATAAAACTTTGGTTCGCACCAGAGTCAAATAATACTTTAGCAAATACATCATTAACTAAAAACGTACCAGCTATCACGTCTGGAATTATCTTGGCTTCATCTGCAGTCAGGACGAATGCTCTAACATTTTTAGTATTCCTGTTGTTCACAGCTGGAGCCAATTTCGGACAGTTTGGCCTGATATGACCTTTTTCTCCACAGTTGTAGCATAATCCATTACTGGAATTCTTCTTGCAATCTTCTTCCTTACGTCCTGGCATTTTGCAATAATTGCAAAGAGTGGAGCATTTTCCCGAATGCTTTTTCTTGCAGACTTTGCAGAAAGGTGCAGAGGTAGAACCTATATTCCTACGATTGTAATTCCCAGAACGGAATTCTTGAGTAAGTCTTTGGGATAGGTTTCTCCTCTGATCTTCTTCTCTAGTGCGGATTAATTCATCTGTCAAGGTATTGGCTAGTTCTACAGCTTCTTCTATAGTTTGAGGTCTAGCTGCCTTGACTACATGTCTAATTTCTCTAATTAATCCCCAGATGTAACGGGAGATTAATACCGGTTCTGGTGATGCAAGGGTTGGTACTATTATAGCATATTCAAAGAATAACTTGGTGTACCCCTTACTATCCACTCCATTCATCCTAAGATTTAGGAATTTGTTTGCTATTTGCTCTTTTTCATTAGGAGGACATAATTTCCTTTCTACCATATTCCTAAATTCCCCCCATTCCATACTATAAACCTTATCACTTCCTCTAGACTGAAGGATAGTGTTCCACCATTCTAAGGCTGAATTCTTAAATAGATTGGAAGCAAACATTATCTTGTCCTCTTCCGCACATTTACTTATTTTCAGAACAGCCTCAGTCTTTTCTATCCAGCGTAGGGCTGCAATCGGTTCTTCATTGCCCGAGAATTCTATTGGTTTACAGGACCAGAATTCTTTGTAAGAACAACCGTAAGACACAGTTCTTCTTCTTTTGGGAATGGGCACTTGAAGTATGGGTCCATTGTTCACGCTGTGTTCGGGTTCTATTGGTCACTTATTGCTATGTTTACTTTTATTATTCGCTTCTTGAACCGTTTGAATAATAAATGGCATTGCATCTATAATTCCTTGTGCCACTATGTGTTGAACGGCACTATTATCCATTTGGTTTCCATTATTATTGACGCTTGGATTCTCATTACCTAAGTTAATGTTACTATGGTTATCGTTAATCAGATTGTCTTGATTTCCCTCGTCGGCCATCTGAATTTTTAAACATTTACCCCATATTAATATCACAGAATAATATTAATATAGTCACTCACATGACACACATTTTTGCCAAAAGCGTCGATCATTGCGACTTACTCTATTCATATACTATGCGTCTATTACACACCAGTACTGAAATAAAAATTACAATACCGACTGAAATAAAATTACACTAATAGTAATAGGCATCCGTACACACATATTTTATTTTATTTTATTATTTTATTATATTATTATTTTATTATTATTACTATTACCGTCTCCACCTTCACATTCACGGATATGGATTCAACCAGAAATCCATATTGCGTTCGTCATACTTCCAGACGAGACGCTCTCCCACCTGTCGCATTCTTTCACTACTCTCTAGGATTTCCTCACCAAATGTCCTAAGTTCTTGTACATTGTCTGCACTCATTGGGGGTGCAGGTTCTAGGACTGGGTTCGGAATCTGGGGTGCGGGTTCCTGATATGGGGGTGTATGGGTTCGTAGATGGTAAGGATCTTCTAAAATCTCCCTAATATATTCATCGTGGTAATAGGGGTCTAAAGGATCCAAACCTGGGTAGTCTCCTAGAGTTGGCATGGGCATGTCTTCGTGCATTGGGTAACGTTGCACATAGTCCCTATTATCGTCCCACCAGGGGTCGTAATTTGGGTCTAGGGGGTTTGGTGCTGGTACCCTAGGTATTTCCTCCGGGTTGAAGTCATGCATTTCTACTTGGTTTTCAGGGCTTTCTATCTCCATGAGTTGGTCAGGGATTGGCAGTTGTGGCTGGGGTGCTATTATTTGCTCCAGGTTAGGGTCAGCTGCAGTGATTGCTAGGATGTGAATATTAGCTATACCCCTATTTATCATATCCTGGGCATAAGCATCTGTCTCTCTTTTGGCTGCTGCTAGTACCCTCTGTTCCTGTAACTTTTTCATACGTTTTCTACGCTCGTGTGCCCCTCGACTGAACCATCCCTCTTTTTCTGAGGAAATGGCTCCTCGGATTGAGCCTTAAACACAAAGATTCCTTCTTCCGTATCAGCAGAGTACCCTGAGAGGGCAGGCTGAGAAGAGGAGGTGCCTTCGCTTCTAGGCGAACCAGACAATTGACGATACGCATCAAATGGTCCTTGGTCGCTCATACTGTAAACTAACAAATAGTCAAATAACACATAACAATAAATACAGTTATGAACATATTTCTGTAATTTATTTCCTAACAGATCGAATTTTGATGTCAGCAGAACACTTCTGTGGCTGAATTAGTGGCTTAGCTCTGATACCACCTTCTGTCGCAACCCCCGATCCCTGATTCCCCGGGAACGGGCGGCCGCGAGCCAGTTTCGGTGGTATCTCGTATTGTCTAATTTGGCAGCGTAATTTTTTCATCAGGACCGTAGTTATGAAATGTTTATCAGAGTAAAACCACCATATTTTATATTAATAATCACATGGGTAAAACCCAAGTTTCTTATTACAACAAGTTTATAGTGATAAATCCCATTTTATTGAAATAAAACGCTTTCTTTATTTAGGTAACTTTTATAGCCACTTTTCCAAGCCTTCAGTGCTATCCAGTTGGCTTCTATTTGGCTTTCACAGTTTGTTACCTGAAACGCGTTTTAAAAACATTTGTCAGTGGAAAATACTGGTGAGTGAATCCCAGTTTAATCAAGAAACATTTATTTAATTTAAACAGTATTGAGAGCGATTACAATGTTTATATCTACATAATTACTCCATTTAGTACTGTCAATCCTGACTTGTGGGTCATATTACACATTGGCTAACTCATTATCCAATGGTAACGTATTGTCGTCCTGACTTACTACTCACAGTGTAGTACATTTTGTATACAAAACCCCAACATACCGGCAGTAATTGAAGAACTACAAAGACTTAATCACCGCTTAATCACATTGTAAAACATTAAGGTTTTGTAAACAGTTCACAAAAAGGTTTACAAAAAGCGGATAAACTCACATTGCTGTTTTAGATTTTCCATAAGGGTTTCCTGGTGACAATCTATAATTTATACAAAAGCACACGTGTTAGTATAATAACCCATTTTAACATTAGTAATACCCTCCCCGAGACGGCATTCCAACGACTACGTCGGGCAGAACCACGACAGCCATTACGGAACCCTAGATCAATCGGGCAGCATATCTAATACGTATCCAGGGGTTATAATACTTACAACGGAGCAGAACCTCGCTATTTAGGGGGGTATAATACCCGCGTATTAACTCTACTATTCAGAAATTGAGATTAAGAAATGATTTTTGAACGAATTCGACTGAGATCCGAGGCCTCCTTTATATAGTTGCTGAAACTGGTCCTCTCGCGGCCCGCGTAACACAAGAGAAGGGCCTACGCGGCCCGCGTTGACTCCGGTCAACTGTGTAGCTTAGCTGGGTCATCAACTAGCTTCTGCGGGTGTTGGGCCACGTGGCGGCCTAGGGCCGTGCCACATTTTGAGACTCTCGCGGCCCATGTAAGTGTTATGGATAGATTACGCGGCCCGCCTCAACTAAAAAAATCAAACGAAATCAGGTTTCAATCTTCATACCGCCCGCGTGAGGTTGAGGTGGGTTCTACGCGGCCCGCCTCAGCCCAAAATTTCAATTTTTTATTTATTTTTAATACTATTTAATATATTTGAGGCCTGTTTTTCGCGTAGGGGTGTATTTTGGGACATGTTGGAATATTTTAAAATATATCAAGGTGTCGGAAAAATAATCGGGGGTGTTGGTTTATTTAGGATTTTTACACTATCAGTCATTGGGAAAGAGAGTTTAGGGTTTAGCACAGACCTGGTGGATTCCGACTTAGGAGAAGAGACCCGTTCACTAACTTTGGACAAAAAGAAAGGCATGTATTCAGAACGGCCCAATAACTGTGGCCCATCTTTAAGTCCAAACGTTGGGCTACCAGTTGGGTTAAGATATCGGAAACGGCCCAAGGACGAGTGGCCTAAACTGGGGCGAAGCATCAGCTCAACGTATTTAGCCAAGTACATGGCGTCCAGACGTGATTGAGGAAGGTGAAGACGAACCCACTTCTTCACATCATCTATCGACTGTGATTCGGGCAACCGTGGAACCAAAGAAAGGAGATATTCAACCGTAAATGGTAGGACGAACTTGTGTTATAACCGTCAACCAATGTTGTGCTACCCCAATCATACTCAATCGAACCAATTGCAATCGAGCATCCTCGGTTGTTTTGTTCACGGTGTCCAAAGATCCCTAAAACCTTCCTAAGATCCCTATGACACCCCCCAAAAGTATAAAAACATGATCAAAAGATAGTGATCAGTTAACGACGTGGTGACAGAACACACTAAGTGTTAAGTTGGGGGTGACGGGCGTCAAAGTGATAGCTGAGGGTGGCAGCGGCCAATAGCCAATAGTTAGGGGTGATAAAATCAAATAACCCCTTTTCTTAATCAACACATTGAAAATAAAAGGAAGATCCAAATAAAGAATTAATTGTTTGTTAGCATATTTATAGGGAATTCAATATAATTGATATTATTTATAGGGTTAAGATCAAATAAAAAGTTTATTTTGCCTAAGTATGATGAGAAGGAATCATAACCATTCATTTTTCAAGTCAATGGTTAAGATGAAAGTGTAGGAGAAAGGAGAAGTGCAAGGGTATCTTGGGAAAATCCTATTTATTGACTTTCTCTCTCCACATGCAAGGCACATGCATATTTCATCCCCATTTTTTGAACTTTCATAACTTTTTTATACGACATTATTTTTTCATAAAAATTTCACCGTAAAATCGAACGTCTTTTTATCTTTAATTTGAGTACAATATTGCTATATAAAATATAAAGATTAAAAAAACCCACTAAAATGTGTTGTATTTCTATGTTATATAACATTTTTTTGTGCTGGATTTTTGTACTATATTTTTGTGTTAAATTTTTTTGTCTTAAATATTTTTTTTCTCAATTTTTTGTGCTAAATTTTTTTGTACTACATTTTTTTGCTAAATTTTTTCGTGCTATATTATTTTGTAATAGATTTTTTGTGCTATATTTTTTTGTACTACATTTTTTGTGCTATATTTTTTGTACTACATTTTGTGCTAGATTTTTTTCGTTGTATTTAAAAAAAAACAAAAGGGGCGCCACATGTCATATTCACTCCTATTTATAAGGACCAAAATGCCCTTCATTCCTACTTATGAGGAGTGCCACATGTCATCATCACAATCCTTCTTAGGCTACTTAGGCAAAATTCCCTTTTTAGTGGATCCTTCCCCTTATTTAGGATATTATTTTGTCATTTCTCTATAATTGGTTGGATGTCACGTGACATTTTTTAAATGGTTCTTAAAGTTTGTATGCGAAATATGGTTTGTATTTATTTGATCATACTCCTTACATACTAATCAATTTCAAAGGTTATACTATAACTTATCTCCCAAACATCAATAAAATTCACCTGATGACTAATACACACGAAACAAAACCATATCTCTCTAGAATCTCAAAATACAGTAGAAACTCTATAAAATAATACACTTGGGACCACCAAAATTTATTAATTAAAAGAGTTATTAATTAATCGATAAATTAATAATTATTAATTTATATATTAATTAATATTTTATTAATTTATAGTAGAATACTTAGTTTACAAACACCTTTCAAGCTTCCACTTAATTATTGTATACAATGCATGTATATCAAATGAGCGGCCCAATTTGAAAGAAACCTTCAATCTCCCACCTTATTATGCTTCTTGTGTTCAATGTATCACTTTATGGACATTAAAAATATTTTCTATATAAATACAAGATCAAAATAGGTTAACACAAACAAATCATACACACAACATGGCTTCCCATCTTAAAGGTGTGAAAAAAACAACAATGACAGACGAGATTCGAAGAGCATTATGCAAGAAACCTTCATAAATCATTCATGTAATATGCTATATATAAGGAATTATTAATTTATATTTTATATGGGGTCTAAAGAAATTATCAAAAATGTATTATCTTATAATTTTAGCGAATTATTAATTTAGCACCCTATCCTCGAGTCGGGACCGGCAAAAAATATTATCTTAGAGAATTTATTAAATAATCGAGTATTAATTTATCGAGTTTCTACTGTAAAAGCAAACATTTTCTTGTTAGGTTAGAAGCAGAGTACAAGCATCAATTCGGTTTCTCTGTTTCTCTTTAGGGTGATGATCACTCACACAATTTCTCATTTTCATGCTTTCATTAAGAAACGAAGATTTAGAAAAGTCAACTCACAACTTTAACCTCATTCTTAACTTAATAACAATACAAAACTTTAGAAAATATGTACCTTTGTTGCAGAGTCGATAGGAGGCACAACAATGGCGTTTTTCAAGTCAACAAGATTTCATGTATGGCTCTGTTGGAGATATATGTCCGATGTAATTAAAAGTCAACGTAACCAACTCGGTACGATCTGAAGAGTTACACGTTGGTACACGAATCGTATATGTTCACAAATAGGTGTGTTATTATTTCTGAAATAATAATATTTGAACTCGAGAGACTTAATATTAATTAGATTATTATTGAGAAGGTTATAAGAGTATAATCTCATGGAGTTTGGTGAAAGTTTGAGTTTTATAAAGATAATGTATCAAATATTAGACAATTTGATAAGTATTATATTATAACTCAAACAAATCATTTTGGCTTCATGTGAAGGCAATTCTATAAGATTGAATTGTCCGATCATAATTTTCCACTAGAAGTCTTGTTGCCCATTATATGATATGATGATGTTGGCCATTCTTTTTAGTGGCACATGCCAATAATAGAAGATCATTATGAAGCTAAAATAGATTATTCAAAAAGGCAAGAGAAAAGGATACACCTACTCCTTATATTGAGAGGTTTGCTCGAGCATTTCACATCTTTTGTTTTTTTAAGGCAATCACTCAAAGGAAACCAAGTTAGCAACTTCTACCTTTGGGTATCAAGTGCTTGGTTGCGTGAACTTCTTACTAGCGAAGATTCGTTGTAACCCGTGTGTTACAATCCCGGTGTAGTCGTCAAAGGTTGATTACTAAACTCTCTATGGTTGTTTATTTATTTGTTTATACGTGTGTAATCTTGATCCTGATTGGGAATATTTATTAACCGGGTTAATAAATTTGACTTAATGAGTTTTATATATAAACTGCTTCCGCTATTTTTGAACCACTGATTCCCAACAGTGGTATCAGAGCCACGGTTACACGCGTATAGATGGTAAAGGATATAAATTTTGATCTATGTTTTATTTGTCGAAAGTTTTTTTTTTTTTGACAAAAGATCAAAACTTTTGGTTGTCTTTGGATTGTGATGTGAATCGAGCCCTAGGTTACGACCCTTGTCATGGTTGTGTTTGTTGCATTTTATTATTTTATTTTATCTTGGTTTGTATTAATTTTGCGGATATTTGGATCCGATGTAATAATTTTTTTTTTGTTGATTTGTATTTTTGGCGGATAATGGATCCGATGTAATAGATAGGATTAGATTAGATTTGTTTTATTGTAATTACAAATCTTATTGTAATCTCAAAAGTACAAGATCAAGATAAAGATAAATATCAAGATAAAGATAAATGACGAACAGGTACCATGAAGATAGAGATCGCGGGTCAAGTGGGAGATTTCAGTTTTAGATTTTGAAACCCTTTAGACTAGTTCGTTTCGTTTCTGGCTAAAACGAAACGGGCAACCTACTAGGGGCTCGATTCAATTATTTATTATTGTGTGGTTATGTTTTATTTATCGTAAATAATATAGATAACCCAAAATTAAATAATTTTTACAATCAAGACAACAGTTTTATTAAAACAAGTTTTATAAAACTGAAAAGTAAATTTAATAAAAGAGTTTTATTAAAATTTAAAACAAGATTATTAGCGATATAACGACCAACATAGTTTAATAGGGTATTTAAAACTATATCGAGTCGAGAGTGGAAAGGAGTTCCTATTATCACGAATCAAATAAAATTGGATTTTATAAACCATTGAAAAACAAGTTTTATAAAACTGAAAAGTAAATTTAATAAAAGAGTTTTATTAAAATTTAAAACAAAATTATTCGCGATATAACGACCAACATAGTTTAATAGGGTATTTAAAACTATATCGAGTCGAGAGTGGAAAGGAGTTCCTATTGTCACGAATCAAATAAAATTGGATTTTATAAACCATTGTATAACTCGCCTCATGCTACGAGTTATTCAAAATATTTTTGATAAATATTAAAATAAATCCCAAATTTTAAATTGATGTTTTATGCCACCCTTAACAAATTAACACTTCATTCTAAATCGAACCCAAATGTTAGTGCCATACCCTGCATCTGGGAGTCCATCATGAAAGAAGGTAATCATCGCGTTTCCTGTGTAACATAGGCCGGTGTTACAGTTAATAGTAAAGGACAAAACATCACTTGTTTGACAAGTGGGCATAGTTGGGGTTAAACATACTTCGCTTTTAAACGAAAACCCCAAATGGAGAGTTGTGTGGTGGACACAATTAACAATCGTTGTTTACCTACATAATCATACCAGTGGATAGTGCTTTAGACAGTTCACTGTGTTTTGATGAATCGGGGTCTCGTCTTAATAAAAAAAAATTTTGTATTTGGGTCATAAAATTAAATTAAGATATTAAAAACATAAAATACTAATTAATTAATTTTGAATTTTGTAGATATCAACTCAAAACAATTCCTCCCAATTCTCTCTCAAGTCCATCTTAGAGAAGGACAAACTGAACCACTCCAACTTCATGGACTGGCACCGCAACTTGAAAATTGTTCTCAAGGCGGAGAACAAACTGTATGTTCTTGAAACGCCAGTCCCTGATGAACCCATCAATCAGCAAACTGTTGCATATAGAAACTATGCAAAGCACTTTGATGACTCTATGAAAGTCTCATGTTTAATGTTAGCATCCATGATTCCTGAACTTCAAAGGACCATGGATGACAAGATGGCATATTAGATGAATGAGCACCTGGTTGAAATGTTCCAACAGAAGGCTCATCATGAGAGGTTTGATGTGATGAGATCACTCATAACCACTCGTATGCAAGAGGGTACATCAGTTGGCGCTCATGTGCTAAAAATGAAGGCATATGTTGATCACTTGGCTCGTCTGGAATCCCCCTTGAGTGATGAGTTAGCTGGAGATATTATCCTCAACTCATTGCCCAAGTCGTATGATCAGTTCACTATGAACTACAATATGAATGGGATGGAGAAGACACTTGTAGAGCTGCATCAGATGCTCAAAACTGCTGAGGTGAATATACCCAGTAAGACTACACCAGTGCTGATGATCAAGGAGGGTCAGATCAAGAAACCTAACACCAAGAAAAAGGGCCATCAGGGCAAAGGAAAGGGCAAGGGTAAATCTGTTGCAAACAAGAAGTCTCAGAAGGATGCCAAATGTTTTTATTGTAATGAAATTGGGCACTGGAAGAGAAACTGTCCTAAGTATTTGGCTGAACTGAAGCAAGCCAAGGCTTCAGGAGGAGAGTCCTCAGGTATATATGTTATTGAAATTTTTTCTTTTTCTGGCAAAACATGGGTGTTTGACACAGGATGTGGTTTTCACATTTGTAATGCTTTGTAGGGACTAAGAAAGATTAAGAAGCTGAAACAGGGCGACTTGGAGGTCCATGTTGGCAATGGACAAAGAGTTGCTGTGAAGGCGATTGGAGAATATGTTCTTTTACTTCCTTCTGGTTTAGAACTTGTTTTGAACAATGTTTATTTTATTCCTAGTGTTACTAGGAATATTGTTTCGGTTTCTGTTTTGCGTGGACAAGGTTTTAATTATCGTTTTAATGGTGAATTTATTTCTGCTTATTTTAATGATGTATTTTACTTTGATGCAAAACCAAACAATGGAATCTATGAGATAGAAATCCAAGACAATAACTTATTATACAACATCTCTCATAAACGTAATAAGTTAGACTTTAATGATACGTATATATGGCATTGTAGACTTGGTCACATAAGTGAGGACCGTGTTAAACAACTCAAAACCGCAGGAATATTAGATTCAAAGTGTTCAGAGTCGTTTGGGAAATGCGAATCTTGCTTAAGTGGAAAGTTAACAAACGCATCTTTTTCAAATGTTGGAGAAAGAGCTGATGATCTGTTAGGACTTGTACATACAGATGTATGTGGTCCATTCAGAACAATGTCAAGACATGGAGAAAGATACTTTGTTACATTTACTGATGATTTCAGTAGATATGGTTACGTTTATCTTATGAAGAATAAACATGAAACATTTGAAAAGTTCAAGGAATACCAAAACGAAGTAGAGAATCGGCTAAATAGAACTATTAAGATGCTTCGATCAGATCGAGGCGGTGAATATCTTAGTCAGGAGTTCATCGACCATCTAAAGGATTGTGGAATAGTTTCACAACTCACTCCACCTGGAACACCACAACATAATGGTGTGTCTGAGTGGAGAAATAGAACTCTATTAGATATGATTCGATCAATGATGTGTCGAACAACACTCCCACGCTCCTTTTGGAGTTACGCTCTAGAAACTGCCGCAAGAATTTTAAATATAGCTCCAACAAAGAAGGTTAACCAGACGCCTTATGAGATATGGCATGGAAAGAAACCTAAAGTATCCTATCTTAAGGTCTGGGGATGTGATGCTTATGTCACTCTAGAATCTTCGGATAAACTAGATCCCAGAGGTGAAAAAGTGGTTTTCGTTGGATACGCCAAAAAGATCGGTTACCTATTCTACCACCCCACTGAAAATAGAGTTTTCACTAAACGCAGAGGCACTTTCTTGGAAGAAGAGCTTCTGGCGCGGGGGATTGTAGAAAACCATGTGGATCTTGAAGAAATTCGAGAATCACAAGTGACTGAATCAAATGTTGAGTCAGAACCAAAAGTAACTGATCCAGTTGTTGAAGTTGAGCCTGAAAGGACTCAAGAAACAACAGAAACACCAAGTGTTCGAAGAAGTATTAGGGATCGTCGTGCACCTGAAAGGTATGACGATATCTTCATAATTGATGAAGCTGAACCTGCTACTTACAAAGCTGCAATCTTGGATTCAGAATCCAAGAAATGGCAAGAAGCCATGAATACAGAGATGCAATCCATGTATGATAACCAGGTCTGGGATTTGGTTGATCTTCCCACTGAATGTCGGACTGTAGGAAACAAATGGATCTTCAAGAAGAAGACCGACATGGATGGAAATGTGCAAACCTACAAAGCAAGGCTTATAGCAAAAGGGTTCACTCAAACTCAAGGAATTGATTATGAGGAAACTTTTTCGCCAGTAGCCATGCTTAAGTCTATTAGAATTCTGCTTGCTATTGCTGCATATTATGACTATGAGATATGGCAAATGGATGTCAAGACCGCGTTCCTTAATGGACACTTACTTGAAGATGTCTATATGGTTCAACCTGAAGGTTTTGTTGATCCAAAGAATCCTAATAAGGTGTGCAAGCTAAATAAATCCATCTATGGACTAAAGCAAGCATCTCGCAGCTGGAATCTTCGTTTTGATCAGAAAATCAAAGAGTTTGGCTTCATTAAAAACGAAGATGAACCATGTGTTTACAAGAAATCTAGTAGGAGCTATATCACTTTTCTTATTCTGTATGTAGATGACATACTAATCATTGGAAACAATATCCCTATGCTAAAAGAAGTTAAGGCTTGGTTGGGTAAATGTTTCGCAATGAAAGATCTTGGTGAAGCCGCTTATATTCTGGGAATAAAGATTTATAGAGATAGATCAAAGCGGTTATTAGGTCTAAGTCAAAGTACATATATTGAAAAGGTCATACGACGCTTTTCAATGCAAGACTCAAAAAGGGGGCTCTTGCCCATGGCACATGGAACCATTCTTAATGGCGAGCAGTGTGCTAAGACCGAAGAGGAAAAGAAGAAAATGGAAAGAGTTCCATATGCTTCTGCTATCGGTTCCATAATGTACGCCATGTTATGTACCAGACCTGATGTCTCGTATGCTCTTAGCATGACGAGTAGATATCAACAGAATCCGGGAGAGAGCCACTGGGCTGCAGTGAAGAACATTCTTAAGTACTTGAGAAGGACTAAGGACATGTTCTTAATATATGGAGGGCTGGATGAGGAGCTATCAGTTAAGTGTTATACTGATGCAAGTTTTGAGACTGACCGTGACGATTCAAGATCACAGACGGGATATGTTTTCATTCTAAATGGTGGGGCTATTACTTGGAAGAGCTCAAAGCAAAGTGTGGTTGCTCAATCCACCTGTGTATCAGAATACAATGCTGCATCGGATGCTGCTAAGGAGGCTGCCTGGATGAAGAAATTCATTACTGATCTCGACGTTGTACCTAGCATAAAGAAACCAATCGAGATGCTGTGTGACAACACTGGTGCCATTGCTCTTGCAAAGGAACCAAGGTCGCATCGAACCACAAGGCATATACTCAGAAAATTCCACTATATTAGAGAGATAATAGAGCGTGGAGACGTCGTAATAAGCAAAGTTCATACGGATCTAAATCTGGCTGACCCCTTTACTAAGCCTTTGCCTCAAGCTAAACATGAGGAGCATGCTGAAAAAATAGGGCTTAGATTTGCTAGACAGTGGGCATGATCTGTAGTTAGTATTGGTGTTTTAACCTTGAACTACAACAGTTACATTGAAACAGTTATTTGATTTATTGGTTAAATGCAAGTTTAATTATTTTGTAACTTTGTTCGTTATTTGTATGTTTATATCCTTGAATAAGCATATTCTAAAATATCCGTAGTCGATCAAATTACATGGGAATGAATTTGAATGTAAGACTATTGTGAATTGAGATGATTGTATTCATGGGATGAATAACTCAAGGGTTTGAGAATCAGAATTCACAGATATCACTAGGGAATGATATTGGATGTGACTCGCTTCAAAACGATCTCCATGGATCTAAGTCATGAGATGTTTTGATATTGATATGTTCAATATGCCCTTTTTCCTTAGGCACATATTAAACTACGTTGATCAAGGACAATCTTTGATGTTATCTAACACTGTCCTGAAACATGGATAGTAATCCGGGTAGCATTGGGAAAAATCCAAAATTAAGTGGGAGTTGTATGATGCTGATGGAATTCTGTACTTCTATGTGATTAGAAGTTTAGGCATTCTGGCGCCCTCGTTAACTCAAACTGGAATAAACGCGTGGCCACGCCCGGACTATAGAGTTCGGTAGACCATTTTGAATTAAGGACGAGAATAGAGAATGGTTGATCACTATATAAGAATGAATGATCCATGTCTTATGATCAACGAATGTTCTATACAGAAGGGACTTATTGATAGGAATATCAGGGCTAAAGTATTTGGTTAAGCAAAGTGTTACTTGAACTCAAAGAACTAGTTGACGACTGTAAATTGTCATACCGTGTTAGGAGCAGTGCGATGAAGCTAGTCGTCCAACTCTGCACACGTTGACTCATTTTAATTAAAATCGTCCAAGTGGGAGATTGTTGGAGATATATGTCCGATGTAATTAAAAGTCAACGTAACCAACTCGGTACGATCCGAAGAGTTACACGTTGGTACACGAATCGTATATGTTCACAAATAGGTGTGTTATTATTTCTGAAATAATAATATTTGAACTCGAGAGACTTAATATTAATTAGATTATTATTGAGAAGGTTATAAGAGTATAATCTCAAGGAGTTTGGTGTAAGTTTGAGTTTTATAAATATAATGTATCAAATATTAGACAATTTGATAAGTATTATATTATAACTCAAACAAATCATTTTGGCTTCATGTGAAGGCAATTCTATAAGATTGAATTGTCCGATCATAATTTTCCACTAGAAGTCTTGTTGCCCATTATATGATATGATGATGTTGGCCATTATTTTTACTGGCACATGCCAATAATAGAAGATCATTATGAAGCTAAAATAGATTATTCAAAAAGGCAAGAGAAAAGGATACACTTACTCCTTATATTGAGAGGTCTGCTAGAGAATTTCACATCTTTTGTTTTTTTTAAGGCAATCACTCAAAGGAAACCAAGTTAGCAAGTTCTACCTTTGGGTATCAAGTGCTTGGTTGCGTGAACTTCTTACTAGCGAAGATTCGTTGTAACCCGCGTGTTACAATCCCGGTGTAGTCGTCAAAGGTTGATTACTAAACTCTCTATGGTTGTTTATTTATTTGTTTATACGTGTGTAATCTTGATCCTGATTGGGAATATTTATTAACCGGGTTAATAAATTTGACTTAATGAGTTTTATATATAAACTGCTTCCGCTATTTTTGAACCACTGATTCCCAACAGGCTCATCCTCAATAACATCAAGGCCTACTGAGAACATTGGGTTATGTTTTAAATGCTCCACAAGAGTTACTTTATTAATCACAGGTCCTCTGCTGCAGTTTGCAAAGATCGCTTCCTATATGTTCAAATCACACTAATTAAACCATATTCATAGAAAAAAAAACCCGAGAAAAATTGGGCTTGCGGTTCAGGTCCTTAAACAAATGAAATGAGCCCATTTAATAGTTTAAACATCTCAAAATGTACACTTTTTTCGTTGTGATGAGAAGATAACTTGTCTTGTCCAATACTGGACGTAGACTTATCTATGTGATATCATCATAGAAAAAAATGAAAACATCAACAGATTAGGTATTGAAAGAAACCTTAAATATTATGAAAACATGAAAGGTTTTTACTACATCGCGGCTTCTTGAAGAACCTCATCCATTGATGATGCTCGTTTCAAGGTAACAGGTTGTTCACCACTGGCTTTCAAGAAGTGACCATAAGCTGCAAATTGCTAATTACGTATCAGTTCATAATATGGTTTTATTAACGATTACATGTTAAATAATCATTGTACACTGAAATCAACAAATTATGATAAAAAATGTATACAAAATGAAGTACAACATGCCTGTAACAAACTTCTCGCGACACGTGGCATGGTACAGATCGTAGTAGATTAGGTTCATTTTGAACCCTTCAATCTAATAACCTTAATCTAATCCTGTACCTCACGTTTCTCCCGCATGAACTTGTTTGAAAATCACCATCAACCAACCGACAAATTTTAATTCCGACTTCTGTTTGCCGACAACATTAACCCACAGTTAGCGGAAGCCGTTATCATCGTCATCGTATTCGTGTGTGTGTTTGTACAGAGAGTATACAAAACGAAATTGGAATGATATTTTTTATTGAATATCTTCATGGTGATAGTAAATAATGAACAACAATACATATATATATACATTTGGCTATGTTGTAACTGCCATAATAAACTAACCGTCGGGTAGTTATTTAACCGACACATCCTATAATATTATTTTACATATTAATATCTAGGTTATACATATCTAATACCCTCCCTTAAGCTAGAGTGGGAGAACATTCAGCATGTTGCGAAGTCGTATAAAATCCTTTGGTTGCAATGCTTTAGTAAAAATATGAAACCTCCTTCGCTTGATGAAACGTTTAACCGCATTCCAGTTTCCTAACAAATATGAAGTGTAGTTGTCTTCATGTTCTTGAGTAATCACGAATAAGTCTTCATTCTTTTCTTTAATGTATCCGTGATGAATCGTGCGTCCCGGTTTTCGATAGCAATAACGTCTTTGTCTTTGTTGCTTTCTCCCGTGCGTTTTCCAGAAATTTGTGTGATCCGGATTGCTAAATCTTCTTTCTGAAACTAATAGTTCTTTTGTCGCCAAAAATTCTTCTTCTGTCGCTAAAGCCTTCTCTTCTTTGTCACTAAAGTTCGTCACTAAATCTTTCTTTCTTCTCTGTATCATCTTTTCGGATTTATTTGCAGAAGTAATTTTTGTATAAACTTCTTTAAAAAACAGAGCATCATGCCATTCGTCGTTCACATCCTTTATCATGATTCTTTGTGTCTGTTTGCTTTCATGTTGTTCACAATCATCTTTTAAAATATCACTATATTCTGTATTCTTTCTCTTGTGATGTCTTGGGTTATCTACCGATTTCTCGCTCAATCTGTATCCTTGTCGTCTTTTCTATCGTAATAACCGTCCTTATCTTGTTGTATCTTGTCATTTTTATTTAAAACATTTTTACAGGCCATCTCATCTCCGCTTCCGGGTTTGTCTTCTTCATTGCCTGTTTCCCGAATTCAATTTCTGGTATCATTGAATTCTCTTCTTTCGGTGTTATGACTTCCCATTTATCTCCGTTATTTTCGAGACGTCCCGATTCGTATTCTAGTAATGCAATTTTGTATTGCAATTCCATTATTGCAATCTCTTGTTTCAGGATTGCAATCGCGCGTAATCGTGGACTTATATAATCGGGATCTTTGTTTATTTCTCGCCCGTTTCCTTGTCCGATGTTCATCTTTATCAGTCATCTCTTCCCGGGATCATGTAATTCTGATCGTAATTCTTCGATTTCCAACCATGTGCTCTGTTACCACATGTTAGCGGAAGCCGTTATCATCATCGTCATCGTATTCGTGTATGTGTTTGTACAGAGAGTATACAAAATGAAATTGGAATGATATTTTTTATTGAATATCTTCTTGGTGACAGTAAATAATGAACAACAATACATATATATATACATTTGGCTATGTTGTAACTGCCGTAATAAACTAACCGTCAGGTAGTTATTTAACCAACACATCCTATAATATTATTTTACATATTAATATCTAGCTTATACATATCTAATACCCACTCTGCTACTGCTGCTAATAGTGCCACAATCTGCAGTTTCAGCCTATGTTCTCAGTGAAACAGGGTCGTGATCGTTTCATCGCAACACACCAACACCACGTCTCTACGTTAATTCTTAATCTTGTTTTAAGGTAATATTTTTGTTTTTTTTAATTTGGATAATCAAAGCAATCGTTCAATCTTTTAAGTCGAAAATAGATACTAAAAAATATTAGACCTGCAAAACTCCTCACAAAATGCATGTATCCTACATAAACATATCTATAAATTTGAGGACTAATTAATGCAACAAGGATCACACAAAATAACTCCATTACTCATCAAATTACAATAACATGATAAATTATATAGCATAGTAAAACTTACACTTTTTAGGTTTTGTTCCTCAGCCCTCTATAAAATCTGTAGAAATCATCGTCAGATAGACCAACTGTATAAACCCTAAGAGAGGGTTTTCTTTCCGCCCTTACTATACATATGTTGCTGACTTGCTGTTGTTGCGACATGGCTTCTTTTTCTTTAAGAGTAAAGTTACCGTACAAATAACTTTAACGTACTAAACATACGAATAGCATGAAAAAAAGCAAAAAAAACGTGGTGGCATTTTGTAATTATTTGCTTGTAGGGTAATTATCAAAATTACTCTACAAATGCTCATGTAGAGTAATTTTGCTCTTGTAGAGTAATTTTGTAAAATGTTCTTGTAGAGTAGTTTTGATCTTGTAGAGTAATTTTGTAAAATGTTCTTGTAGAGTAATTTTGATAAAAAAAAACCTACATCCTCCCCCCCCCCTCCCCAAACCCCCAAAAACCGAAAAAAAAAAACTAACCCCCCCCACCCCCCATAAACCTAAAATAACCTAACCCCCCCCCCCCACCCACCCACTAAAACTAAATGCTAAAAACTAAACCACATAACTAAATGCTAAAAAAAATTTACAAAAATTACTCTACAAGATCAAAATTACTCTAAAGGATCATTTGTAGAGTAATTTTGAATTGTATGTTGTTTGATAAACTTGCAGAGTAATTTTGATTCACTTGTAAAGTAATTTTGATGCAGAATAATTTTGATACACTTGTAGAGTAATTTTGATAATTACCCTACAAGATCAAAATTACTCTAAAAGCACATTTTACAAAATTACTCTACAAAGATTAAAATTACTCTACAGGATCACTTGTAGAGTAATTTTGATAATTACTAATAATTACGAAAATGCCACCGCGTTTTTTCAGCAAAACCTTCCGTTCGTACGTTTTCTACGTTAAAAGTTATTTGTATTTGATCTTTTGTCTTTTTTTAAAGGTATCAATTATCAGAACAATTTTAGAACGTCTGGAATCATTATCAGATGCTTTATATAATCTAAGCATTTGAGATGGGAGATAGCAGTGAAACCGACTACAATGATTGCCAAGAAGTCGAACCGGTGAAGCATTCAATCTGGAATTGATTTGCCGGTGATGTATGAGAATGAGAATTGAACTGCCAGTGAGGAATGATCGCCCTTTGGAAGAAATGGTATGAGAAAAAGACAAATTTGCCCCAAAGATTAGTTTAGGGCATGTTTGGCTAAGCTTTTTGAAACAACTCATTGGATTTTTGAAAAGCCATAAGCTCCAAAATGATGTTTGGCAATTAGGGTGTATGTGAGGGGAAAAGTGACTTTTCGAAAAAGTCAATAAGGAGTTTTATAAGGACTCCTAAACATGCCCTTAACTAATGTATTGTGTGCGATGATACTCTATTGGTTCGTCAATGATCCAAATTTTCCGTTAAAAAAACATTTCTATTTGCATCTCTTAAAATTAATTATAAGAAGACGAATTTTTCTTTAAAAAGTAGTTAAATTAATGCATTGTGTTTTGTATACTAAGTTAATCATGCATCATGTTGTGGCGTTGATAGCCGAAAGACAAGGGGTACATGCACTAATCAGCTTTTGTCCCAATTGCTAAGTGTTATGTGCCTTATGTCCAACGCTTGATACAAAACTACTATCGAGCTGAGGGTCTCACTGGAAGCAGCTTCTCTATTCCTATGGGGTAGAGGTAAGGTTGTCTATATCTTACCCTCCTCAGACCCTACCTTAGCTTTACTATTGCTGGGATATACTGAGTATGATGATGATAGTGTTTTGTATACTAACTATTTCTATTTGTACCTCTTAATTTTTAAGAAATCATTTGGGGAAATGTCTTAATATATGAGTTAAATATGTTTTAGTTCATGTAGTTTGACTCAAATAACCATTCTAGTCGAATGGTTTAAATTTAGTTATTTTAGCTAATTAGTTTCATTTTCGTCTCAACTAGTGTCAGACAACTATTTAGCAAGGGATGAGACTTTTTCCCTGTACTATACCAACAAGCCTAAGCGATACCTATTACCCGGACTAGGATTTCTTGATTTCGACATTCGGTAAAAAGTGGGGTCATGGCAGTATTTTTTTTTTGGTATTTCGGGTACTCGTACCGATTAGGAAAGTGAAGTTGTTTTGATTTTTTTTTGGTATTTCGGGTACTCGTACCGATTAGGAATGTGAAGTTGTTTTGAGAATTCTGGTTTCTTTTTTGTCAAAAACGGGTACAACTTAATCTATTGACTACATGACTTTGCATGACTTCAATTTGTTAAACATGTAGTAATTTGCATTCCTGACTGCAGGTCATGCATTTCAGATTTAAGCTAGAAAAGTTGGGCGCATTCTCCTTTATGGTTTTGGGGAGAGTTGTGTTTGGCCACGGTATATGCTTGTATGGTATAACAATTGAATAAGGAAAACCACCAAAGCAAACATTGACCAAAGCCCTATAACGCCCTGCTTATTATAACTTTCCTTAATTAGAAAGCTTGTCTTGTATTTCTATTTTTGGAAACTTGTATTCCTTGTAATCATCGTTTCGTTATATCATTGTAAAATCCGTGACTTGGATCATAATAAAATTTGTTATTTCATACAAATTATGCTTTATTTAATTCGTGCATGCTCATACGTTAAATTCCTTATACCTGTGGTACGTTATTCGTGATTCTCGTAAACGTGTGTTAAACCTTAGAATACATATCATACATACGCAATTTATACTTTTTCACGCATGTTTATATGTCATTTACACTTACGATTACTTATTCATACTTATATATGTGTTAAAGTTACATAATAACCCCCTTATAATATGCCTTTTCACTTAAAACACATTAAATCAAAACCAAGTTAAACGTAAGGGACTTAATTTGCCAAAAACCAAACTTGAATCCGGAGAAACAACCCGTCGCGTCGCGCGACGGGGATGGCCTTTCGTCGTCGTGTCGCGCTAGCCCCCTTAATCCTCAGAATCTCGTTACCAGCTCACGGATTGGGTATTTTTGTTTTTGTTTGGTGTGTTTTCTTGATTAAACACTCACCTAACTCACCCTAAACCTCACCTATATAACACACCTCATTTCCACACTTCTTCCTCTTTTCAAACACCTCATTCTCACTCTCAAATCACTTTAAATCAGTAGCAAATCTCAGTTTAAAGTCAGTTTCAAGGCAGAAACTTCTAAGTGCAAAAGTGAGTTCAATCTCACATTTCTTCTACCTTTCTTCACTTATTCATCCTCAACAAAGTATGGAACATCACCATATTGAGGTCCAACTTTCTGTTTTGGAAGTAAACTTTATAAAACATTCTTTAAACTTGTGTTTTTCTTCAACAAACCTATGTTCTTATGCTTCTAATCAAGCCTATGATTAGAGAGCTTAAACAAGGTTGTTTCATATAAAATCTGAGATGTTTTAATTATCACTCCAAACTTTCTGTTTTGTAAGGGTTTAACCCACAAGTGTTGTATCCACCAAGCTTGTTCTTGAAACAAGACTTGTGTTGGATGTGTGTGATTATTTGGAAGCCTTGGCTTCCTACCTTCAATCCACCACCTCACCTGATGATTTGTCCCTTGAGTAGTTAGTTCATTTTATTTTCATTTTCATTTTCATTTTTATTGTATTCATGACCATCCTTGTTGTTCTTGTAACAACTTGTGCATTGGTGAATCTACGAAAGAGGTCTTAAAGGAAGGATTATCCTCCTACCTCCATGCATGACTTATATGAAATCTTTGAAATACTTGTTTGACTATAATTATACAATACAATATACAAAATATATAAACCATATATAATATATATAATAACTGAACCCTTGATGATAATCAAATGAATATTCGTCAAGGTACTAAGTTACATCATCTAAGTACTTAGTTTCTCCTTACGATTCTAATGGGCATTTAAACCCATGAAATCATACTATCCCATACGGGTTTTATAGTGTCAAAAACGAGTATTAGTACAAGATGATTGTTTTCTTGTATACTTACTTTCGTATATTTAAATTCCGAATCCTAATCCTCCGTTATTATCCGAATACTCACGCACCTATGTTTCCTCGTGTAGAAGGACTCGGTGTTCCCCCTCCAAACCAATAACTCTTCATGGATTAACAAGTGGACCCCTCCAAACCAATAACTCTTCACGGATTAACAAGTGGAAGCTTGCAAAACCGTGAGTACACTCGACCCGTTTATTTTTAAACCACTTTGGGTTGTAACATGTTAATGTACAAAACTCACAAATACACACTTAAACATGCTTTTATGCTCAATCCGTATACATGCTACTTGTCATACTTAGGTTCATGCTAGATTCATACTTTGCTTCATGTCATTAACTTAGCTAGCCTGAACTTAACATATATAGCGCTATAAGAGTAGCACGCCGCCCGTCGGGGTTTTGTTAAGTCTTTTATTCATAAACTAGTCTCGTTACTTTTGTGGCGAGTGACACTTAATTCTTGTGGACACTTGGGTTTGACATTTAGTATCGCATGCTAGTTTACCTTGTATACAATTACCACGTGGATTCGAGAAAATGTTTTTATACTTATGCTATATTATTACAAACTTGTGTACTCGCCAATGCTTTTGCATTGAACCTTTATTTTAAACATGTTACAGGTTGATGTTAATGCCATGATGAATCTAGTAGGGATGACTAGAAACACGCTCAAGATACTAGATTTGAATATGTTTTGTTATGTTATTGTTGTTGTATTTTTTCATTTCTATGTTGTACTTGTACTTCTTTCGTTGTATTGACAATTTATGTTTATTAAGGAAAATCGGTTTTGAATTAATTATTGTTGCAAAATAGTGTTATGTGTGATGAGCAATCTATTTCGTCTCACTCCGATGATTCCGCCATCGGTTGGGGTGTGACAAGCCCAAAGCCAAAATAAACAAAGAAAATGGTAAGTTTGTAATAATAAATGTTTGAACCTATCCGTTTACGCAAAATCCATTCCGTTTTTGAGATAACCGCTAAGCCTCAGACATTTACCCTAGGAAAACATCTACGTAGCCGTTTCCTCTTAAAAATGCTACATACCATGGTATCCTTGGTCCGTTAGTGGGTCTCTCTATTAGTAGAGACCCCTAAAGCCCAACACTTTCAAGTATGCGTGACTTTCTATCTTATCTTCTTTTTCGTGAAGCCACTACACACTAGCCGATAATTATTTTGGCCTTGGGCTTGATCAATGTTTGTTATTGTGATTTTCCCATTGAATAACCCTAGCTTTCTATATATAGATCTCCAAACTTAGGGAATACAATAAGGTTTATTTGAAATTCAAAGTTGGTGACTATTAACAAATTGAGAACTGATTTGAAATCCGTACTTGCCTAAACAATTATATGATTAAATTTAATATTTTAATTATCTACAAACTAGACAATAAGTTAATCAACTAATCATATAAGTATTAGGTTCTCGCTCATTTGTTGATGAGCTACGATGGGTTAATTTACTTATCCACGAGTTACATTATCTCTGAGTTACGCTTCTTCTCTTTGGTTTGACACAATGGTGGTACCTATTGGTGAATCCAAGCTTCAGTTAATACAGATCTAACACAAGCCATCGATAACCATCAGATTCAAAACTTTCAGTTGAGACTTACACTTCACGAAACAAGAACAGAAGCATTAGATAACCATTAACTAACGAGTTGCCTTCAATTTGCAAAACTGATTTTGTTAGATGGCGTTGTGATGGTGGAGGGATGAGATACGTAGATTGCAAGCACAAGAGAAAGCATTGAACATTTAAAGTTTAACCCAAATTATAAAATGTTTATATGTTATTATAATTATTGGGGTTATTTTAAATGGGATAAAGGTAAGTGCAAATTGTCTACAAGATTGACCATTACTAGTTTACTACACATCTAAAAATTAAGTATAGGCTTGTTTTTGTATATTTTAATTTACAAATTAATTAGTTGGTTTGTAGTATCGTGTTTGTTGCGTGAAAACACAATATATGATATCTATAACACTTGGAAATGTGTGGAATCCATTTCAAAGTTAAAGAACATATAGGATTTCATAACCTATCTTTTCTCCATTAATATGGGTAGCATAACGAGAGGACATACAATATTTGACAAAGTGCTCTCCATAGTCTAAAACAAAGTTTTCAGCTTATGCGCCCCATGACCTCTATATATAGGCCACGTATGAAACTCATGGAGCGCATGACTCCTACTCATGATAACTCATACGCATGTAGGACTCCTACGTGTGCATGAGTGTTTACAATATTAAAATCAAACTCAAACACTCATAATACTGCCCTATAAACATACAGACATAAGACTTAGACGTAGGCATTAGACATATGCATCAACAAACTCCCCTTGGATACTGCCGCAATCTTGTCTTCTTGGTCTTCAAAATCTTTAGTAATCTATCCCGAAAATATGTCTTCTATACTCTTCCATGTGTTCCTCAAAGCTTCTTCGGGTAGACTGACCATAACAGATGGCTTCATGTATTTAAACCTTGTGATAGACGCCTTCTTTCGTCTTTCTTCCACCTTCTCGTCCTTCTTCTTTCCTTTCTTTCTTTCTTTTTCCTCTATCTTCCTCCACTTGGTCTCCCACATGCGACCATAATGGATCTCATATATGAAACATACTCGAACCACATGCTGAAATTGTAATGATTGAACTATATCGCGTGCGTCGAATAGCAATTGATTCCAAAATAGTATATCCACATCCTTCTCTGACAAATTCACTAACCACATCTGGTCATACACTCTGATCGATCTCCATTTTTCTTCCCTTCACAATGTACAATCACCGCCTCTTTAGTGTTTTCATCATAATACCACCACTTGAATGATTTATGAAAGTTCTGTTCCATTCATGGAATGTTATGTTCTTCACAACCTTCGGTTTCCTGTACTTCAATGTTACAACAGGTTTTCCCGTTTCTGGATCAGTCTCAGTCTTTGATTCAATACGTTGTGGTTCTTGTGGCATCCAGAATTTGAATCCAGATCTTGCCTGATGCTTAATAAGCATCCACACATGATATGTATAACCATCAACATCATGGTTTATCATCTTCATTCTGCATAACTCCTTCACATCAAACCATGATAGTGTCTTCAAATAATTGATTCATTGAAAGTTTTGCACTCCGTGTTCTCTTCTTATCGCAACTTTTTGAATCTTTGGTAGATATGCTATTCTTATTATATCACCCATTGAGATGTCTTTGTGTTGCTGATAGAACCTTAGTGGCCTTAAAAACTTTCTTTCGGGCTTCAACTTCTTGAACCACCTCTTTTTATCTTCAACAATATCAGCTTCATCAACTATCAGTGCGCAAATGATTATGATAGAGTTGAAGTTGAAGATGACTTTTATGATGCTGAGGTGCATTATTTCAACAATATTCATGAAGACTTTACAACATTCACAGAAATGTTCGATGCTGAAATACCACATAACTTGGCAAGTTCTTCCTTTGTATAACTATGAACAAACTCTCCTACTCCTATTATATAATCAACATCGTTAACTTGTTACTGCATCAGCAATGATTAGTGCATTATAAACTCTAGCTTCTTATACAAACTCCCCCTGTCTTTGAACATCTTCTGTTTCTGTATTGGTTGGAGTTGTCTCTTGTTGAACATCATCAACTTTAGTGGTTTGATCTTGAACATCAGTAACCAATACACCTGCACCTCCTCCCTGATTATCATCATCATCTGTAAGGTCGTCTTCCTTCAACGAACACACGAACCAGACCGATCGAACACACACGCGATGTGCGGAAACCACCGCGTGCCTCGTACCGCAACGTAGAGCTCGTATAGAAGATGAGAGAATCGTGAATACACAAAGTATGCACAATCAACAATCACACAGATTGAATAAAGAACACAAAGTTACGGTTTGTTTGCACAAGAGGTTTTCTCAAAATTTCACTGTTTCATTGAATGTCTCAGTTGCCTGATGCGTACAAGACACTAAGAATATATACACACCTAAGTTCACACAACATTATAATGAAACCCTCAGTACTTAATAAATAAGTACTCACCACTAAAAGGAAATACAAGTTCGCACACTAAGTTCTCACCATATAAAACCACAAGTTCTCACCATATAAAACCACAAGTTCTCACCATATAAACCACAAGTTCTCACCACAAATTCTCACCATATAAACCATAAGTTCTAATGAGAGATAAATGCACAAGTTCTCATGAGACACTTTCACATATTTGCAATATAAGTCCTTCAATGTTGAAACTTCAGCCGTATCCAGCATTTATCAAACTTTGGTGCACTTACAGACTCCCCCTTGATATATGCGGGATCTGCAAATCTTTAACGAGTCTCCGAGAAGCTGTTTCCTGCATTTATCATCCTAAAGTGCATTTACAGACTCCCCTTGATATATGCGGGTTCTGCAGGTCTTCATCAAATCTTTGAGAAACCGCTTCCTGCTCCGGTCTTGTTCTTTACACAGCATCGAACAACTCGAGCACAACAAAAAGCAAGTTTCCTGTCTTCTTTCAGATAATCTAAAATAGCTTGCCAAACTCAAAACTTCATTAGAAACCATTAAAGCCTAAATGAATTTCAAAACCAATAATGTTAACATATTTAAGCTCAAAAAAGTTTAAGTAACACATACTTAAAAGTATTTCTTCCAACTTGGAACACGGTTTCCCACATGGACAACACACACTTAGACCAACTTAGCAAGACCAAAAGTTTTTATTAAAAGACTTATTTTAAATTACCTCGCCGGATTATTTTTTTAATCCGTTTTCAAAATTGTAAAACCCCTTTTGAGTATCGTTAAAAATATAAAGCCCACACATGGAAACGAGAAACAAAATCTTTTTGTATTTTTTGAACTTTATATTAAAACACACCGAAAATCGTTTTGTATTTTTTTTTCAATATTTGAAACAGAAATGAAACCGAGATATTTACAAGCATTATCTTTTTGTGAAAACGCGGACAAGAAGATCATATCGGCTTATCTGTCAAAATCAATCACAGTTAGTATCCATTTAACGATTTTAAGCACATAGAATGATAATGACAGTTCAAGATGTTTAACGATATACTTGTCCACTTAAGCTTTAGCACGTGTTTGAACACTGTTTTCAAGATATGCAATTAAGTGTCTTATTAACTGATATATAACTGTGTTCCCCACCTCATAATATGCTCCCGTATCAAGACTACCAAAAATTAGATCTTACAGGTGAATATATCCAACTATTATCTGTTCGGCTAAAATTGCGAAACCTTGAGAGCTCAGGTTAGTGCCACCGCACCGACAGAGAGATGAAGGCTCGACTTTAGGTGGTGTACCAATGCTTTGGTATCTTTTGCTGCACTTTGGCATTTTTCATTTTTTTATGTACCCGGTGGTATCATATATTTTCGGTTGTCCACCCGGTGGTGACAAGCTTTGAACAGATCATCCGGTGATGACTGTTAGGCAGAAAAGAAATCTACCTGGAGGGTTTGCGCACAAATGAAGCGCTTAACAAAGCACTATACGAGGTCTAGGCCATTGCTCACGCAATATCAAAAGACCAAGTATAATACCCCAGATAATAATCAGGTATAAAGACCTAGTATCTCAGAATTTTGGTAATCTCTCAAACGAAATTACGGTACCAAGACCATATATCCGAGAGATAGATGTTACACACAAGTTACGCAGTTCGTTATCTTTATATACCAAAAACAGGTTCTTATTAACGCGTAAAACCTATCGTTACAACATACAATGAAGCTGTCAACAGTTTAGGTTTAATTTTATAAGATACCCTGTAAAAGATACGACTGCCGATGTACTATCATTTCTTCTCACAATCAACGCGTCTTGAAAATTTTCATTTTCTAATGTTTTTGGATTTTTATAAAAATATCCTACAACTAAGTAAAATCTTTTTAGATTTTTGTGTTTTACGAAAAGAAGTAACCTGTACAAAGGAACGGAAAAAAAAACAAAGTTTCCATGAGGGCTTATGCAACCATGCATAATGTCTATCGCCTGTGTCATCAGTCAATGTCGTGTGAATTATATGTAATAGTTTGAAAATGTAAAGTATATGTTTGTTTAACCAGGTCACACGACCTGTCAGGTCGCACGAATTGGTATTGTCCAGTTCGTGCGGACTGGTGTTGTTATTCCTTGCGATCTGGTCAGCCTATAAATAGGCTAGTAGTGTTTTTCATTTGTAACTTTCTAGATAATCTTGTACTGAAGTGCTGTTGGATTCTCTCTGTACCAAAACGTATTATATGAATGAAGAACATGTTTAAAGTGACTTTCTACTCGTCTACTCCTGTTCTAACACTGATTGACGGTTTCTAGTCTGATTCCGCCTTTCTAGAAACTAGATCTGACTCTGATTGACTCGTTTTGGATGATTCATCGATCCTACAAGTGGTATCAGAGCTCAGGATGAGTCAAATCTGTTGATATCAGTGTTTTGAATGGTTTAGAACCATATACTTCTACTCTTTCTTGGATTTTCAGACGATTTCACGGACAAAATAGACTGAATTTTGGATATTATTTGTAAAACATCATTTTGAACAATCATACAAAGTTGCAGACCATAAATCTAACTAAAATTGATCCAAAAATGTCAAAAACTTGAAATCTTGATAAACTAAGTCTTCAAACGAAGTGAAACTGTCCAAATCGCATGAAAATGATGCTCAAATCGTGTGAAATTGATCAGATCGTTTGAATTTTAGTCAAGCCGTATGAAAATCATGACCAGATCGCACGAGATGAGATCAGATCGTGTGAATTTATATCAGGTCATTTGAAATTCTCACCAACTCACACGACTTGAGTCATCAGACCGTGTGAAAAGATCAGATCGTGTGAAGTTGTTCAGATCACACGAGCTGATAAAAACTTTTTAAATAAACCTCGCACGGTTTGGATAGTCCAAGTCATTTGAAATTCAGGTCGTTTGAAATCCAGGTCGTCTGAAAGTCCAGATCGTTTGAAAGTCCAGTTCGCTTGAAAGTGTAATTTTTCAAAACTTAGAAATTTTTCAAAACATTTTTTCAAAGTATAAAATGGACAATCAAGAGTTTTACAATGCGTTTTTCGGAGGAGGTATGACAGTTCAAACTCCAGCAAGTATAGCCCAGAATGTGAACATGGAGAACGAGCTAGGAACCATGCAAAAACCACCGAAACTGCTTAACATTGAAGATTATTCGGGGTGGCAGGATAGATTTCGCACGTGGGTTCAGGCGAATCACCTCGAATGCTGCCTGAAAGTTGAAACAAAATATGTAGTTCCTACGAATGATGCTGGTCTTTCGAAAACACTTAACACGTTAACTCCGGCTGAACAAGACAACTTTAAAGCCAAGAAGAAGATGGTCAGTATATTGCAACAGGCAATTAAGGAAGACATTTTGGTACTATTACAGCATCAGGGTGACGCACAATCTATTTGGAACTCTCTTAAAATTAAATTTCTTGGGAGTACTACAATGATCAAAAGCAAAAAGGCGCTACTGAAAAAGAATTCGACATATTTACTGTTATCAGTGGAGAATCAATGAAAGAGTTTATTGAGAGGTATTGTCACTTGGTAGTGGAGATGAAACGTTTGAATATAGACAAATCAGACGAAGAGTGGGTTGATAAGTTGGCTGACGCACTACCACAAGCAGAGTGGGGTACGTTCTTAATGGTTTTGAAGAACAATTTGGAATACGTGGGTTTCAATTTGAGTACGTTTATCGAGAGAGTTGAAGCTTAAGAGCTTGAACTTCGAAAGATGAGGAAAATGAAATCTGCAAACGTACAGCAAGATGTTCAGCTTTATTACAAAGGAAACTCATCTGCCACATCTGCTCCAAGTCCAAAGATTCAAACAGCATTCAGTGCAGATTCTTCATCGGGAGTACCTCAAAGCATGCCTAACAATAACTTTTCACCGTTTTCAAATTACGAACCAAATCCTAAGGTTCAGAGTTTTCAAGAACAGGTTTCTTCTCAAGGTTCTTTAGGTTCAAACAATCAGAGTTATAGTCATGGGATACAGTGCAATATCGCTGTTAATATAAAAAAACGGTCAAGATTTTACCGAGACAGCCGCAAAGCAGCATATAGCACTTCTAGCTTCTGTACTTGAGTCTTACGAGAGTCTAGTAGCCGGACGAATTGGTAATCCAGATATGACTAAAGAAGACTACGATCAAATTGATCCCGAGGAACTAGAACTCATCGACATAAAATGAGGTATGGCGAGCATTGTGAGAAGAGCACAGAGGTTCATGGAAATTACCGGAAGAAGTAGTCTCGCAGGTCCTGATCCTAAACTTGGATTCGACAAATCGAAGGTGACTTGCTTTAAGTGTAAAGAGAAGGGACACTTCAAGTGCGAATGTCCGAACAGAGAAGTTAATAACCACCAGAATCCATTCGCCAACGACTATTACCGACAGGCCATCTATCATAAAAACAGTCAACAACCATTCATTCCACAACCTCAAATCAAGAACAGTCAATCCAAACAATCAAAAAAAGCTCAAAGCTCTTTTGGTGAATCAAGATGACGAATAGATTCCAGAAGGATTCAGTTGGGATAAGTACGTTCCAGGAGGTGGTCTTGCAATGATGGCTGAAATTATTGAAGAGCCAGAACCGGAAATCGAGGAATGTGTTCCTGAAGTTGAAGTAGTCAGTGAAGTGGTGAATGAAGAAAGTTTTGCAGATCTAGAAGAGGAGGCAACAGCGGTCTACTATTATCAATCTGAACAGGAGGTTATTACTAATGCATTTAAATCTATAATGCCAGCTAATGTGTTTGATTCTTTTGCAGGTTTCTTTAGTTAACCGACTACGGGTTTTTATCCACAGTACGAAGTTGAACAAACTCCGGTTCAAGAGATCATTGATGTCTCAAAGGAATTGAATGAAGAGACTTTGAAAGAAATAGCAGACAAAGCTCTCATGGTCAAGCTGCAAGAGGTAGAACAAACTAAAACACCTTCTGATAACAATGAGACCAAAGATGCAACTCAAGAGTCAGTGTCTGTTGAAAAGGAGTCGATTATCGAGACTTGTGATACGTATGAGTCAGGAGAGAAGTCCGAGTCCAATGACAAATCAGAAAATGTGAAGTCCGAATCCGAAGAGAAATCTGAGTCTGAGTCCGGAGAGTTTGGTAAATCGGAAAGTAAAAATGATAAACAAGAAAATGTTTTTGAAAAAATTGATCCAATTCTTGAAAAGCCATGCGAAAACTGTTTGAAACCATGCATGGATTGTCTTGAAAAAGACAAACAGTTTCAAGAATTGAAAAAAGTTTAACGAAAAATTAAAATTTGATTTTAATGATGTTAAAGAAGCTTATGACACTCTGTCACGATCAATTAAAATGATTCACACTGAGAGTAAAGAAAATGATAAAATTGCTAATTTGCTCAAAGCTACGGTCATGGAAAAGCAAATGTCGATTAACATCCATCTGGACACAATCGCATCTCTAAAGAAGGAACTTGAACTGATGCGGATTGAGATAGAAAGAGTCGACAAAAAGTTGATCAGTTATCTTTCATCATCATATGTGATTGATCAGATTGTTCCTCAACAAACTGAAGTTAAACTAGCTTTCAAAAATGTTCCAACCCCAATGTGGAATCATTATTCTCAGAAATATCCAGACGGGGTGGAAGAGGCATTGAATCTCAAACTGAGAACAGAAGAGAATGAGTTACCGGAAAACATAGATGTTACATTCTCTTCGTCTGACACCGATAACGAGTCACAACTGGTTAAAACAGTTGTAGACCAAGTGTTGAATGAAGAGAGTGATAACACTGATTTCGAAACGGTTAAAACGCATTTTGAGAATTCCAGTTCAGATTCTGAAGATGACGGAAACTTTCTTGATAAGTTTATCCCAAAGTCAGATAAGTTCTGGATAACGATTCGATCCTTGTGGTTTACACGATGACCGGAACTGGCAAACTGTATACTGATTTTGAGTATCCGATTCAGAATGCGAACCTGGAAAAGGTTGAAAAGGTTTTTAAACTCGTGGAAATTGATATCTCAGAAGTTAACAACAATTCATTTCTATCAAAACCGAAAAAATCTTTTGTTAAACAACAATCGACAAACAACCCGGGAAAGAAAAATGAAAGGGTAGGTAACAGTGGTAATAACAAGAGACATGGTAATAACTACAAAAAGAAAGGTGTTGGTTTTGAAATGAAAATGGCTAAGAAAGAAGTTAAGCCAAAAGAAAAATTGAGTGAAGTGTTTGTGGCTAGTAATAATACAGAAGTCGAAAAAGATTATATCTTTAGTAAGCAAGCAATTGACGACTTTATTGCGGCCAAAAATATAAGAGACGAGGCCAACAGATCCACTTTTGTTGAATATGACAAAAGAATATGTTATCGATGCAATGAAATAGGTCACATGGCCAAACAATGTGTCAAAAAGATAATAAAACCAGTTTTACATAAACCAAAATCAAAAATTTCAAAGGATGATGAGGGAAAATCACCTATGGTATCCCCCGTGCGTATTCTTAAATGCGGTGAATCATTGAAGTCAGAGGACAAACCAAAATCAATTTTTGAAATTGGTGAATCTTCAAAATCACAAAATACTTCAAATGTTTATACTAAAACAAAGACTTCCCAAAGTCAATCATGGGTGGAGAAACCTAAATATTATTTTGAGGAAAAGAAAATGGAAGAAGTTTTAAAATCTGAACCGAAAATCTTTGCAACCATTGATGAGAAAATTGAATTTGAGTTAGATAAGTTGATTGAAGAATTCCCACCTATCAAGGAAGGAGCTGTAAAATAAAAACCAGAATCTGATGTTCCAAATGTTGTTTTTAACATTCCAAAAGTTGACATAGTAGCTCATGATATTGTCTTTGGTAGTGTACCAAATGTTGAAAAATCTTGAGTATCATTGTTTAAGTAAATGTCTTTTAATGTGTGTAGGGGCTTCCAAGGTCTATCATTTTTAAATGGATAATGGATAGCGGCGCCTCACGGCACATGACAGGGATGTTAGCACTGCTATACGACGTCAAATCAATCAATGGAGGTTATGTTGGGTTTGCTGGAACTCAAGGTGGTAGAATTGTTGGAGAAGGAACACTTACTAACGGGGTCGTAACATTCGATAAAGTGAACTACATTGCTGAGTTAGAAAACAATCTGTTGAGCATCTCTCAGATTTATGACAAGTCATTTACTGTTCATTTTACAAAAGATGAATGTTTGATTCTCAAACCAGGGTTTAAAATACCCGAAGAAATAGTGTTGATGCGCGCTCTTCGTGAAAATGATCTTTATGTACTAGATATGAGCGTTGCAACAACGACAGATAAAAAGGCACAATGCTTTGTGAGTAAGACGAAGGCGACTGAAAAAGAATCCATCATGTGGCATCGTAAAATGGGCCATATACATTTGAGAAAGATGAACTTTTTAGTTCATAATGATCTTGTAGAAGGTGTTAATTTGAGAAGCTTCCATTTTAACGATGACTGTGTTGAATGTAAGAAAGGAAAGCAGACAAAGAAATCACACCCGAAAAAGCTCTTGAACTCCATCAGATTACCGCTCGAAAGACTCCATATGGATCTTTTCGGACCGGTAAATGTGAAAAGCATAAGTGGAGATCTATATTGTTTAGTTGTTATTAACGACTTTACAAGATTTTCCTGGGTGATGTTTCTAGAGAGAAAAGACGAAACGTTTGATTCTTTGATGAGGCTATTAAAAAAGATGGAGAACGTTTACAAATTGCCGATTAGACGTATTCGAAGCGAGAATGGCACGGAATTCAAGAATAACCGTATGCTCGAATTCTGCAACGAATAGGGTATTCTTCATGAGTTTAGTGCACCGTATACTCCTCAACAAAACGGTGTCGCAGAACGGAAAAATCATACGTCGATCGAAACAGCTCGTACCATGTTAGCAGATTCGAAATTACCGGTATATTTTTGGAGTCAAGCGGTTGCCACGGCATGTTACACGCTCAATCGGGTTCTTACGGTGAAGAAGTACAAGAAAACTTGTTTTGAATTGCTTCATCTTTACAAACCAAATCTGAATTTTTTAGAACCTTTTGGATCACCATGCACATTCATTGATCCAGACGGTAAATTTGGTGCGAAAGCTAATGAAGGTTTTTTTGTAGGATATGCTAGTCCGTTGAAGAGAGTTTTTGTTCCGATTTTGGGGAAGATCATACAAGTTCAACACGTTGACTGTCAATGGTTTACTGCTCCAAATCAACTTCCCAGAAATAGGTTGCTATTTGATTACGATAATCTCTGGGAGTTATTCCATTTACCAACAGAGCCGAATGAGGAGGAACTGGCATTCTTATACCAACAACAACAGTCACTTTCACAAGAACAAGTGCCAAGACCGTTGGTAGTTTCTTCGCCTACCGAGGGTTCAAATGATCATGAGGCTGGTCTTAGTGGAACTGCACGTGTACCCCCAGAAGAAACAGCTCCAATATTTGATCATTCTGACGACTCAGAAACCGAAACCGATCCGATTTATGACGAGGAACCAAATATTGCGACTTCAAATGCTATTGATCACACGGGTGATCAGAATATAACAAATTTGCAATCGGAAGTGAGCGTACCAGATACAGTTATGCCAAGAACGTTATCTTACCATCCGTCAGAGCAAATCATTGGTGACCTTCAAAGCGGCGTGAAAACCCGCGATCAAATAAACAAAGGGCTTACATGTTTTTACTCATCTGTCGCACCTTTACAAGTAGACTTCTCATTAAAATGTTTTATCTCGTCGGTAGAGCCGAAAACTTATAAAGAAGCATTGACCGAAGAGAGTTGGGTAAATGCAATGCAAGAGGAGTTACAACAATTTGAAAATCTTGGAGTGTGGAGGTTGGTTGATCTCCCGGAAGATCAGAAGTTGATCAAGACCAAGTGGGTCTTCAAATGTAAGAGAGATGATAGAGGGGTTATAGTAAGGAACAAAGCACGGTTGGTAGTCCAAGGATTTAGTCAGCAAGAAGGGATTGACTTTACTGAAGTATATGCTCCCGTTGCTCTACTTGAGGCAATCAGAATCTTCTTGGCATTCGCGTCATGGAAGGGGTTCAAGGTCTACCAACTGGATGTCAAATCTGCATTCCTCTACGGAAAGATTAAAGAAGAGGTGTATGTTGGTCAACCATCGGGTTTTTCCGATCCTGTACACAAGGATAAGATGTATCTACTCGACAAGGCGTTATACGGATTACACCAGGCCCCGAGAGCCTGGTACGAGAGGCTTTCCCAGCATCTGCTAACCAACGGGTTCACCAGAGGGACTGTCGATAGTACCCTGTTCACTAAAGAGGTTGCAGGACATCTATTGATCGTGCAAATATATGTTGATGATATAATTTTCGAATCAACGAATGATGAGTTGTGTAAAGAGTTTGAGAAGGTTATGAAGAAGAAGTTTGAAATGAGTTCAATGGGGGAGATGAAGTTCTTCCTCGGGCTTCAAGTTGAGCAAATGCCCGATGGAATCTTCATACACCAGACAAAGTATGTGAATGATGTGTTGGACAAATTCAATATGTCCGAATCATCTCCCATATCAACCCCCCTGGCTTTGAATCATGGCATATGTTCGGATGAAAGTGCTGAGAAAGTGGATGAAACGCTTTATCGGTCAATCATAGGATCGCTAATGTTTCTGACAGCATCACGACCGGACATCATGTATCCAACCTGCCTCTGCGCCCGGTACCAGTCAAGTCCTAGAGCATCACACATGACAATAGTGAAGAGGATCTTACGGTATCTCAAAGGTTGCCCAAACACCGGCTTGTGGTATCCCCGATCCGGTGACTCCTCTCTAACTGGATATTCTGACTCTGACTTCGGGTGCTGTAAGTTGAATGCTAAGTCCACCACTGCTGGTTGCCAGTTATTCGAAATGCGGCTAATCACTTGGTAGTGTAAGAAACAGACCACAGTCGCTCTCTCGACTTGTGAGGCTGAATATGTTTCGGCTTCCCGTTGTTCCCAGATTCTCTGGATTCAACAGTAAATGAGGGACTATTGTTAGGATCTGAGGCTCTAGTGATTGTGCTTGTTTGTGTAATTTGAACAATTCAAACAGATATGAATAGATTTAAGTGCAGCGGAAATGAATAACAAACTTTGTAAACATAATCAAAGGAGAAGATAGTTTGATAAACATTTGCTTTTCATAGAGTCGGAAGATTACAATCAAAGCAAAAGATTACAATGCAAGCTTACAAACTAAGCTCCCCCTCAGCCTGATACCTCAAGGATGGTTGCACAAGATGAAAGGATTGAATTGAGGAGAAGAACTTTCTCAAAACGATCAAATATAACAGTACACAGTACTGTTATATTTATAGACAAACCAAACCACTGATGCATCGCAGCTGACGTCACCATGATAGTGACATCTAACAACCTAACAACCTGTAAACACTGTTCTATACAAACTACTGATGTCTAACAACTGATTGTCAATAAAATACAAAACATGAGTAAACTACTGCTTCACTTTCCACTGTTGTAGCCTAAGCACTGATGTTGAGCATCAGTGCTTTCTTCAAAGGTGGTCAGTCCTTGAATGGGCAGTGCTTGTGTTTTCAGCAGTACTTAAGAGACAGCAGTAGATAGAGCGTCAGTGTTTGTCTTTAGCAGTCTTTAGCATTTCATCAGTGTTTGGTTCATCAGTTGTTCTTCTGAGCAGTACTTAAAGTATATCAGCTGTTAGATAACCACTGTCAAGGGGAAAGCTTAATGTAAACATCTGCTTATTGCGAATCCACTGTTTTGAACCGGTTTTGGCTTTCATTATCTGTTCCTCTGGTAGGGTTCAATCCCAACAATCTCCCCCTGGAACAGATAATGCCAAAACCTTTCATTATTCTGGATCTTTATTTCTCATCAGAAGTTCTTTGACTTGTTCTTTAAATTTCAGCTCAAAATCCTGAGAACTTGTATCATCTTCATCCCTACACAGTGTAAGCTCAAGGAGATCTTGTAGATCTTCAACACCCAGGCCTAGTGCTTGATTCCTTGATATGTGCTTCACTTCTCCATTGAATCTGATCAGAGTCAATACATGGGTCTTTTGATCAGAGAGCCACTTTAGTATTTTTAAATTCAATGGGTTTCTTGGGAGAGATTTATTTGTAGATGAGCTTGGAGTTTTTGGCCTTGTGAAAAATTGTAAAGCAGTATCTTGAGCTTCAGACACTTGTGTGAATGCCTTTTCTATGAGTGCATTGGCTACAGCTATGTCTGCTGCAACTTCTTTGTCAATCATCTCTTGTCTTTGTTGTTGATCAAGCTCACTGTCTGTGATATCTGCTGATGATGTTTGGCTCAAAACCTTTTTGGCAAGATCTTGTAGCTTTGCTGATCTTTCTTTATGTAAAGCCATTTTCTTGATGGCTTCTTCGAAATAATCAGTTTCTTTTTCTTTTTCTTCTCCAACAGTCAGTTGTTCCCTCTTTTCTTTTCTCAACATTGTGACAGAGGTTTCTGCTGCGTTGATCAGTGTTTCAAAAGTCTTGATCTGCTCTTTTAGCTTCTTGTAGTCAGACTTTTTAGGAGTGCCAGAGACTGTCATCCTCCTTCTCTTAAGCCTTTCATAAGCTTCATCAGTTTGCTGCTTAGTCCATTTTGATATGGCATTTGCAGTATCCACCTTTGCATCCACCAGCTCCTGCTTCTTTCTTTTATACTCAGAAGTAAGATCAGCTATGAGCTTCTTGTATTTGTTCCAATTAGGAGCTGTCTTCTTCTTTCTCGGATCATTTTTAATCCTTTCAATTCTGTTAGCCTCATGCTTTAATGCAACTATTGGCCATTCTTTGAATTGTGTTTCTTCAGCAGGATAAAACTTTTCTTTCATGATGTATGCAAGATAATGTTTTCTTAATTCTTTTCGTTGATCTCTTCAGGTGATAGGTTTGACATTTCTTTGTTTAGATCACTTGCATATTCTTCCATTTGTTTGACTTTGGTGAGCAGGAATTCCATTCTTTCCAAAATGGCTCCATCACCTTGATCTTTGCATTCAACTTTGGCTCTTATCTTAGCCTGTCTTGCTTTGAGCTCAATATATTCATCCATATTGTCTGGGACTATGAAACCTACGAGAGAAGGAAATCTCCTTTTTGAAGGATCATCTTCGGTGTAAAATTGTTTCATCTCATTCTTTACAGCTTCAGGTTCCAGTGGATGTTTTGCAGCCTTAGGGTCATATATGTCATCTGTTGGCTGAGTTGTTTTTCTTTTTCGAGTGTAAATTTTTTCTGGTGGAGGGGTGCTTTTCGGTGGTTTATTGATTGAAGCAAATATGGCTTGTGATGAAGTGAGGATATTTGGACCAACAGTAGTTGTAACATCTGTTGTCTTTTGCTTTTTCGCAGGAGGTGATGATGGTGATGTAACATTGATAAGGGCAGTTATGTATGACTGACTAACAGCTGTTGAAACAACTGGTGTTCCAACCTCTGTTGTCATTACAACTACTGATTTATCAGCAGATGTCTTCTGCTTTTGAGAAGGGGTTGATTTTGGTGAGGTTATTTTTGGTGACGGGGTTATTTTTGGTGGTGGTGTTGGAACAGTGGAGGAAGATGATAGGGCAGTGGTTTGAGTGGTGTGTGTTGTAGTGGTGTGTGTTTTAGATGGAGCAGTGGTTGTAGTGGTGTGTGTTGAAGAGACAGCAACTGTTTGGCTAGCAGTTTTTGAAACCTGCTTTTCTTTTTCTTTTTCTGGTTCAACATATATGCCATCTTCTATCCCCTTTTGCTTCAACTTCTTGACATTCTCCCCCTTTTTGGCATTATCTGGAAGGGGGTTATCTAGAAATAGTAAAGTTGAAGGGGCTTTGCCAGAGGTACTTTGGATACTGGCCTTTATTGCCTTGATGTCTGCTTGAGTATCCTTGAACCTTGATTCCACCATGTTTGTCAGCATTTGTACATGTTTTGCATGCTGTTGATCGGCCATTTGTTTTTGTTTTTCAAGCATGGGTTGGAATACATTCCATAGCTCATTTGCAGCAAGTGCAGGTTGTGCAGGTGCTTGAGCCGGAACAGCAGTGGATTGTGCTTTCTGAGCTTTTAACAGCTGCTGCACCATGTCCTTTATTTCAGCAACTGAATCTTCAAGTTTTTCAACTCTGTTCGTCAATCACCCACGTTAGTAGGATCATCTGATTCCCCACCAGCAGTGGTTGTACCAATGTATGACTTAGGAACTGAATCCCAAAAATCATTCATTGATGCCCCTTGTTCTTGGTTCTGGGGTCTTCTTTCTTCAGCACTCGATAAATCTTTGATGTTACCAGTGGACAAAATAGCCTCACCAGTGATTATCGATGGTGCTATTGAAGAAATTGCCTTCAAGGGAGTCTGACTGATGAAACAACTGTCCAAATGTAGACCTATTGATCCAACATTTGTAGTTGCTGCTCCACTTGAACTACTGACAGGAGTTACTTGTAACTCCTGCAGTGTAACCTCCTCAACTGTTGCTGGGATAGCAGAGGTATAAGCATCAGACCCAGTCACTTGTGGAGGTATACTCTCGCTGATAGGTGATAGAGAGGAACTGGTTTGTGTCTGTGCTATATCAACTGCATGCAACAGGGGTATTATTGATTGTGGTAATGTGAGGGGTGAGGATAAGGATGTTGAAAGAGATATGTCCTTGGGATCAGGACTGTGGAAGATGGATCCGAGTGGATCCAGAGCTTCATAATTTGGTGTCCCTGTGATTACAACCTGATCCTTTTGTGAGGATGCAGGAGGAGTTTGAGGCAATGGTGGAGATCTTTCTACCAACTGCTGTGAGGAAGTAGCAGCAGTGGTTTGTGGTGACATTTGTGTTGTCACAGGCAGTTGCTCTGGGATCTCATCTTCCAGAGTTGCCTTTTTCTTGGGTTTGGTGGGCTTTTTGTAAGATTTTCGTTTGGTCTTTTTGGAGATATCAGCTGTGGGTTTCAAAGCAGTGGTTGTGCTGCTCTGATCACCTGGAGCAGTGGGCTCAGCAGTAGTTGCCTGAGGAGCAGTGGTAGCTGCTAAATTCTGCTCAGGCACCTCTGCTTTTATTTTTATGGGTGCCATCATTCTGGAAAATGTTTCATTTGTTAAACCTTTTATTTGAAAATAGACACCTTGTTTGAGCAAATTTTCATCCTCTTTTTCAAATTTTTGTTTAAAATAGTAACTTAGAAATCTTGGAAAAAGTAGGAATGCTTTGCTATCAACATTTTTCACCAAATTATCAAAGATCTCCTGGGAATAATTAAAATTTTCATTGTTTAAAATAGCATATCCCAGGCATTGTATCTTTGAAGGTATTTCATTGAAGGAAGTTGTTTTTATTTGAAACACACATTAAAAGCGTGTGGAATAAAAACCTAGGTGCAGAAGGAAAGAAACCGTTTTGTAAGGTGTCATTCTTTGGTTGTTATGCATATCCCCTTTTCAGAAAATCAGCTTTTATCACGTCTTTATCAAAAGAAGTTTTACCGTTCTGGTCATCAAGTTTAAAGACTTCTGAGATTGATTTTGGGGTTATTTGAACTGCTTTACCCTTTATGGAGGAGTTTATGGCAATGACGGTCTCGCGTTGTTTTTCAAGGGTAGCATTCTTCCAAAACTCTCTCTGGGTCGCCAAATAAATTGGTGCGTCTGCCGTCAACAAAGTTTTGTACTTTGATTTAGACATTATGTCGATGATGGAGTCGAAGGTGTGGTTATCAGTGAGTTTTGTGAGCAAACCCAGATAGTTATGAGGAGATTTGTATGGTATCTCGATGGATTCTTTGGCCGTTTGAGCGACCTCTTTGGAAGGAGGTGTTGATTTTGGTTTAGATTTTGATTTTGATTTTGACTTCGTCATTTCTGCGAAGAAGTGCGAAGAATGATTTGAGAAGAAGGGTTGGAAACTGCTTTGAGAAGAGAATTTTTGGAATTCAATTCGACAGTGTAAAGCCCTGTTTGGGGTTTTGATCAGGGTTTTATTAAGGGAAAAATGATCATTGATGTGGCAGCGGTTATTATGATCTGAAGGCTAAAAACTGACCACGTGTCAACAGGTGATGAAGAGATGAATTATGGAGGACAGTTGTTTTAGGAAACCACTGATGAAGCAAACATCAGTGGTGGCAACGGTCTGGATGAGGACAGTGGGTGATTTTTACTATCAGTGGATAGCATATCAGTGGTTGTAACACAGATTTTGAATATCAGTGCTTACAATGAAGATGGAAGAGCAGTGGTTGACTTTCAGTAGTGGACAGTAGTTAGAAAGCAGATATTTGAACAAAGCAGTGTTTAGGGGTGAGATAATGGTGAGGATTGAAAGAACAGTATCACAGCAATTTTTAGTGCAACAGTGGATAGCTTTTTACATGAATTTTCATTCAGGGTTTTGCCATGTGTCAATTTAAGTCTTGAAAATAGATTCCTGACAGTGGTTTAGTACCCCAAATGATGAGAACTTTTTACTAAGGATACTCATTTTTGTCATAATATATAAATTAAAACATGAGTACCCAAGTAATTTCAATATCTGTTTATCAATCAATTTTATATCAGTGTTTAGAACAAATTTAAGTATGACATGACCTTGACATATGTTCCATCTCCTTTTGACCCATTTATGAGGACAATAATACCAACAAAAATAAGGTATTATACCCTGACAGGAAATTGAAACTATTGCCAACAAAAACATGCAAAAGTTCAATATATATTATTCTTAAAAAAAACAGAATAATATATCCTGGTTATTTGAGAAAAACCTTTATAAAAAATGATTAAAGGATTCTCTGAAAACAGCATCAAAAGGATCTGGTTTATTTTTCAATAAAACACTTAATCATATCATTCTCAAATTTATGAAAATGGTCAGTGGTTTGACAGCAGTGGTAGGAAATTGTGAATACGTTTTGACCACTGTTTGTTACCATTTTCTTGTCAGTTGATTGCAAACATGAGGACACATGTACACATGAGATTTGAAGGTCCTGTTATAGATCTTGTTACCATGTGATGATTTTGAAAATTTGTCTATACCTCCTGAAGTTTATTCACTGGGAGTACCATTTTTACCTGAACCTTTTCTTGAACCACTGAATGCACACAGTTGCTTAATGACCATTATTACCCCAAGCTTTGACTCTCAAGTGTTTTATGTTTATACTCTTTTCTTTTGACTTCAAAAGTTTTGAGATAAACACACTTTTGAGTTTTTGTGAATTTTCTTCTTCCCTTTTTACCCTTCCCATTTATAAGTAATGAATTACTTACTGGGAGTTCTTTATTGAGAGAAACCTTAATCCAAAATCATTTTGCAGTAATGTTTTGAGAGAATTGATCATGTTTGCACAAGTTTTTCAACCAATCTCACATTACATATGATACGGACTATGTTGACCCCTTATTTTCTGAATGTATTTTAACATAGTTGATTTTGTCCTTTTGAGGATCCTCAACCTATTTTTCAATACACTAGATCTAATAACTAAAGTTTTAATTTCCCTCTTTCTATATTAACAAAACACTAATGTTTTTAAGAACATAGGCTTTGTCAATCTGAGGTTCATACTTTCATATTTAAACATGATAAAAACAGCATAAATTTCACAACAACAGTTGAAATCAATTTTGAAATGAAGTGATTACACCATAATTACCAGACATATTTTCAGATCTGAAAACTATGGATGATTTGTGCATGACATCACTTGTTGTGTGGAATTTGTGTGTCGTATGACATCTTGGTTGTTTTACAGAGTATTTGAATAGCAGCTTTAAGTATGATTACTCGTTACTCTGTTTTTCAACAAAATACAACTAACCTTAGTATCAATGAATTTTGAGCTGAACTGTTATGTCAAATTGATTGTTAGATCGAATTTTACTGTCCGAGCTCTGATACCAATTGTTAGGATCTGAGGCTCTAGTGATTGTGCTTGTTTGTGTAATTTGAACAATTCAAACAGATATGAACAGATTTAAGTGCAGCGGAAATGAATAACAAACTTTGTAAACATAATCAAAGGAGAAGATAGTTTGATAAACATTTTCTTTTCAAAGAGTCGGAAGATTACAATCAAAGCAAAAGATTACAATGCAAGCTTACAAACTAAGCTCCCCCTCGGCCTGATACCTCAAGGATGGTTGCACAAGATGAAAGGATTGAATTGAGGAGAAGAGCTCACTCAAAACGATCAAATATAACAGTACAGAGTACTGTTATATTTATAGGCAAACCAAACCACTGATGCATCGCAGCTGACGTCACCATGATAGTGACATCTAACAACCTAACAACCTGTAAACACTGTTCTATACAAACTACTGATGTCTAACAACTGATTGTCAATAAAATACAAAACATGAGTAAACTACTGCTTCACTTTCCACTGTTGTAGCCTAAGCACTGATGTTGAGCATCAGTGCTTTCTTCAAAGGTGATCAGTCCTTGAATGGGCAGTGCTTGTGTTTTCAGCAGTACTTAAGAGACAACGGTAGATAGAGCGTCAGTGTTTGTCTTTAGTAGTCTTTAGCATTTCATCAGTGTTTGGTTCATCAGTTGTTCTTCTGAGCAGTACTTAAAGTATATCAGCTGTTAGATAACCACTGTCAAGGGGAAAGCTTAATGTAAACATCTGCTTATTGCGAATCCACTGTTTTGAACCGGTTTTGGCTTTCATTATCTGTTCCTCTGGTAGGGTTCAATCCCAACAACTATGGTTTGCAATTCTTAGACTATAACATTCCCATTTTATCATATAAGAATTTTAGGGTTGTTTAAACTTATTAACCATTAGTAACTAATTTTATTTTTAATATAATTATTAGACCCAAATAGTTTTAACAACTATTTTATATATAGTTGGTTGTAATGATATACTAATTAATTGGCCTGTATATGGGTGACCTTTCTATTAAAATAAAAGTATATAAAACTTATATTATTAGACGGGTAGATTACGGGTAAGTTGACTGTTAGAAATATGAAGTACCTAGACGGGCCTAGGAGCCGTTTAATAATTATATAATAAAAATACATTATATTGGAACCTACTCCGTTTTTAATGAAACTTGGTTCAAAATGTAGACAAAATTATTCTCGTACTAATGGTATATTCATAGTTTTATAACACGTCATATTTTAGAAGTTATAAGCGTCAAATAAGTGAAGCAGCTGAATTAATTATAATAATAAAATAATAATAAATTAAAAATTTGAGATTTGTGAAATCTTGTGTGTCGAGATAACTATAAAGGAATAAAATAATAATTAAAATTGAAAAAAAAAACTCTATAATATTGAAATGGTGGACGTGTTTAGCATACAACTTACGTGTCTTTCAACATAAGCTACGTGTAAGCCTCCAAGAACTTTGGAGGAAGTATAAATATAGGATACTTCACACTTCACAATTTCTCAGTTTCTTTTTGTCTCTTTGGCGCCCCCTATTTCTTTTCATATATATTAATTTAATTCATTCTATAATAATAAAGCCATGCCCCGTTTTAAGTGTTTTAACTCCCGATCACCGCTACCGTTTCCGATTGATCTGGAACCCCATAACGCATGTCAAGGCTCTGCCCGACTAAGTTCGTTTGGGTTCGGTCTCGTGACATAGGGATAAGGTTGAATTAGGGGTATTATACTTAACACAAGTGCAATATATATATATATATATATACATATATTTTTTTAAAATAGCTCAGAAGTTATACCCAAGATTCTACCAGGAGGCTTTCTAGTTGAACCTTAAAGTTACAAAGTGAGTCCATTCCCTTTTCTCACAGTTTTATCACCTTTTTGTGATACAATTATATTTAAAATGCTTTCCAAAATCCTAAATGTTTACCAGTTATACTTACAGTGATTAAATTTTTATATTCTGTAATAACTGCCGGTATAGAAGGTTTTATATATTATTTGACCCTCGTTACTATTGGCCAAAAAGATAGCCAATAGTAACATGACCACCCAATCACATGGAGAATTGTGCCCCAGTAGCCATAGCCTATAACTAATACTCATTTTCGTTGGTAGCAACAGCAGCCTATATTTTGACTTTGTATTCTCACACTCCAAATTTTAGAATTAATGTAGACTCATTTCTCAAATTTATTCAAAGCACCCACGTAAGAATCAACAAAAACAATTTAATTATCGTCTCATTAAATATGTAAATTAAGTTCACTTGACTTAATTGTAAACATTAAAACATAAATTTAATGTATGATCGAGATAAATCTAAATGGGGTATATATAAAATAGAGCTTTATTAATCATTATTACAATATATATTAAAGAAAATATATTTAATAAAGCTAAATTACCATTTACATTATAAAATAATGTTTAGTCCATAAATGTATACCATAATAAAATAGTCAAAAAAATATATATATTCTACTATACTAAGATTATATTATTAGTCTTAGTCACGGTAATATATTAAATAACAATATTACAATTATTTAATTAATATATTATATTTGATAAGTTATAGCTATTAGTTTGATAGAAAATGATATATATTTCATTTTCTGGGCTAAGTGGTTTTGTGTCATAGAAAATATAATTGACAAAGTAATGTCACGGGACACCACTAAGTCTAGAGTCACTAGTTGAGAGAATGATCAACAGTGATATGACCAGAGTCACTAGTTGAGAGAATGATCAACAGTGTTATGACTAGAGTCACTAGTTGAAAGAATGATCAACAGTGATATGATCACAATTACTAGTTGAGAGAACGATCAACAGTAATATGACCCGAGTCACTAGTTGAAAGAATGATCAACAGTGATATGACCACAATTACTAGTTGAAAGAATGATCAACAGTAATATGACCCGAGTCACTAGTTGAAAGAATGATCAACAGTGATTTGACCACCGTCACAGGAATCGCCTAGTGACCAATATAATAGTAAGATATACTTTATATCTATTACTTGATAAGTTCACTATTGGACGAAAGTGAGCCAATGAGTGATATGACCACCGTCACATCAGAACTGCCACCATGTGACAAATAATGATTGAGTTTTTGGGTAAATATAACCAAATATACAAACCTTGATGCTGTAAAGTATAACAATATATTTTATAAAAATGGAATGAACTCGCCAGTATTTATTACTGATAAAATGTTTTCAAAACACGTTTCAGGTAACTTGATGTAAGGATAGTAGAAGCCAGCTATGGAGCACTGAAGGCTTAAATAAAGTGGCTATAATAAAAAGAAGAAAATTATGTTTTATTTATTTGGGTTTATCCCTATAAAAACAGTTGAATTGAAAATGGGTTTGAGCCCATTTATTTAATATTAAAAGTTCCATGTTTTACAAACTCTGAAATTATTTCCTAACTACGATCCTGATGAAAAAAAAAATTTCCGCTGCGTAATTAATAAACACCGATACCATCTGATTGGTTCACGGCTCTCGCTCCCAGGGTGGGGTCGGGGGCCGTGACAGAAGGTGGTATCAGAGTCACTGGTTTAAGCTATTTAGGTGTTCCTTTTTAATACCTAAACTTAAACAATAAAGTTAGGAAATTAATATAAAGTAACATATGTGCTATTTTGTAGATTTAGGGTTAGGTTCTATACAGAACTTCATTTTCTGTGAGAACTTTTAGACCACTAATATTTTAGTATTGATACCATTTTCAAAAAAAAAAAAAAAACACATTAAGTTGTAGTTTACTGAATATGACTATATTAATTTATTATGGAATAATTAAAAACCCACTGATATATATTTATTTAAAAATTACATACCTTATATTTTGTATCGTAAAAAAAATGATGATGATGAAAAGTCAATTTCACACTATCAACTTATCAAGCACGTAGAGATGTCCTCTTGATTCCGTAGATGGGTTCGTCTAATGATTGAGAGAAAAAAAAGTGATTATTCTATATTAAAGGAATGCAACGATTTTGAATTTTAGAATATTTAGGAGGAGATGGTGAGACTAATTATAGGGGGTTATGAAAGGGTTAAGTTAGAATTACTATACTACCCAAATTCATCTAATTTAATCTCCTTAGTCTTCTATTTATTTACACATCTACCATTATTCGTTTGCGCCGCCATTGATCAGATTATTGAAGGGTTTAGATTAGTTCTTCAAGTTCTGAAGATATATTGCACATATGATTCTTGAAAGTATTGTTTTGTTTTATTCTGTGATAATAATTGAAAATGTTTGCCATTCAGATGTCAAATGAAGTATCACATAATCCAGAAGTTCATGCTAATAATGAAAATCCTTTAGATAAAAATGCTACAGAAAATCTAATAGCCCAAGGAATAGCTAATGCTTTACCTTTAATAATTAAAGCTGTTATAAACCCCGTAGAACCCACCAAGGTTGTGAGTAGCAAGCATACTCGCGACGACAGTTTTAGCCATAGTGTCAATGGAGGCAATGATAATTTATCAGAACCCCATTTCCCAAGAAAATGAAGGCGATGATTCTCGGGTGTACCTACAAAGAATTTCTAGCTTGCAAACCAACTGAGTTCGCGGGAAGTGAAGGAGCCACTACTGCTCTGCTATGGTTGGAAAAGACGGAAGCTGTTCTTAAAATCAGCAAATGTGCCGAAGGAGATAAGGTGATGTATGCGTCCAACCTCTTTAAAGAAAAAGCCTTAGAATGGTGGAATACAATTCTTCAGGCAAAAGGAAGTGACATAGCTTATGCCATGAACTGGGAAAAATTCAAGGAAATGGCAGAAAGGAAATTTTGTCCCCCTTATGAAAAGGAACGAATGGCTAACGAGTTCCTAAATCATAAAATGATAGATGTGAATTATCGTGAATATACGACAACGTTCTTCAAATATGCAAGAATGGTACCAACTCTTGCTTCGCCAGAACCCGTACTAATTTCTCGTTATATTTGGGGATTAGTTAGTGAAATCCGAGACCTGGTGAAGGCCGCCAGACCACAGACTATTGAAGAAACAGTTGAACTAGCTAACATCCTGATAGATGGACTAATCCGCACAAGAGAAGAAAACAAGAAGAAATAGTTAGCCCAGAAAATTTCCCAAGAATTCAAGAAGAAAGGAACTGAACCGTTATTGGAGCAACCTACCTGCAGAAGCTGTAACAAAAAGCATTCAGGAAGATGCCGTTTTAGGAGAACACCCTACTGTAACTTCTGCAAGATGACCGGGCATATAGAGGAAGAGTGTAGAAGGAAAACTAGTATTTGTTACAATTGCGGACATACAGGACACATCAAACCATATTGCCCGAAACTGACTAAAGCACCCGACAACCAGGCAAAAACAACAGACGGAGCTAAGAAGAACGCGCGAACCTTCGTACTTACTACTCAAGAAGCAGAAATGATTCCAGACGTAATCGCTGATATGTAATATCTAAGTTAAGTTATTATTTGACCCTAGTACAAATCAAAGTTATTAAATAAATTCATCCAGTCAAGCACTTCATCTATTCAGAACCATAATATACTTGTTTGGTCTTCACTTTCCTTGAATCATTTAAATTGGTTACGACACCTTGCGGTGGCATTTCGTTAATTTGAAACTTGAGCTAATCTCGTTTTCACCCCTGATGTACGGATTTATTTTCTGTTGGTTCATTATCCTAAACAGTCTTAATACAATTATGTGTTAAGATAAGAGTACACAAATTCGTATTATATTCCAGTGTACCTCTAAGGATTCTTTCGTCATTGATCGAAAATTCTATGATATTCATTTGGACTTTCATCATTAGTTGAAAATACTATAATATTTATTTGAAATTTTCTTCATTAAAACTTTCAGTTGATTACGAAAACGGTGAATTTGTTCGGTCACCGTAATTATTGAGCTATTTCAATCATTTTGACACCTTGTGGCGTCGATATAAACCTGTAGCTTGAGCTAATCATAATCATACAAATCATGCAAAACTATGTATGTCTTTCGTTTGACTCATCATTGAAAATAGTCTTAATGCAATTATGTATTAAGACAATGATACACTAAACTCTATTGTATTTCGGTGTATCCTTGCAATTCAAGAAATGTCAACACACTGATTTTTCTCATATCATAATTCGATAGTTGACAAATCATTTTCGTGCTTCTATTTCATTTGAGCTTGTTGATTCTGAGTCTTCCTCAGTTAACAATCAAAGTAAGTTTTCTTTTGACATTGAATTCTATTGTTTCTAAAAGTCATTTACAACCTATAAACAGTCAATTTAGACATCTATTGATCATATATCTGTTTTGGCTTGAACCTAGTCACCTTGGAAATTATATAATTTCACCTCGTTCGTTTGACATCGATTCCTAGAAACAATTCAGTTGAACCATTGAGCATTGTTTATTATAAAACGCGTATTCATTTGAACATGTCTTGATTCTGTGTCATTTACCTTAAATATTGTTCTCATTGATTAAAACATGACATAACTCTAAAAGAGATATCGTAGCCCAAATCTCGAGGACGAGATTTAAAACAATGTGGGGAGGATGTAACATTCCCATTTTATCATATAAGAATTTTACGGTTGTTTAAACTTATTAACCATTAGTAACTAATTTTATTTTTAATATAATTATTAGACCCAAATAGTTTTAACAACTATTTTATATATAGTTGGTTGTAATGGTATACTAATTAATTGGCCTGTATATGGGTGATCTTTCTATTAAAATAAAAGTATATAAAGCTTATATTATTAGACGGGTAGATTACGGGTAAGTTGACTGTTAGAAATATGAAGTACCTAGACGGGCCTAGGAACCGTTTAATAATTATATAATAAAAATACATTATATTGGAACCTACTCCGTTTTTAATGAAACTTGGTTCAAAATGTAGACAAGATTATTCTCGTACTAATGGTATATTCATAGTTTTATAACACGTCATATTTTAGAAGTTATAAGCGTCAAATAAGTGAAGCAGCTGAATTAACTATAGTAATAAAATAATAATAAATTTAAAATTTGAGATTTGTGAAATCTTGTGTGTCGAGATAACTATAAAGGAATAAAATAATAATTAAAATTGAAAAAAAAAAACTCTATAATATTGAAATGGTGGACGTGTTTAGCATACAACTTACGTGTCTTTCAACATAAGCTACGTGTAAGCCTCCAAGAACTTTGGAGGTAGTATAAATATAGGATACTTCACACTTCACAATTTCTCAGTTTCTTTTTGTCTCTTTGGCGCCCCCTATTTCTTTTCATATATATTAATTAAATTCATTCTATAATAACAAAGCCCTGCCCCGTTTTAAGTGTTTTAACTCCCGATCACCACTACCGTTTCCGATTGATCTGGAACCCCATAACGCATGTCAAGGCTCTGCCCGACTAAGTTCGTTTGGGTTCGGTCTCGTGACATAGGGATAAGGTTGAATTAGGGGTATTATACTTAACACAAGTGCAATATATATATATATACATATATTTTTTTAAAATAGCTCAGAAGTTATACCCAAGATTCTACCAGGAGGCTTTCTAGTTGAACCTTAAAGTTACAAAGTGAGTCCATTCCCTTTTCTCATAGTTTTATCACCTTTTTGTGATACAATTATATTTAAAAATGCTTTCCAAAATCCTAAATGTTTACCGGCTATACTTACAGTAATTAAATTTTTATATTCTGTAATAACTGCCGGTATAGAAGGTTTTATACATTACTTGACCCTCGTTACTATTGGCCAAAAAGTTAGCCAATAGTAAACAATCACAGGGAGAATTGTGCCCCAGTAGCCATCGCCTCTAACTAATACTCATTTTCGTTGGTAGCAACAGCAGCCTATATTTTGACTTTGTATTCTCACACTCCAAATTTTAGAATTAACGTAGACTCATTTCTCAAATTTATTCAAAGCACCCACGTAAGAATCAACAAAAACAATTTAATTATCGTCTCATTAAATATGTAATTTAAGTTCACTTGACTTAATTGTAAACATTAAAACATAAATTTAATGTATGATCGAGATAAATCTAAATGGGGTATATATAAAATAGAGCTTTATTAATCATTATTACAATATATATTAAAGAAAATATATTTAATAAACCTAAATGACCATTTACATTATAAAATAATGTTTAGTCCATAAATGTATACCATAATAAAATAGTCAAAAATAATATATTCTACTATACTAATATTATATTATTAGCCTTAGTCACGGTAATATATTAAATAACAATATTACAATTATTTAATTAATATATTATATTTGATAAGTTATAGCTATTAGTTTGACAGAAAATGATATATATTTCATTTTCTGGGCTAAGTGTTTTGTGTCATAGAAAATATAATTGACAAAGTAATGTCACGGGACACCACTAAGTCTAGAGTCACTAGTTGAGAGAATGATCAACAATGATATGACCAGAAATATGACCAGAGTCACTAGTTGAGAGAATGATCAACAGTGACATGACCAAAGGCACTAGTTGAGAGAATGATCAACAGTGTTATGACTAGAGTCACTAGTTGAAAGAATGATCAACAGTGATATGACCACAATTACTAGTTGAGAGAACGATCATCAGTAATATGACCCGAGTCACTAGTTGAAAGAATGATCAACAGTGATATGACCACAATTACTAGTTGAAAGAATGATCAACTGTAATATGACCCGAGTCACTAGTTGAAAGAATGATCAACAGTGATTTGACCACCGTCACAGGAATCGCCTAGTGACCAATATAATAGTAAGATATACTTTATATCTATTACTTGATAAATTCACTATTGGACGAAAGTGAGCCAATGAGTGATATGACCACCGTCACATCGGAACTGCCACCATGTGACAAATACTGATTGAGTTTTTGGGTAAATATAACCAAATATAAAAACCTTGATGCTGTAAATTATAGCAATATATTTTATAAAAATGGAATGAACTCGCCAGTATTTATTACTGATAAAATGTTTTCAAAACACGTTTCAGGTAACTTGATGTAAGGATAGTAGAAGCCAGCTATGGAGCACTGAAGGCTTAAATAAAGTGGCTATAATAAAAAGAAGAAAATTATGTTTTATTTATTTGGGTTTATCCCTATAAAAACAGTTGAATTGAAAATGGGTTTGAGCCAATTTATTTAATATTAAAAGTTCGGTGTTTTACAAACTCTGAAATTATTTCCTAACTACGATCCTGATGAAAAAAAAAATTTCCGCTGCGTAATTAATAAACACCGATACCATCTGATTGGTTCACGGCTCTCGCTCCCAGGGTGGGGTCGGGGGCCGTGACATAGACACACCAATTTTTGTGGACAACGAGGCAGCCATTAATATCACTAAAAATCAGGTTCAACACTCTAAAACAAAACATATAGAAATTCGACATCATTTTATTCGTGATTGCTACGAGAAAAAATTGATTCGAATTGAATATATTCACACCGATGATCAGAGAGCTGATGTTTACACTGAACCCTTTGATAAAACAAGATTTAATTATCTTTTAAAATTGAACGGGTTAAAGAATTTGTTTTCTGGGAGGGTGGTAGAGTGTGTGGCCGAGGCAGACGGTGATCAGAAGTGATATGCGTCTAGTTGTCATGTTTTCTATACAGTTTCTTTACTGCTTTTGATAAAACCAAAAACACAAAAATATGTTTTTGATTTTAGGGGGAGAAAGTTTGTAGAAAATACAAAAACATGATAAAATTTCAAAAATACAAAAACATTGAAAAAGACAAAAAGAGGTGTGTGTAAAAAGAGGAAATGATAGTACATCAGTGGACTATCACAACATGCTAAAGAAATGGAAAGTCAAAATGTTTTTAAACAAGTCTCACTGATGATGTGTCAGTAGACTTCACACAATTAGTAGATTGAGTTCAAGATATAAACATAACGAATAACTGCTTATACTCGTGGGAAACATCTCTCGGATATATGGGTAACCTCTGAAATCTTGTTTGAAGGGCTTTCTATTTCTGACATACTAGGTCTTTGTACGTGATGATATTTGGGGTATTATACCAGGACTTCTGATTTTGCGGGAGCAATAGCCTACTCCTCGTATAATACTCTACACTGCTTTATTCTTAAAGCTCACCCTCAGCATAAAAAATGATGAAACATTGAAAAATGCTAATCATGTGCTGTTGAAAAGAAGATCCCCAAAGGGGACCCACCTAAAGTCGAGCCATCATCTCTCTGATTGAACAGAAGTTCTAGCCTGAGCTCTTATGGCCTCGCATTTACCCTTTACAGATATCATTAGTGTGCACTCACCTGTAAGACTGAATATAGAAGTCTGGATACGGGAGTATATTCTAAGGTGGTACACGCGAATAAGTTAGTTCCTTAAAACACTAATTCGTATCTTGAATCAATTGAAACTTGTGTAGAAGTTTAACTAGACAACAATACTGACAATCAGAAGTGAATTTGTTTAAGACTTAAAGTTAAATCAAGATCAACGGTGTTAGTGATAAGTATAAAAAACTGATATGATCCTCTTACACAATCTCACAAAAAGATGTCTGTAAATATGTTTGTACAGTTTCCAGTTTCTTCAATTACAAAAGATTTTATGTTTGTTTAGCTAAAATGTTGAAAAAATTTAAAAAGATTTGTTATTTCATCTTATTTTCGACAACAGACGTTGGGGGTCTGATGATCAAAGTCCAACAGTGCTAAACAAGTTGGATCATTTGGGTTGGATAAGAAAAGTTTGAGAAAAGTGTTAGTAATTGCTCAAAATGTTTAAAAGTTCATTAATTTGAACTTAAAATGTTTCAAAATGTTAGCGAGATCATAATTTGGTCGGCCAAAGTCATTAATTTGGATTTGGCAGGCTAAACAGTTGTCCAGGGTCATTAATTTGGACTTGGTTAACGGAGTGTGTTGGTAAAAAGTTAAAAAGTTAAAAAATTCAAAAATTCAAAAATGAAAAAATAATTGTTTCACACGAGGTGCCAACTCGTACGAGCTGGCCAAACCGTTTCAGATTGGCCAGACCGCACGAACTCCCCAAACCGCTTCAATCATTCACTTTGCACGACCTGGCATCCTCTATATAAAGGAGGACCCAGATCACATGAACAAATTTTTCTGTCCTCACACCGCACCACACGCACACCTTCGAGCGATTTGAGAGATTTCTTAGTTTTCAAGCTTTAATCTTGTGGGTTTGTGTTCGGAATCCTTGTATAAGTTGGTTGGCTCAACTTATATCATGGGAAAGGTACTGATTGATAGTTAATTTGGACCAAATCACATGAAATCGTATGAACACGAACGAGCAGATACTTTGAACTTAGATCTAGGCTTATGTAATGGATTAAAACAAACAAAAATCATATCAATGTGCTCGGATCTTGTTGTAGAATATATCTAGGGTTTCAATTTCATAATAAAAACAAATTTTGAAAACCTGCAATTCATTGTTCATCCATGTCTGTTCAAACGAGGTGATGATCTTATAATTCAGTTCGCACGAGGTGGCCAGACGGTTTGAAATACCAGACCGTTTGAAATTGGGCCAACTCGTTTAAATGTTCCAGATCGCACAAGATGGTCAGTTTGTTTGACCACCAGTTCGTTCGGGGATGGTCATTTCGTTTGACTCCCATCCCGTATGAATGGTCACATCGCTTGAACACCAGATCATTTGAATAGTTTGATTATTTTGGCACGAGGTCGCATGAACTGGCCACATCGCTTAAAGCCAGATCGTGTGAATTGTTAGTCTTGAAATTTGTGCAAAATGTTTAACTTGTGTGTTTGTGTTTATTTTTCAGGCATCGAATATGTTTTTTGATCCTTCGCATAATACTTGTTGTGTCTACGATGAAACTCTACCAAAGATGACTGTGTTTAAAGAGATTTTGCCATTCATGAGGCGTTTACCAATTCAAAAGGCGTTAACGGATCAGCACAAAGTATTCAAATCTCATGTTGCTCATTTCTGGAAGAATGCTAGTTATGATGAAGAGAATGACGTTTTAATTCATGTGTGAGTATAGATGATGAAGATAAACCAATCATAATCACAGAACAACTTGTACGAGAAGTGTTAGAGTTTCCAGATGATGATAATTCACCAACAGGGTTTCCGAAAAGGATGGTCAAAGGTTGTATGCTGAGAATGGGTTATAATGGGCCTTTGAATAAAGCAAATTACTTGAAAGCTTGTTTTATGAAGCCATACAAATTCTTCATTCATTCAGTGATTCATGCACTAAGTCACAGGAAAGGTGGATACGATGTGATGAAAGATTATCAAATGTGTATGGTGACGGCGTTAGTGCTCAACAAGAAATTCAATTTTTCTAGAATTATTTTTCATTACATGAAAGATAATATTATTTCTAAGAGTCGAAGTTGGGTGTATCCAAGGTTTTTGCAGATGATGTTGGATCATTCATATCCAAATCTGAAAAAAGATGAAGAAAATGATCTTATGCAGTTACATCACATGGATAATGAAACGTTGATCAGATTATCCAAGTATACAAAGAATTGGCCTGAACCGAAGAAGACAGAATTTTTCGGATTCATCAAAAGTGAGAAGTATGAGGATCCAGATCCAGTAAATCATTTAAAGTGGAGGAATGATGCAGAAATGAAAGAAAAGAGTGCAGCTGATGAGTTAAAGAAGTTAGAAGAGTTCTGTGAAACTCGTAATGATTGGTATACAAAAGCAGAAAAAGAAAAGAAGAAAAAAGGTGGAAAGAAAGTCAAAGCTGAAGAAGGAACATCTTCTCAACCGCAGAAGAAACGTAAAAAGAAAGCAGTTGAAACAATGTTGGTTGATGAACCAGAAGAAGATGAGACAGAAGTTAATGTTGAAAAAGGTCAAGAGCCGTCAACTCCTGAAACTGAGCAGTTGTTGAAAGATATTGATGATACTGCAGAAGCTAGTAAGAAAGTAGTTGATGATGAAAATGAGAGTTTATCTGGTGAAGAACTTGATATTGATGCTCAAGTTGATCGTTGGATCAAAGTAAACTATGATCCAAAAGATAGAGAGAAACAAAAGAAAAGAAAGAGGAGTGTGGATGATGATGATGAAACATATGTTCCACCAGAGAATGTTCAGGTTGTGAAATCATCATCTTCAGGAGGAAGAAAGAAATCAACATCTAGAAAACGTGTCGGAACTCCAGCAGCGCGAAGGTTAAAATTCAAGCTGAAAGTGAATCCACCATCAGAACCTCAAACTAAACCTCCATCACCACCACAAAATCAACCAAAATCACCACCACCACAACAACCATTACCTGATCCTTTACAATCACCACAATCTCCACCACAACATCATATTTCATTACCCATTCATGAACAACCAACAATAACTTCACCACTCGTCCAACAAACACCACCAACCACACAACCACCAGTTCATACTACTCTTGGATCTTCTGGCTTTGAAGATTTTCCACATATTACAGAGAGTACAGTTCTTGAATAGCTTGATGATTTTAGCTTTGTGAACGATGATCTTGTGAAAAAGTTGCAAAAGAAGGTGAATGAGGTGTTAAGTGAGAAAAAGAAGTTAGAAGAACGTGTCAAATCTGTTGAATCTGAGAATTCATCTTTGGTGAAAAATATTGAAGCTGATCAAGTCGACATAGACATTCTGAAAGTTCGAATAGCTGTCTTGGAAGAAGAGAAGTCTCGAAGGGATGAGCAGAATCAGTACTTCAAGTTGAAAAATCAAGAATTAGAAGCCAAGAATGCTAGAAAGGAACATGAAGAATATATGTTAAAGAAAGTGTTGGAAGATTTGATCGGTAAGCCAATTGAACAAAGGTTTGAAGAGATAGAGCTTGAGGAAGTTAGAGCAAGACGTAAAGCTGAAATAGAAGCTGAAATGAAAAATAAGGGTAAAGATGTTCTAGTTGGAGATGATGTTGAAGTGTCTGCAAGGGAAATTGTTCTGATTGAGAAAGTTCCAGAATCATCTATTCCAGATCCTTGTTCATTAACTTCAGTACCTGGTATTGAAGATGATGAAGAAGATGAAGATGATAATCTGAAAGATGATGCAGATGAAGTATATTATGTTCATAGTGATGATGATGATGATGGAAATGATGATGCTGATCAAGGTAATACTGGTATAAAAGTAACTGAAGCATCACAAGAAAAGAACATTGATGAATATCTTCATGATGATGCAAACGAAGAATCAGAAAATGCAGGAGGAGAGGGGGAGCATGGTGATGCTGATAAAGTTGATGAAAGTGTTGATCAGGGTACAGGTTTGATTCTACTTCTTGAACATGATGTAGAAGAAGGTGAAATCTTGCATACGTACACTAGAGCTGAGATCATTAAGATGATGGATGTTGAGGAAGATAAGTTTAACTTCGATTTTGAAGAGGAGTTGAATGAATTTGATATCCATCAGCAACCTGAATATCAGTACAAGTATGTTGAATATGCTGATAATTATGATAAAGTGGAAGTAGAAGGCTGGAGTGATGAAGATCAGTCTGAGAATGTTAATGTTGATACTTCTAGCTTTCCAACTCTTGTTGAGTTATTCAGTCAAGCAAATGAGGAAGAATTGAGAAGAAAGGTTGCTGAAAGTTTAAAAAGTAAAAGTTTTAAAGAAATATCAAAAGAAGAACAACTTGAAGAATGAAAGAAGTGGTTCAGGAAGGATATAGAAAGAAAATTCAAAAGACCACTACAGTATTACAGAAGGGATAGAGATGTTTCTCTTGGTGATATCATAAGCTGGGGTTACTTGCCACAAGTCAATGCTTATGCTATTAGAAGAGAGTTTGGTGTTTAGTATTTCCAGTATATTCAAGATATAATGTCTCTGCCTTGGTGGGATGTTGAAGAGTTGCCCAAAGTCAGGACATTATCATATCCTGTTAGAGTTCATTATATGCCAACGTGGGGCTTGATGAAGTTTGAAGCCTTCAGAGACTTTCGACACTGGAAGCCACATTATCCTAAGAAAGTGAAGAGGGAGGATCCTGTTACAAGCATTGTAGAAACAATTCTGAAGATCAAGAAGCCCAGGGTTATAAAGAATATTCCATTGCCAAAGATGGAACAGAATTTTCATGAAGGGTTTGTTTGCTGGGTTTACAGTTGCATGTCGACTGAAGCAGTAATTGTGTATAAAGTTGGGAATGAAACCAAATATATTCACCTGTATGATCCGATGTGGATAGTAAATTGTTCTGCAAAGGATATTGAATGTCTGTTTGTGAACAAGATCAGATTTAAGGTAGAAGATAGAGAACAAGCTCTGCAATTTCAGAAGGTAGCTACAATATGTTTTCAGAAGGGTATAAATTCAGAGAATATGTGGATATCAAGTTGGAGAGAAATTGAAAGAGAAGAGTTTCTAAAAGCAGAGAAGGAGAGAGAAGAGCGTGAAGAAAAAGACAGAATCGCTCGAGCTACATGTGTGCAAAGGCTAGCTGAAGAGGAGCAGAGAGCTGCTAAAGAAAATGAAAAGCTTAGGAAAGCCTTATTGAAAAAGCTTAAGCAAAGAGAAGAATTTTTCAAGTCTTTGTGAAGGATGTTTTTGAAGACAGGCTGACTGAAGACTGTGGCAATATCCAAGGGGGAGTTTGTTGATGCATAATGTCTATCGCCTGCGTCATCAGTCAATGTCGTGTCAATTATATGTAATAGTTTGAAAATGTAAAGTTTATGTTTGTTTAACCAGGTCACATGACCTGATAAGGTCAGGTCGCACGAATTGGTATTGTCCAGTTCGTGCGGACTGGTGTTGTTATTCCATGCGATCTGGTCAGCCTATAAATAGGCTAGTAGTGTTTTTCATTTGTAACTTTCTGGAGAATCTTGTACCGAAGTGCTGTCGGATTCTCTCTGTACCAAAAAGTATTATATGAATGAAGAACATGTTTAAAGTGACTTTCTACTCTTCTACTCCTGTTCTAACATTGATTGACGGTTTCTAGTCTGATTCCGACTTTCTAGAAACTAGATCTGACTCTGATTGACTCGTTTTGGATGATTCATCGATCCTACACTACTCAGGGTTTATCATCTCGATCAGTCGGACTAAGTTCTCGAACCTCGTCCGATCGAATTTCTTTGTAAACAGGTCTGCATAGTTGTCTAAGGTGTCAACACTAACTACATCAATTAAACCTTTTTCAGCACAATCACGTATAAAATGATGCCTAAAATCTATATGTCTAGTGCGTGAATGGTGTATTGGGTTACTAGTTATTGAAATAGTTGAGTTATTATCTACCATCATAGGAGTTTGTGTATAATTCAAACCGTAATCCCGCAATTGCTATTGGATCCACAAGACTTGAGCACAGCAGCTCGAAGTGGAGATGCATTCTGCTTCACATGTGGACAGCGACACTGATTGTTGCTTTTTGCATTGCCAGGATATCAGACGGCTTCCAACCAATTAAGCACCACTAGAGGTTGACTTCCTGTTGATCGGGCACCCGCCAAAATCCGCATCAGCATATGCTATCAAGTCCAAGCCTCCCTCGACTAGATACCACAATCCAAGTCTTGATTTGCCTTTAAGATAGCGAAACATCCGTTTGACGGCTTTCAAATGCAATTCTCTTGGATTAGCTTGGTACCTAGCACATAAACACACCGAAAACATTATGTCGGGTCGAGATGCAGTAAGATACATTAAAGAACAATCATTGCACGATAAAACGAAGGATCCACTTCAGGATCTTTGTCCTTTTCATCTGACAGCTTGTGATTGGTAGGCAACGGAGTTTCATAAGGTAGACTGTCTTCCATGTTGAATTGCTTGAGGATCTCGTAGACGTACCTCGTCTGATGAATATACGTGCCATACACTTCTTGATCCACTTGCAACCCGAGGAAAAACTTCAACTCACCCATTGCACTCATCTCAAACTTCAATTTCATCACTTATTCGAATTCCTGACAAAGCTCTTCATTTGAAGAACCAAAAATAATGTCATCGACATATATTTGCACAATTAGGAAATCTCCCCCTTTCTTTAAGATGAAGAGAGTGGAATCTATTGCACCACGAATGAATCCATTTGCCAACAAATGCTTTGACAACGTCTCGTACCAAGCACGAGGAGCCTGATGAGGACCATATAAAGCTTTGTCTAGCAAGTACACTTTGTTCGACGACTCTAGAGCTTTAAAACCTGGCAGCTGGGAAACATACACAGTTTCTTGCAACTTCCCATAAAGAAATGAACTTTTGACGTCCAACTGATAGACTTTAATACGCATATGAGCTGCAAAGGCTAGGAACAAACGAATTGCCTCAAGCCGTGCCACTGGAGCATAAACTTCTGTGTAATCGATCCCTTCTTCCTGATTGAACCCTTGCACCACCAAACGAGCTTTATTCCTGACGATGACACCTTTATCGTCCTTTTTACATTTAAAAAACTCATTTAGTGTTGATGGCGTGCTGGCCCTTCGGAAGATCTACCAAGTTCCATACCTTCAGCTTGTCAAACTGAGCCAACTCCTCCTGCATCGCCTCACACCCCGAGCTGTCTTTCAACGCCATGTGGTAGTTTTTCGGTTCTATCTGCGAAATAAAGCACTCAAGCAGGCTTAAGCTGTAAATCTCTTTCTCTTTGATCTCTGTGAACAAACACTGCATATCATTAATACTTCTGCTTCGAGTGATTATTCCTTCACGCGGATCTCTGATAACATTATCAATAGGATGATTTCTATTTGTCCGAGTGACCGGAACAGCTGGAACTTGCAGATTTGTACCCAAATTTGACTGGATCTCCCCCTCAGCAGTTGCATTACCAGATGCTTGAACATTTCCAGATGACGTCCCAACATTTGGATATGTTGAAAAATCAACAAAAAGGTCACCAGTTGTATTTTGAGCAGCTTCAGCTTCAGAAGTAGTAACAACGACATCATCGGAATCGCTTGAATCTGCATCATTGGAGGGTTGAGTAGCTCCGGCATCAATAAAATTTGATGTGCTGGCAACGTTTACTCCTGAATCACCATTTGAAGAGACATTTGTTGGAATGCTGATACGCCAACCTGCATCCACTTCATCTTTGTTGATCAAGTGTGAGTACACTAGTTCAGTCTCCTCATCTGTTAGATCACGTAAAGCAAAAGAATCAAACAATTTGTCATAATCGTAGCAAGTTTTAGGACCGAACTCAGATGGTGGAGGATCGTAACTCAAAGGAGTTATATCAAAGACTACTTCCACCATCAGTTTCTTGACATTGTATACTCGTTTGTTCGGAGAGCCTAGTTCGTAACCTAGGAAGAAACCAACTTCTCCAGTCTCCCCAAACTTTGGAGTATCCGATGTCCGTTGGATCATACACTTAATCCCAAAAGGCTGGAAACCTTTCAAATTTGGTTTCTTTTTCTCAAGAAGTTCATAACAAGTTTTATCTTCCCGTTTCGCTGTAAGCACACGATTTAGCACACAGCATGCGGCGTTTACAGCTTCAGCCCAAAAGAATATGGGCAATATGGATTCTGAGAGAATGGTTCTTGCAGCCTCAATAAGGGTCCTATTCTTCCTTTCAGTGACCCCATTCTGTTGAGGAACATAAGGAGCACTAAACTGATGAACAATACCTATATCACGACATAACTCATCCATATTTCAATTTTTAAATTCAGTTCCGTTATCACTTCTAATTCTTTTGATGGCTAAGGAGTAATTTTTCTCTAATTGTTTAAACAAATCTTTCAAAGTGCCAAAAGTTTGATCTTTCGATTTTAAGAAAAATACCCACAAATACCTTGAAAAATCATCTATGACAACCAAACAATAAGACATACCACCAATGCTAGTTACATGGATCGAACCAAACAAATCCATGTGAAGCAGCTCTAGCGGTTGTTGGACAGAGTTTATGTGTTTAGTCTTATGAGGTTTACGCTTGATTTACCCTTCCTCACAGAATTCACATTTACTATGCATATTGAAACTACGTAAAGGAACACCCAACACCAAGTTATTCTTAATCAATTGATTCATTTTGCGTAGATGCACGTGGCCCATCCTTCGATGCCATAGGAATGATTGATCTTCTGTTGCTTTTGATAACAAACATGTTTCCGGACCAGAGGAGTTCACAACCGGATGCATGTCCATCACATAGGTGTTGTTCACTCTTGGAGCTCTCATCACAACCCAATCTTCAGGAACTACAAATCCCGGCTTTAGAACGAGGCAAGCCTTATCCGTGAAATGCATTGAATACTTGTTATCATAGATCTGAGAAACTAACAGCAAGTTGTGCTTCAGTTCTTCAACAAAGTTCACCTTGTGCAAGGTGATCTTGCCGTTTGACACAGAACCTTCACCCATGATATCTCCACCCTTTTCACCCGCAAAGTTAACATAACCACCATGAATAGGTTTCAAATTTGACAACAATTCTTTGTTCCCCGTCATATGCCTGGAACAGCCACTATCGATATACCAAATATAGATAGCTCTCTTCAGTTGTTCCTGCATTCACAAATAGGAAATTAGTTAGAGTGGGGGACCCAAGCCGTGACGGTCTTGGGTCGTCCAAATTCATCAACAAAAGAAAATTCCTTGAAATAACCATCTTCATTGTTGTTTCTAACATTTCCACCTTGGTAATTGTTAGAATGTCCACCCGCAGATCGAGGATTATGAGGAGTTTGAACGGTTATTGTACCCATAATTTCCACTAAAACGATTACAAGAGTTTTGATATCCGAAGTTTTGACTATGCTGAGGTCTAAAACTTCTATCAAACCGTGGTTCCTCGTTATCATGAAACACATATCATTGTTGGTATCCTGAATGTTGTCTTTGACCATGAAATCTGGCCGGTTACACATTTCGGTTATCAACGTAACGATTTTGCGTATCAGGTCTAACATTGTGGTTGTAAGAACCTCCAGGATGTTGATCTTGTTCTTGTGGTCGGAAAGTTACATGATTTGGTCGTCGAGCAGGGGTTTTCTGACGACTTTCACGTTTTGCTGAAGAACTTTCCAATCCACGATCTGAACCACGATGGCTATCATCCTCTGATGAATCGGTATCCTAATCCTTTTGTTTTTGATTTTTAACCTTTGGTTTAGAAACAGGTTTGCTTTCTTGATTTACAACCTTAGGTTTTTCTCCTTTTTGAGTTTTCCACTTTTCTTTTCATACTTTTTAGGTTCATTTTGTGGTTTGGTGACAAAAGGTTTATGAAGATCAGGATCAACACGACTCTTTCCATTTTCGTTTGGACAATTTGCAGCTAAGTGTCCTTTTAAACGACATTTATAACATCGTCATTTATCAATCTTTTCATTCTTTTCCTTTTGATCATCCTTACATTGACTGTTTGAGGACGAGGATGCTTCGTTTGAGCCTTTTGCCTTTTGTATCACAAATTCAGAATTTGAGCCTTTTTCAATCGTTTCACCTTCTTTATTAAAGCTTTCGCCTTTCACAAAGTTGGTTTTTGAAATATTTTTAACGTTCTTTTTACCTTTGTTTTTAGGCTTCATGTAACACCTCGTAAAATCACGTCCAATAATGTATTGACACGTGTAATAAACCCTAATAAAGTCAAAACATTGAAGTTAAGGGACTAATTTTGCGAAAGATCAAAAAATTTGATTATAGAAGGACTGGAAATGTTAACATGCTTATTATAAGTCTCGGAATAACATTACATGGTAATTATATCCACAAATGGGCCACTAGTTGATCGAGAATGGCCGTTTGCATAATTAATTAAAAGTTTGCACAATGACGGGTTAAAAGTGTCAACATGTTAATTCTTACCTCTGAGTGGCCTTTTAACAAAGCGAGAGCTTCGTGATATTTGATTTCACTCTTGGGAATGCCTAATATTGGCCATTAAGGGCTTTTATGCCTATAAGTGAAGTTACGCACAACTTTGCAAGTTAGAGGGACTAAAAGTGTCAATATGTTTAATTATACCTCTGAATGACCTTTTAGCGAACCTGAAGCATCGTGATGTTTAATAATACTCTCAAGAATGCCTAATATGGATTAGATAAGGCTCTGATACAATTAAACGATGATATGCGCAAGTTTGTACATTAAAGGGACTATTTGCGTCAAACTGCAAAAGTCTATCGATTCGTATGGTATCGAACCTTCCGGAATATGATCATAAGTTAAAAATGCCCTAAATATCCTTTACATAGCTTAGAAATAGGCTTAGAGGTGTTTGGTGCGCAAAAATAAACTTATTTGATCAACAGGGACTAAAAGCGTAAAAAAGTGCACAAGTTTGCATTTTCGCGCATATCTTACATTCTGAATATATCCGGACATCCAAAAATTTATGTAACCACTAAAATATTTTATTTTAGTGTTTGGCTTGATAAAATTCCATTCGTCGCGTAATTTGGATCGTTTTTCACGTCCGTTCGTGTTTCGTCGTAATTAGTCGAACAACGTGACTGTACGGCCAAACGAACCGACATCCGACATGTTTTTGAGCATGTATCAAGTCCCCTATGTTTAGGCATCATAGTAGAGCCTTGAAATGAGGTTAACGGGCCTTAAACGTGCCTAAAATGACCTTATATGCTCACAGGGACCAATTCTGTAAATTCTGGAAAGTGTGTTGCTGATCTGTTCTGTCAGGCGGGCCGCGTAGAAGGTAGGCTGAGCCTATGCGGGGCGCGAGGGCCCCCAGTTCTGCAGAAAACCAGTTTTTCAAGTCCAGCAGCTAGTTTTTGATCTTGCACTTGGTTTCTTCAATACTATGGGCTTGTTTTAAGCACCCATAGTATTGAAATTCAGTGGGTATTACATGTACGGTCCAAATCGAAGCACGTTTATCGATGAACGATCTTAACGGTCTTGAAAAACCTATATATATACCCTTCCCCACTTTCATTTGCAACACACAATTTCTTCAAATCTGCTATGCTTCTGATTCTAGGAGAGTCTTGAGCTTCTTGAGAACCTCCTTCGGTCCATTGGACCCTTTGTAAGCATCCCTTTCGTGCCTAGTTCAGTTTATTAGCTTTTAAAGTCGAAAAAGTCAAACATTTCGTTAAGCGGTTTGAATTTTAATTGGTCAAGCCATTGTTCGCAACGAACATGGCTACGTGATCGTAATTAGGTAGGTATTAAACCCTTAATAGGGCACCTCCTAATTACCACGTTTGCTTAGTTAATTGTCGGGTCCAAGTAATTAGAATAAAAGTCAAACGAGTCATTTTTAAATAAAATTCATAACTAGCGATGTAAAGGCAATAAAATCAGTTTTGTCATTTTAATAACTTGGTAAATATTAATTGAACATGTCTAGGCATGTTCAACCCGACAATTCTGAGTTTAGGCTGGGTTCGGAACCGAAAGTCGCAAAAGTTGACTTTTACTTTGACTTTCAGTTCTGACCCGATTTAGCTTAGTTTAGATATGCCTTAGGATTCCTTTAGGACCATGTTATAGGTTAGTATAACCCTCTGAGGTTATATAACTTGGTTCCATAGTAATCCTAGTTCATTGTATGTTTCCGTTATATGCTTAAAAGTTGACAATTATGCCCTTTTGACCTTAAAACGAAATTTTTGAAAATGTGAGAGGACAAAAACCTTTATTACTGAATTACAAACATTTCCTAAAAATTTGACATCATTTTGAGGTCTAGATTAGGAGTTATGCTCAATAGCGTAATTGGAAAGCTTTTTATTAATTAAACGAAGTAATTAGCATAAAGCCTATCTAAACCCAAATTTTGACACCAAAACTTTTACCCACTAATGTAATATAATATTTTAGGATTTTTGAAGATTTTTATTTATTTTTAAACTGATCATATCATAGGGTTCTAGCTTTGATTCGGTAATTGTCGGTTATACCCTTTTCTTGAATAAAATGAGTTTTACATAATATTTTGATACCAAACTTTTTGCTACTGATTCTATATGATAAATAAAATATTTTGAACTTTATAAACTGATCAAAAACTCAGATTTCCTATTATAACCCGAAAATAGCTTAAAACCGACTCTTTACGCGTTTTAAACGCATAGTATGAGTTAAAACTATTTTAAACATATAAGACTTAATACCTACTGATGTTTTTAATAATTTTTTATACTTTAACAGTAAGAAAAAGTTTTAAACTCGAAATCCAAAATTTGACCTTTAAAGCTTATGTGAAATTACCAAAATGCCACTTCAGTGCATAGTTTGGTTATAAATGATAAATTTCACATATAGGCAATACCCTACTGATATAACTTATTAAATTAAATATTTTACTGATAGTTTCAGACCTGAACCTCAGAATAATAATTAATCTCTTTTATAACTTTTAAAATGACCAAAATACCCCTTCGGGGCTTAAATTGGTTTTAAATTCATTTTGGGCATAATGGAAGGTATCCTACTGATATCACAACATATTTAAGGTATATTAACTTGCGAAACATGTTCATGACTCTTTGGTTACCCGTTATGCATTTTACGCGTTCGGTGCGGTTTATGTAACCAGTTTGCATAAATTAACCAAAACGGGTCAAACCTTATCATTTTTATCTCAAAATCCAGAATGTGTTTAGTATACCCATATTATACAAGTCTTCAAACTTGTCGGGTCTACACCACATTCTAATCCGGTCTTCGCTTAATCATGCGTTCTGAACCGTATATCTTTCTTTAAAACTAACCGGTCTAAGTTACAACTTAAATAAGACCCGTTAGGAATCTAATAGGTTAATAAAACCTTCGTTCCAGATTAAGAGCCCCAGTAAAGGTACTTGTGCTTGCTGATTTGAATATACGGCTGAGAATAATATTGCATTTTAGCTCAGGTAAATATTTTTAACTTATTTTCCCTATACGGGCTTGGGATACGGTATTATAATAATACCGCTTGGTCGGGTATTGAATGTTTAATCGGATTGTGATTAAATTATTGAGGTAACACGTTTTAATCTGTCTTGTTTGAAATAAAGCCTTAGGGGGTTAATGACCATGTCCCGGATATCCTTGGCATCATTATTAAGAAAATGGTGACGTCTTAAGCACAGGGTGTAGGCATACACCTGACAGTTGCATAAGGGAAATGATATCTCACTCTCTTGTGGGCCTATACTTGTGGTGTGTCTGTTAATCTTGACCCGGTTTCTAACATCGGGCCCTGAATGTATAACGAACATATAAATCTGTATACAAGATTATTTCTATATAATTGTCCCAAGTTATAAAAGATATTTTGTGCCTTGTGCATTCAAATCAATTTTCTTAAACATTTTCAAAAGAGTCAGTTAATTGTATTTACCAGTGTAAACTGACGTATTTTCCAAAAAGATTAAGTGACAGGTACTGTACATAATTGGCTGGGAGCTCAGGGCGTTAATAAGGAATCTTGCAAGTTCTAGGCGTCTAAAGTCTGTTGAACAGTGTTTATCTTTCTGTTTTAAGATCCTCATGTGGATCCATCTTACAATCCGTTTGTAATATTAATGTTACTTTCAAGTCGGTTTGTAATATATTTACTTTTGACTTCCGCTGTGCATTTAACTGTGATTGTTTGACTATGATAATATCAACTACGTCACGATACTCCCCACCGGTAATACGTGGAAATATCGGGGTGTGACACTTCAGCTTTTGAACATTTTGAACTTGATTTAAAGCTTCCAAAATCTTTGAGTTTATCAAATTTTCAATTTTGCTTAAATCAATTACGTTTGTTTTAACATCACTCGTACTCTTTTTGTTCTGATTCCGATTTGGATTCAGACTCGGATTCAGATTCTTCCTCACTCAAAGGATCAACAGTCAATGGAGCAGTTGGAACGAAATCTGCAATTTCAGGATCAATCGAAGGTGTCGATGTATAGTTGTGGTTAATAGGAGGTGGAACCTTCTTGTAACCAACACCAAACATTTCATCTTCTGAATCTTTAAGACGAAGAATGTTTATGCAAAAATTCATCACATCTGATGAACTTTCAAACTTCTCAAGTTTTCGCTGCAGATCAAGAATCAAGTTATCTTTGTTTAAAATTAATTGGTTCTTTTCCAAAACAGTGTTTTGACAAGTTTCAAGTTCAGCTTTTAAATCTTGATTCTTAATCGTCACTTGAGCAAGTCGTCTCTCAAATTCAAAGATGTCCTTTTTCAAGGCAAGCACCTGACTTCTATGTTCTTTGTCGGCCCTCGAAAGCGCGACAATTAAATCTCTAGATTTCTCCAGATCAGTAATCAAATTACTGTTATAGAGTGCGTATCTGTCACACTTAGCAACAAAGTCTACGCATCTAGGACATCTTTTATCATCAGATTTAGATTGTACCTCGATGTTAGCCATGAAAGCTTGATCCGAGCTTTCTACTTTTCCTGCTTTCATCTTTGTCATTTCTTTATCAGCAAAGCGTTGCATTTCTTCGGCTGCAATCTTGAATTCAAATCGATCATTTTCATCTTTCTTTTCAACTTTCTTTTCTTCTTTCTTTCTTCTTTCTTCTTCCTCATTCTCTTTTCTCTTGTTTTCTTCAGCTTCAATGATTTTCTCCATTTCCAAATTGTCACTTAGAGCTTCCGCCACCACAGTCAATTCTTCCACATTCGCCTCTTTAAATAAATCTCCAAACCCTTCTTCAACGATCTCGGCAATAAATGCTTGTGAAACAATAGCAGTAGCTGTTTCTTCCATTACAATCCCCCAATCGTGTGGCTCATTAACAGTTTGAAGAGGTTGAACAATCATAGCATTATCAGCATTAGGAGTAAGGTTATCAGATGAGGTTGTTGTCGAAGTTGTAGAAGTTGTATTGGATGGGGCTGGACTGTTGTTGTTGGATCTTGCTGAGCTTCCATTACTTCCTTCTCCACTCTTCGGTTTTCGACACTCTCTTGCATAATGACCATAGATACCACAGTTGTAGCATTTTACTTTGGTCATGTCAATTCCCATTCGTGTCTTTGTGTTACCACCAATGAAACACTTTCCCATTCGCTGAAGAAATTTCTTCGCTCTTCTTACCAGTAACGCCATACTTAATTGCAAATCAAGTTCTTCTAATTCATCTTGATCGATTTGATCAAGATCTTCATCGAGAGTTGATGGTTCAACTAATTTACCAAGTGCAAAATTCTCGATTGCCGTCATGAATGATGCAAGAAGTGCCATATTTTCTTCTATGAGCTTTAGACTATGCGAGTCAATTTTAGGAACATTCATGCTTGATTCGCTTGGCCTAGCAGTTGACGATGGCGTTCCAGAAGATATAGGGATTCCACCAATGGTAATTCCACTATTGCTACTAACGACAAAGGCATTATGGTTCGCATGATCTCCTTGAGAAGTTTCTAAAACGAAAGCAACACCTGAATTACTTCTTTTTTCAGTTTGCTTTGCACGGTACAAAGCTGGATCTTGTAGCTTCTCAAAATCAGAGTCTTGGTCATCTAAGTTCCATGCGTAACTTTTCATCTTCTGTACTGCTTGATCAAGAGTCAATTCTTCATATTGAGCACTCTCTTTGATTAAGGTAGAATACATATTCCATTGTTTCGGTAAACAATTCAGAATTTTTTCCACCTTTTCGAACTCCGTATACAATCCCGGTTGACTTCGAGGAATTCACTTAGCAAATGGTAAAATCTGTTTACAAGATCATCCAACGATTCACCTTTCATAGCTTTAAAGACTACGAATTAAGTTTTCAGTCGTTCAAGTCTCCGTTTCTTGAATAACTCATTTCCTTCGTATCTGTCGCTCAAACTGTCCCACAATTCCTTTGATGAGTTTTTGTTACCGAAAGTGTGTAAGATCGATTGTGGTAATGACATCGTAATCAAGGACATTGCCTTTTCTTCGCATTCGTAATACTTTCTTTCGTCATCAGTTAAGGCCAGATAAACCTGTAATTGTCAAAGTTCGAGCAGGTTGTCCTGCAATTCCTGACGTCATACATAACCACAGTTTTAAATCTTTCGCTTTGATGTATCATTCAAATTGTATCTTCCATTCTGGATAATCTAACTCATTCAACAATACGGGAGGTTTATCACTGCTTCCGACGTTGTTGTGTCGAATACTTTGCACAACGGTGTTCAAATTGTTTGCCATCTTTACTGTGACTTTGTTTCAAAGACTGTGAACACTTAGTGATGAAACTTTAACAAATATCACAAGTATTGATCAAAAACACAAGTTCTGATACTATTAGAGACCCTAAGTGATAAGTACTGATGAATGATAATGAAACAAGTGCTGAGACCAAAAACAAGTACTCATGAATATGAATAAGTTCTCATGAACATAAACAAGGTCTCATGAATAAGTTCTCATGAATAAAAACAAGGTCTCATGAATAAGTTCTCAGAACAAAAACAAGGTCTCATGAATAAAAACAAGGTCTCATGAATGAGTTCTCATGAACAAAAAAATCACAAGTACGCAGGATCTAACAAACAAGTTCGGATGATGAATATTATATCACAAGTGCGCAGACCTAAGATTCTTGATGTGGGGTAAAATACACATATTTGTCCCGTGTAGATTGTATAATTTTTGTATAGTTTTTATTTGTTTTTATTTAGTTTTTAGTAGTATATTATATTATTTTGTGTTTTGCTATGTCCTGGTGCAAATGGAGCAAAAACGAGTAATATGGAAATGACCAGCCAGTAGGGCAGAGTAGAACGCCAGAGACCGAATGAAAATTGCAGCTATTTTTCGTGAGTGGGCCGAGCCCACTCATCTCTATGTTATAGAACCTAATGTCGTGAAAGTCATATTTATGAGCTAATGGAATCTAAGGAATAATTAATAATAATAACTAATTGAAAATACGTCATTCATATATTGCATCTTGGAACAAGAATACACAGAAGTACAAAAACGTGAATGGATGTTTAGTGGGCTGCTTATTGGGCCAGAGATCATCCAAAGTTGGACGCAAATTAACGGAGAATAAAAAAAAGGCGGCTGGACATCAGGCGATGAGATATATACACGGCTGAGAATTATTCCATATATTAACACAAGAGCCTCACATCAACATTAGACGCATGCGTAAAATTGGGGACGATCAGAAGGCAGAACCATCAGGGACGAAAGAAAAAGCCGGTTTTGCGGGAATCATCGGGATCAAGCGGGAAGGTTGGAGAGCAAGGGATTACCGGGTTTTGTTACTCGATTTCTTTAGTTCTCTATTTTTTCTTGTTTAGTATCGATGAATTCTTGTTTGAAACTTTGTTTATTTATTTTTAAGATTATGATGCTTGGCTAAACGTTTTAACCACCTAGAGTTTGATGAATGGATTGATATAAAGTTTTTACCTTTTTTCGTTATTTGCATGAATATTATGGATTGATTGTGTTTAGTAAAAGGTTTGGTCTATTGATGTGATGTGTATGCATACTTTAATTTGGTTTATTACTTTCACTTGCTTCGTATGATTATTGGTGACGGTCTATATCACAGAATAGAGTCGTGCTAGGGTTTAGGATTTTGGTGAGTGTCTATATCACATAAGAAATCTTAGCTCTTTAGGGTGAAATTGCGCAAATAACCCTAGAAGTAATTGTTAGTGATTCGCTAGATTTTAGTGTTCTACTAGTTCCAATAGCTGGAAGGTGCGGGGCTATTGATAGGTCTTACCCGGCGAATTTGCTTTAGACAGTCCTTGGAAAAGGTTGTGCCTTAGTTGCCCTGTCGGTTTATTAGTCTATCAAGTCAAATTGAGAAACCTAAACTACCCTAGATCTATAATTGGAAAATAGTAGGTCAATATTAGGGTACTTGCACAATAATTAGACAACTGGAAAGACGTCTAATAACCGGTAGGATTAACGGCCTAGGTAGCGCCATAACTTTCACCTCGAGAAGGGTTGAGGGGCTTAGTTGGTGTCTTAATAGGTTTAGTATCATAAGATTGCAGCTATTTTTCGTGAGTGGGCCAGTTGGGCAGAGTAGAACGCCCAAGACCGAATGAAAATTGCAGCTATTTTTCGTGAGTGGGCCGATCCAACTCATCTCTATGTTATAGAACCTGATGTCGTAAAAGTCATATTTATGAGCTAATGGAATCTAAGGAATAATTAATAATCTCTATACTTATAAATAAAAAAGAAGTAGACGTGGCTGGTATTCACACTCTCTTCTTTGATTTTCTATGTTGGGAAAAGATCAAATAGGAAGATTAATTTCGCTAGGAAGGATAGGAAGCAATAAGAGGATGACATGTGGCAACATTTAAAATAAAGAAAAAGGGTATTTTAGTCAATCCAACCCTTTCTTCTTCCTTTTTCAAAACCCAGTAACTTCAAAACCCACCATCTTCAACCATTTCTTCACTTTCTATCTCAATAATCACTGCATTATAGTGCGATTTTCATCACCAATCAATGATTCAAACCCCCGATCAACGTGTTCTTCAGTTTTTTTGAAGAAAACCCAGTTTAATTTCATACAAAATCTCGTTTTTTCCGGTGATTTTGAAGATAATAACTCGATTTGTTCGATTCAATCGCTGATAAGTGTTTCTATCATTTCAAATTTCGTCAATTGATGAAGAAACCGGCTTCGATCCATGTAAGAAATTCTTTAATTTCATTTTCACGATCTGGATTTTTATTTAGTCATTGCGTTTTACGATCTTGGCGGGGGTCCGGGGGCGGCAGCCCCCGGTAGCGGGGTCCCGGGGGCGGCAGCCCCTGGCGGGGTCCAAGGGGCAGAGCCCCTGTACTAAAAACGCATCAGAAAAATTAATTTTCCAGAAATTGGCTCATTTCGAAGACAGTAATTCGTAGACAATTCAGACAGTTCACAGACAATTCACAAACAGTTCAGAAACAGTTTTATGTGTCCATTGCGTTTTAGAAATAAGAGAGTTTTATGTGTTTTCTGGCTATTGCGTTTTAGAAAAAAAAAACACATTTTTAAGTATCTTTAGTCATTGCGTTTTAGGTAAAACACATTTTTGAAGTGTTTTTAGTCATTGCGTTTTAGGTAAAACACATTTTTAGGTGTTTTCAGTCCATTGCGTTTTACAGAGAACACTTTCTTTTGTTTTTTTAGGTCATTGCGTTTTAGAAATGAGACATTTTTAAGTGTTTTCTGGCCATTGCGTTTTACAAATAAAACATTTCTTTGTGTTTTCTGGCCATTGCGTTTTACAAATAAGACATTTCTTTGTGTTTTTTGTGCATTGCGTTTTAGGTAAAACACTTTTTTATGTGTTTTCAGTCTATTGCTGTAACATCCCGAAAATATAAAACATTATATCAGAATTATAAAGCTTAAATAAATGGGAGTTTACTACTAGGAATTTTTAACCTAGTTAGTTAACTAGTCTAGAAATAGCATATAGAGTGATTAAAAGCTATCAAAATATATATTGAACAAAGTAGAGGGACCTTAGTTGTTAACTTTGAAACTTAATTAAATGGAACAAATAAAAAATAAACCAAACACCCCAAATCTGGGTGTTGGTCGATCAAGAAGAAAGCAGGGGGCGACACCCCCATTCCAAAAACCTTAATCTTACAAAACAATCAAATTGAGGGCTCAAATCTGATCAAAAACGAAATCTGAACATAGAACGGTGATCCTCATCACAAGAGGATTACAAGGTATGTAAAAATTCGTGTTAATCCTTTGTTTGAAATTCTCATGATTTTGGAAAATCTAAAATTAGATGTTGCATGTGTGTTGTTTGATTAGATTAGAGATGATATAGTGTCTAGAAGTGAAACCTAGACAAATACATGTGAAATCATGTCCAAATTCAGGAAATTCCATGAACACCTTGAAGGTGGGTTATGGGTTTTACAAGATGAAGGTGAACACTAGGGTTTAGGATGATTATTCTAGTGTAATTTGATTGTTGAAAGTGATTCCAGAAAGATATGATGCTTAAAACACTATAGGAGGGCTTTATTATTGTCAAGTTAGCTAATTAGCAAGCTATGAAGTTGATTATTAAAGATATAAAAATTCTGCATATGAAGTGTTTGTTGAAATGCCTCAAAGAAGGCTTGAAAACTAGAATTTTGTAGTTAAAACACCTAATCGTGATGTTTCGACTATTATGTGAAATGTGGTTACAAAGAGTTCTAAACATGATAACATTGAACTCTATAGGAAGGGATACCGGAACGTCAAGTGGACAAGCCGGTGATGATTCACGGTTGAAGGGCGTGCGCTAAGGTATGTAACTTGACCCGTTACATTAAGTAAAAAATTAGATCATTGTAAATGGTATAGTTGAATTTTAAAATACAAGTTGTTATGAATTAAAGCTATGATATTGCTATATGGAATATTTGGTCGAAAGATGGATTGAACTCGTTGGTAGTTGTCAAAAGGAAAGAATTCCATAGACAAGCCAAACGGGTCGGATAATCAAGCAAGACATGATTAATGCTTCAGATTATGATAGGTTGATTGTTGATTTTGAATGTTATATAACATAATAGAATTACAAGATTTTTATGTATAAATATCATAGAAAACTAAATTCCGAGAGTTGGGGCCTTGGTACAATGAAGAAACAAACTAAAACATGGGATTCCAGGTACTACCGTAAATTACGGTAGTACCGTAATTTACGGTAGTTATTAAATGTTTACGGTGCAGAACTCCTGGTTTACGGTGACCAGAAATCCCCAGAACTCACCGTAAATTACGGTGATACCGTAATTTACGGTGGATCCAGAATATTTGTTTTGTTTTCATTATTTCAAATGTGATGTTCAACCTTGTGATTATATTATACAACAACGTCAAAACTAATGTTTTTAATGGTTTTGACCCTAGGTGATTAGATGGATCTTACGGATGGTGGTCAAGCGATATCGAAGAACCGAACACGAATTTTGAAGCTTCCGCTATGCGTTTAATCTTTCTTAATGATTGTTCATGGGTTGTAAACAAACTAACAAACAACTTTTGTATGTTCTAACTTAGTCATTAGTCGACTATGGCTTATGATACTTCTGAAACTTATGTTAAAACTATTATCTTTTGATATAAGTAAATGATAAATTCAAGTTTTAATTTAAGGGTGTTACAAGTTGGTAATCAGAGCTCAAGGTTGTCAATAAGTGTTCGGTTCAAGCTTGATCGATCGTCCGGTAAGAACTAACTTATTTTGTTAATAAATTAAGTACTATGTAGAGAACGAGAAATGAACAAATATGCATGAAAATGAAAAGAGTGTGTAAGCTCACTCAAAAACAAGAAATGCATGAAACAAGAATTATTAAATCAAGTTACGAACTTGATTAAATTGAAACAATAATTATTAAATCAAGTTACGAACTTGATTAAATTGAAACAAGAATTATTAAATCAAGTTACGAACTTGATTAAATTGAAACAAGAATATTTAAATCAAGTTACGAACTTGATTGAATTGAAACAAGAATGATTAAATCGAGTTATGAACTTGATGAAATTAAAACAAGTAAAGCATGTGTTATAAATGGAATGTTTAACAATCTATGTAAACATTTCAGAAATAGAGATGGCTGATGGAGGTAATGATAATGCGGTGCCAAGAGTCACCGAGCAAACGAGAGAAGTGATTGCCGAAGAGGTTGGAAAGGCGATCGAAAACAGTTTGACGGGCTTTATTGATAAAATTCAAAACACAGTTTTATCAATAGTAGAAGAGAGAATCAAGAAATTGGAAGATGATTCCAATCCAGCAAAGGAAAAGCATGGTGGACGAAAACCTTGTTCATACAAGGAATTCATGGCCTGTAAACCACCAATATATAATGGGGAGGTTGATCCAATTGTGTGCCAACGATGGCTAAGTGATATCGAAGGAGTATTCGAGAGAACTCATTGTGATGAAAATGACTACGTAGCTTATGGTACGGGTCAATTAAGAGGTCAAGCGAAAGACTGGTAGGATAACAAAAAGAAGGAGATTGGAAGTGAAGCGGCTAAGGCCATGACATGGGAGGAGTTTAAGACGCCGTTTCTTAAACACCATAGTCCCAAAGCGGTCATAAATAGAATCAAGGAAGAGTTCATGCAACTCAGACACAAAGGTGAATCCATAGACAAGATCACGGGGATGTTTATGGACAAGATAAAGTTCTGTGATGATTTGGTGGTGAATGAAGAACAAAAAGTCTATTACTACCATAACATGCTAAGTGCGGAGTATAGAGAGTTCATAACCCCTTCAAAATACGAGACCCTTACCGAGATTGTCAATGCTGCTCGGGAAAGGGAGATCGAATTGAAAAAGAGCATAGAACGGGGTGAACGAAGGGCACAAGATGTGAATCCAAGCCCTACTAAGAAGGCACGAACAAACGAAAATGCAAAGAAATCTGATACGAAAGGCGGGTCGCCAAGTTGTAGAATCTGCGGGAAGGGTCATAAGGGCGAATGCCGTTACAAGGATAAGCCTTGTCCCATATGCAAGAAAACGGGACATATGGCTATATCATGCCCGGAGAAAGTGACGGTTTGTTACAATTGTTATCGAACGGGTCACAAGAAGTCGGAATGCCCGGAACTGGTTGGAAAGAAGGATGGGCAGGAACCGAAAGGTGAAGCCCCGAAAGCAAAGGCAAGATCTTTTCAACTAACCGCCGCAGAAGCAAAGGTTGAACCTGACGTGGTCTCAGGTATATTTGCTGTAAATTCAATTCCTGCACACGTGTTATTTGATACGGGTGCGAATAAATCCTTTGTTTCATATGGACTTGTTCGACATCCTTCATTTATTCTAACAAAATTACCTGTGCCTTTAGAAGTAGAGATAGGTAATAACAAAAGCTTTATTGTTTGTGATGTATGTGAAAATTGTAAACTGAGCATTGACGATGAAGAATATTTGATAAATCTAATCCCGATGTCGATGGGAGAATTTCAAGTAGTCGTTGGGATGGATTGGCTATCTCGACACCATGCAAAGGTCGTGTGCTTCCGTAAAGAGATATAACTAACATCTCCGAGCGGGAAACACGTCACCATTTATGGCGAAAAAGGAGGCAACCCCATAGTATGCTCAATGTTGAAAGCTCACAAGCTAATGAAGCGAGGATGCAAGGCATTCATAATATATGCTAATGAGCCCGAGAAAGAATCACGAAAGATTGGAGATGTACCAGTAGTACGAGATTATGAAGATGTTTTTCCGGAAGATTTACCGGGGATACCGCCTGAACGGGAAGTAGAGTTCGGGATCGAATTGATTCCGGGCGCGAAACCCGTAGCAAAAGCCCCGTACCGACTTGCACCGTCGGAATTACAAGAGTTGATGTCCCAAATCCAAGACCTGCTTGACAAGGGATTCATAAGGCCGAGTGTGTCTCCTTGGGGCGCACCGGTATTGTTCGTAAGAAAGAAAGACGGGAGCATGCGCATGTGTATTGATTACCGGGAGTTAAACAAACTCACGGTAAAGAACCGATACCCGCTCCCGAGGATAGATGATTTATTCGACCAACTACAAGGTGCGAACTGGTTTTCCAAAATTGACCTTAGATCGGGGTATCACCAACTAAAGGTCAAAGAAGAAGATGTGCCGAAGACGGCTTTCCGCACGAGATACGGACATTACGAATTCCTCGTGATGTCATTTGGGCTAACAAACGCACCCGCGGCTTTCATGGACCTCATGAACCGGGTTTGCAAGCCAATGCTGGATAAGTCGGTCATCGTGTTTATCGATGATATTTTGGTGTATTCGAAAAGTGAAGCTGAACACGCACATCACTTACAAGAAGTGTTAGAGACACTTAGACGAGAAAGGTTGTATGTGAAATTCTCTAAGTGTGCCTTTTGGTTACGAGAGGTACAATTTCTTGGCCACGTCATAAGTGCCGACGGAGTATTGGTGGATCCGTCCAAGATCGAGGCTGTGTCAAAATGGAATCCCCCGAAGAACCCTTCGGAAATTAGAAGCTTTTTGGGGCTTGCAGGATACTATAGGAGATTCATTCAAGATTTCTCCAAGATTGCGTCACCGCTAACAAAGCTAACCCAGAAGAAAGCAAAGTTTATTTGGGGTGTTGATCAAGAGAAAGCGTTTCAAACGCTAAAAGAAAAATTAACTCAAGCTCCGGTATTGACATTGCCGGACGGAGTCGAAGACATGGAGGTTTATTCGGATGCTTCACTATCGGGACTCGGTTGCGTGTTGATGCAACGGGGCAAGGTAATAGCCTATGCCTCGAGGCAATTGAAGATACACGAGAAGAAATATCCCACACACGATCTCGAGTTGGCGGCGGTAGTGTTTGCATTAAAAATATGGAGGCACTACTTGTATGGGGTAAAGTGCACTATATTCACCGACCACAAGAGTTTGAAATACTTCTTCGATCAGAAGGAGTTAAATATGCGACAAAGGCGATGGCTGAAAACGGTGAAAGACTACGATTGCGAAATACGTTATCACCCAGGAAAGGCTAATGCGGTGGTGGATGCGTTGAGCAGAAAAACGGATTATGTCCCGATACGAGTAAGATCGATGCAACTTGTGGTAACCTCAGGTATACTTGAACGTATTCGAGAGGCGCAATTAGAAGCGGTAAAAGAAGAAAATTGGAAGAAAGAAAGAATAATTGGTCAGTTGAAAGATTTGTCGGATGGGAATCACGGGTTAAAGACTCGATCCAGAAGGATATGGGTCCCACATACCTGTGGAGTGAAGGCGCTTCTACTTAACGAAGCTCATAAATCCCGTTATTCAATTCATCCGGGTGCGACCAAGATGTATAATGACTTGAAATAAAATTATTGGTGGCCCGGAATGAAGAGAGACGTGGCGAAGTACGTAGAAAAAATGCTTGACATGTTTACAAGTCAAGGCTGAGCATCAGAAACCATACGGCAAACTCCAACCGTTAGAAATTCCGGTTTGGAAATGGGAACATATCACAATGGACCTACTGACCAAGTTGCCTAAAACGAATCGTGGTTTCGATGCCGTATGGGTGGTGGTAGATAGATTGACGAAAAGTGCTCACTTTATTCCTATCCGTGAGACTTATACGTCAGAAAAGATGTCAGAGGTTTACACGAATGAAATAATAGCACGTCATGGGGTGCCGGTATCCATTGTGTCTGATAGGGATACCCGATTTACTTCAAATTTTTGGCGAGATTTCCAAGAGCAAATGGGAACCAAATTGTTCATTAGCACTGCGTACCATCCCCAAACGGATGGACAAAGTGAAAGAACGATACAAACATTGGGGGACATGCTACGGGCGTGTATAATCGACTTTGGAGGCAGTTGGGATGTTCACCTACCGTTAGTCGAGTTTTCGTATAATAACAGTTACCAATCTAGTATTAAGATGGCACCATACGAAATGCTTTACGGTAGGAAGTGTCGAACCCCGATATGTTGGGGTGAAGTGGGTCCACGTGAACTCGCTCACCAAGATATAGTACGAGCCACGAATGAAAAGATCGATAAAGTTCGGGCACACTTGAAAGCGGCTCAAGACAGGCAAAAGGCGTATGTAGATAAAAGAAAAAGGCCAATCGAATTCCAGGTTGGCGACATGGTCATGCTAAAAGTTTCCCCTTGGAAGGGCGTTATTAGATTCAGAAAAAGGGGGAAGTTAAGCCCGAGGTTTATTGGACCGTTCAAAATTATCGGGAAGGTTGGCAAAGTAGCCTACCGTCTTGAGCTACCGGAAGAACTAAGTGGAATTCATGGCACGTTTCATGTGTCACAATTACGAAAGTGCCTAGCGGATGAAACAACCTATATCCATTATGATGATATTGAAGAGGATAATAGTCTGAATTATGTTGTGAGACCGTTGGAGATTTTAGACAGAAAGGTCAAACATTTACGAAATAAACAAATTGACCAAGTCAAAGTCAAGTGGGAGCATAGGAAGGGTTCGGACACTACGTGGGAGTCCGAAGAGGAGATGCGACGTCTCCACCCTACATTATTTGGTACGTACTCTGGTTTCGGGGACGAAACCCTTTTAAGGGGGGTGGACTTGTAACATCCCGAAAATATAAAACATTATATCAGAATTATAAAGCTTAAATAAATGGGAGTTTACTACTAGGAATTTTTAACCTAATTAGTTAACTAGTCTAGAAATAGCTTATAGAGTGATTAAAAGCTATCAAAATATATATTGAACAAAGTAGAGGGATCTTAGTTGTTAACTTTGAAACTTAATTAAATGGAACAAATAAAAAATAAACCAAACACCCCAAATCTGGGTGTTGGTCGATCAAGAAGAAAGCAGGGGGCGACACCCCCATTCCAAAAACCTTAATCTTACAAAACAATCAAATTGAGGGCTCAAATCTGATCAAAAACGAAATCTGAACATAGAACAGTGATCCTCATCACAAGAGGATTACAAGGTATGTAAAAATTCGTGTTAATCCTTTGTTTGAAATTCTCATGATTTTGGAAAATCTAAAATTAGATGTTGCATGTGTGTTGTTTGATTAGATTAGAGATGATATAGTGTCTAGAAGTGAAACCTAGACAAATACATGTGAAATCATGTCCAAATTCAGGAAATTCCATGAACACCTTGAAGGTGGGTTATGGGTTTTACAAGATGAAGATGAACACTAGGGTTTAGGATGATTATTCTAGTGTAATTTGATTGTTGAAAGTGATTCCAGAAAGATATGATGCTTAAAACACTATAGGAGGGCTTTATTGTTGTCAAGTTAGCTAATTAGCAAGCTATGAAGTTGATTATTAAAGATATAAAAATTCTGCATATGAAGTGTTTGTTGAAATGCCTCAAAGAAGGCTTGAAAACTAGAATTTTGTAGTTAAAACACCTAATCGTGATGTTTCGACTATTATGTGAAATGTGGTTACAAAGAGTTCTAAACATGATAACATTGAACTCTATAGGAAGGGATACCGGAACGTCAAGTGGACAAGCCGGTGATGATTCACGGTTGAAGGGCGTGCGCTAAGGTATGTAACTTGACCCGCGTTACATTAAGTAAAAATTAGATCATTGTAAATGGTATAGTTGAATTTTAAAATACAAGTTGTTATGAATTAAAGCTATGATATTGCTATATGGACTATTTGGTCGAAAGATGGATTGAACTCGTTGGTAGTTGTCAAAAGGAAAGAATTCCATAGACAAGCCAAACGGGTCGGATAATCAAGCAAGACATGATTAATGCTTCAGATTATGATAGGTTGATTGTTGATTTTGAATGTTATATAACATAATAGAATTACAAGATTTTTATGTATAAATATCATAGAAAACTAAATTCCGAGAGTTGGGGTCTTGGTATAATGAAGAAACAAACTAAAACATGGGATTCCAGGTACTACCGTAAATTACGGTAGTACCGTAATTTACGGTAGTTATTAAATGTTTACGGTGCAGAACTCCTTGTTTACGGTGGCCAGAAATCCCCAGAACTAACCGTAAATTACGGTATCACCGTAATTTACGGTGGATCCAGAATATTTGTTTTGTTTTCATTATTTCAAATGTGATGTTCAACCTTGTGATTATATTATACAACAACGTCAAAACTAATGTTTTTAATGGTTTTGACCCTAGGTGATTAGATGGATCTTACGGATGGTGGTCAAGCGATATCGAAGAACCGAACACGAATTTTGAAGCTTCCGCTATGCGTTTAATCTTTCTTAATGATTGTTCATGGGTTGTAAACAAACTAACAAACAACTTTTGTATGTTCTAACTTAGTCATTAGTCGACTATGGCTTATGATACTTCTGAAACTTATGTTAAAACTATTATCTTTTGATATAAGTAAATGATAAATTCAAGTTTAAATTTAAGGGTGTTACAATTGCGTTTTAGAAACAAGACATTTCTTTGTGTTTTCTGGCCATTGCATTTTACAAATAAGTCATTTCTTTGTGTTTTTGGTGCATTGCGTTTTAGAAAAATGTCATTTTTTAGGTTTTTTTTTTCATTGCGTTTTACGTAACTGGTTGTTTTTCTGTTGCGTTTTACACAACTGGGTTTAAATTTTTTTTTAAATATAGCAATAGTATACTCGTTTTAAAGATAAAAAAACGCTCGTTTTTTTGGTGCAATTTTTATAAAAAAATAATGTCGTATGAAAGAGTTATTAACGTTTAAAAAATGGGGGGGGAATTGGAGAAGAGAGAAACTATTGGCTTGGATTGACTAGAATGCCCTTGAACAAACTCACGCGCCTCTTTTCTTCTTTTCAATTTCCCTGATTTAATATTAGCCCTTGATTAACTAAATGGATGGTCAAGATCACTTCCTAGCCTTCCTAGCCAAATTAACTTCCTATTGTATCTCCACCCTTTATATGTTATCTAAAAACTTGACACGTGTCTTACAAAAGAGGGATTAGGTTTTTCTTATTTCAATTCTTTCAATAACCCAGCCGCTCTTTCAATATCACCGCTTCCACAGTTCCACCCTAATTCTTTTCATCTAAATCTGGATCCATCTGAATCAAATTCGCACCGAATAAGTAAGTAGGATGAAAAGATTGGCATGGCTAACGGTGATCGCGATGGTTTGCTAGAGTTCAGAAGATGAATGCTTCTCTTTTAGTTCCGAAGCTTGCCGCCGGGCACAACGAACCACCGCTGCTATTTGAATCGGAGACAAATCTCTGGACTTGCAACATCGGCCTCCCTCATACATCGCTAGCACGCCGCCACCACACAGCCATCTGCAGCCGCCGCGACCGATAGCGCCACCAACTTCGACAACCGATCTCCGGGGAACAAGGGTCACGATTCCATCATAGTAACCAGTAGTATATCAATAGTTGCGTTAATATTGACTCGAGGTAACAATTTTCACTATCGATTCGATTCCGGAATTGTTGCTTTGAATGCTCGTGAAATTGATGAATTTAGGGTTCAAGCTGAGATGTCAAAGGTGCGTGGAGGAGTTGTGGAATTGTGTGAATGAGGTATATGCCTTCATGCCAGTTCATAATCTTTTTTATTGTAATGTTGGATCCCTTGATGCATGTTATCTATTCGTAAATTTTCACTAATTTCTGAAAGAAAAGAACTTCAGTTGAGAACTGAACTGGATTAAGACTAATAAGAGAACTTGAATATTTCAAACGTTATGTAACATGCAAAAGTCTTAATTCTGACCTTGATGTGCCATAAGTGTTGTGACTAAAGAATTAAACATACGAGGTGTTCGGAGCTTGAATACAAAGTGGTCTCGCAACATTTCATCATTTTTTCCATCAAATCTCAACTCGCTCGTCTCGATTCAGTTTATCTTACTTTTGGTGAAACTCATATGGTTTGTAGTGTGCAAATCTGTCTCTGTAGGGAAAATCACTTGCAAGCACTAAAAAATTAGAGGTTGAGCAATTAATGTGAGGGTGACCCTTAATAAAAGCTACATCAACTAATCGGATGGAAAAACATATGAATTATCCATCCTGAAAGCGATATATTCTGCATTAGTCATCTCTTTATAATCTCATTGTTAATCGATTTATGATAGATGCTACACAATAGAAAATTTTAGTAAAAAAGAATTATGATGTTTCTATCTGTCCTGAAGGTTCTCTTTTCTGCATAATATACTTCAGTCAGTTTATGTAGGAGCCAGGGACGGATAGTTCTGGCAAAAGATGTGTTTGTACCAGTGGTCATAGCATTTGAAGATTCATTTGTTGATCATTTGAGATATCCTCAAAAATTATTTGGAGGGCTCAGTTGAATGTAATTCCATCCATCACTCCAGGCTAGGTGGTACGTAAGAACAGGGTTTAAATATTGGCATGGCATGGGGTCATTAAGATTTATTTGATGTAATTTAAAAGTAGGGTTATTATAACATTCATCGTAAAAAACCAATGATTCACCCTATATGTTTTTTCTTTTCGTATAATGATCATCTATTTTGCGAACATATATTACCTTGGCATTCTGTGACATTTGGTTCACTTATTTATATTTTGATTATTTATAGGGTTATGAATTATATAATTTACATTTTTCGATCCATATATTACAAAGAAGTATTTTGAGAGTTATGAATTTTTACTTTTGTAAATATTAACTCTAAATTACAATTTTGTATTTTTTAATCAATGTTTCATATAGTTTTATTCAAAACATCTATTTACATAACATATTAGTTCAGCCCGTATATCACACGGGTTACTAACCTAGTAATAACTAATTGAAAATACATCATTCATATATTGCATCTTGGAACAAGAATACACAGAAGTACAAAAACGTGAATGGATATTTAGTGGGCTGCTTATGGGCCAGAGATCATCCAAAGTTGGACGCAAATTAAAGGAGAATAAAAAAAAAACTGCTGGACATCAGGCGATGAGATATATACACGGCTGAGAATTATTCCATGTATTAACACAAGAGCCGCACATCAACGTTAGACGCAGATAAACATTGGGGACGATCAGAAGGCAGAACCATCAGGGACGAAAGAAAAAGCCGGTTTTGCGGGAATCGTCGGGATCAAGCGGGAAGCTTGGAGAGCAAGGGATTACCGGGTTTTGTTACTCGATTTCATTAGTTCTCTATTTTTTCTTGTTTAGTATCGATGAATTCTTGTTTGAAACTTTGTTTATTTATTTTTAAGATTATGATGCTTGGCTAAACGTTTTAATCGCCTAGACTTTGATGAATGGATTGATATAAAGTTTTTACCTTTTTCGTTATTTGCATGAATATTATGGATTGATTGTGTTTAGTAAAAGGTTTGGTCTATTGATGTGATGTGTATGCGTACTTTAATTTGGTTTATTACTTTCACTTGCTTCGTATGATTCTTGGTGACGGTCTATATCACAGAATAGAGTCGTGCTAGGGTTTAGGATTTTGGTGAGTGTCTAGATCACATAAGAAATCTTAGCTCTTTAGGGTGAAATTGCGCAAATAACCCTAGAAGTAATTGTTAGTGATTCGCTAGATTTTAGTGTTCTACTAGTTCCAATAGCTGGAAGGTGCGGGGCTTTTGATAGGTCTTACCCGGCGAATTGTTTTAGACAGTCCTTGGAAAAGGTTGTGCCTTAGTTGCCCTGTCGGTTTATTAGTCTATCAAGTCAAATTGAGAAACCTAAACTACCCTAGATCTATAATTGGAAAAGAGTAGGTCAATATTAGGGTACTTGCACAATAATTAGACAACTGGAAAGACGTCTAATAACCGGTAGGATTAACGGCCAAGGTAGCGCCATAAGTTTCACCTCGAGAAGGGTTGAGGGGCTTAGTTGGTGTCTTAATAGGTTTAGTATTGAAGAGACACTAGATTAACGACCGGAATCGAATAACCTAGGTGGTTTGAATCTGCATAAAATGGTGGTGTACTCTCTCGTTTGATTCGTTACGACAGTCTATCTTCTCCGATAACTCTGCAAAAAAGAAGCACCGTTAGCCTCGCCAAGGGGAGAAGAGGGTTATCTCCTTGACCCGACTCCGGTGTGAGAATAAGTATGGGTTATGAAGAAGAAGATGTATTTGAGAAGTGTGTGTAACTTGAATTCATACCTGAGTTGTTTCTCATATTTATAACCGGGAGTCTTTTGGGCGGGAAAACCTGTTGGTGAAATGTTGACGGAAGATGCTAACCCCGTAAGCGGTTACATTTCCTTCCGTTACTTTTCTCGATCCGATGTGAGAGCACATGGATCGTTGATTCGATATATGGCTGGGGGTTTGCCACGTGGAAAGTGATCAAGTGGAGATTGCTCTCCAATTGCATGCTATCGGTGTGACCTCAGAGAAGCCTGAGGTATTGCCACGTGTCTAGACGGTTATAACCGTCTTAGTGGTGCACGATTGAAATCCTTCTAGAAGATTACTGCTGTAATCTGGTGTGACTCCTTATCGTGTGGAATTAGCTGAATAAATAAATCCCAAGTCTGGGTAATAATATCCAAGTCTGGATATTACGCGGAGGCGTTTAATATGGGATTTTCATCCTTTGCTTATGGGAGAAGGCCCAAGGATTTATAATTTCCTTTTGGCGCGCAAGTGTTGACTGTTGTTTGTTTCTTGAGCCTTTCCTTTGTGAAACCAGTGCGTGGCCGCGCAAGGTAAAAAGGCTAAAAGGCAAGGTTATGGTATGGTCCTAATGGACCTATTATGAGGTTTTTGGGACCTTACCCCTTCAAGTCCCCCCAGGCTAGTGTTGTACTTATGCAAATAAATGGAGCACTGGACTTATAAGAGGGAAATGCTTTTTGGCGCGAAACCAAGGAATCTTCTATGATAAGATTTTACTTTTTTGATAAAAACTTTTTAAGGGAAATTATGATTTTCCTTTTGTAATCATGTCCTGACATTTGGTGACGTCGGTTTGTAATAAAGAATTGTTTTTTGCAATATTTTTCTTTCCTTCATTGGGATACGTAATGGCGCTTGTCGGGCTTCATTTATGAAGATATGACATTTGTTCCTGTAGCGCCGTTTTGGAAAAGAGATTTGACAGGTGATCATGACCTCTTCTTTTCCCGGAGCCAACTTGCCTATATATACACTTGATGGATCCTTTTATCCTCTTGTTAATTTTGCAAAAAAGAAAATGGAGCGTTCTTACCGTATCCGTCTTTTGTTGGATGCTCTTAGGGTTTATGAGGCTGCTGAAGGCCTCATGCTTCTTGCTAGTTCTCCACCCTTAGTTGCTGTCGGGGCAAAGAATCCGCTCAATCCCGTTTCTCCGGTGGCTTCTGGTCCGGTTGTAAAGCTTTCCGGCATAAAGATGTCGTTGATGATGATATTACTGTGCTGTCTGCTGATAATTTGGTAGCTCACTTTCCAACGATCCAAAAAGGAGGATACCAGGTGGTGTACCAACGTCGGAAGAAACGCCGGTGTGAGCAGGTGATCGTTGTTGACGAAGGCCCTGTTGTTGACTAGGTTAGGTCTGGGAATTGTGCATTCCTCTTTTTGATGTTTATATTGGTTTTGCTACCAAACTTCTTTTTGAAGATCATTGTTGTGAACGGTTGTTTTTGATGTTGTAAATATTTTTAGCTTTGGTACTAAATTTTTTTTTAAGATCATTGCCATGATCTTTTGTTATGAAGTGTTTATGCTACACTTGATAATATGTATATTTTTGATACACTGTTGTGCATGTAAGTTTGTGTTTAGATTACAATATGTTGCATATGTTTAATTGCTTTTAGTAGGTAGAGCGAATAAGAGATGGTATTGTGCTCATGTGTGAACGTTTGTCTAAAAGGCGTGCTAGCTTGCCTTGTTTAGACTGTTCATGAGGTGTACAATGTTTACCATATTGTTTTCGCGCAAACCAAAAGAATTATATGCAATTTGTAATAAACAATAATATGAGGAATACTGTGTTTGTATTGACAAGAGCGCAAGTCTCGTAATACAAAGGATAATAATAAAGAAATACATTGCCTGTATGTTTCCTTTTGCGGACTGGTTTGTTTACATGTAACACCTGCGCAGCTGCTACGCGTTCCAGGTGCGGGGAACTAGTGTCCCATCCAGTCTTTTTAGGGTGTATGCCCCTTTGCCTAAGACTTCACTTATGATGTATGGTCCTTCCCATTTTGGCGCTAATTTGCCTGGTTTTTCCACGTTGGAAACCTCATTGTCGCTCAAGACAAAGTCACCAGGAACAAATGTGCATACGCGAACGCGTGCGTTGTAGTATTTTTCGAGTTTGGATTTGTACCTCGCCTCTGTAATCGCGGTGTTCTCACGCCTTTCTTCTAGGAGGTCTAAATCCAGTCTTCGTTCTTGCTCGTTGTTTTGTCTTTCCATAGCTAGCATGCGCGGTGATGGAAGACCAATTTCCGTTGGGATTACCGCTTCTGATCCATAGACCAAGCTAAATGGGGTTTCTCCAGTGCTGGTCTTTGGCATGGTGCGGTGTGCCCATAAGATGCTGGGGAGCTCATCGACCCATCCTCTGCACGCTGTTCTGAGTCGCGCTTTTATGCCGTCGACGATCTGTTTGTTAACACTCTCTACCTGGCCGTTTGCTTGTGGATGCGCGACGGAGACAAAATTGTGCTCGATCTTCATTTCTTTGAACCATTTCTGAAGATCTTCTGAGGCAAAGTTAGTGCCGTTGTCGGAGATAATGCGCAATGGTAATCCGAATCTGCAAATAATATGTTCCCATATAAATTTGCGAATTACCATTGCCGTTGTTGAGGCTAGTGCCTTGGCTTCGACCCATTTTGTGAAATAGTCAACTGCCACAATAATGAATTTTACTGCGCCTGGCGCATCAGGGAATGGGCCGACTAGATCAATGCCCCACTGCTGAAAGGGCCAGGCGGAGGTGACTGGTACGAGCGGGTTCTTTGGTCGGAGTGTTTTTGGCGCGTGGCGTTGACAGGCTGCGCATCTCCGTAATAATTCTACTGCATCCACATGCATTCCCGGCCAGTAGTATCCCGCGTTCATTATTTTTGCTACGACCATGCGCGGCCCTGCATGTATTCCACATAAACCTTCGTGGATTTCTCTGACCAGGTATTGCGCGTCTGTTTTGTCCACACAGCGTAGTAATGGTCCCATAAATGACTTCCGGTACAGGACGCCATCCGCCATTTCATAATTGATCGCCTTGTGTTGGATTTTTCGAGCTTCTGCCTTTCCTTCCGGGAGCTTTCCGTGTAGTAGGTATAATATGATCGGAGACATCCAGGATGGATTTCCGACTTCTATAACGTTTACTTGTTTGAGATGTACGGAAGGATTGGACAGTACCTCAATACGCACTTCTTTGGCTAAGTGCTTGAAGCTTGTAGCAGCCAATTTGCTGAGCGCATCTGCGTGCTTGTTTTCACTTCTGTTTATATGATTAACCTTGAACGTCTGGAATTGGCTGATTAACATACTCGCTTGTTGAATGTATAATGCCATAGCTTCTCCCCTTGCGTCATAGTGGCCATTGACTTGTTCAGCCACCAGTTTTGAATCGACGTTGGCTTCAAGGTTTCTGGCTCCCATTTTGAGTGCTAGGCGGAGACCCGCCAAAAATGCTTCATATTCAGCTTCGTTGTTTGTGCTCCGGAAATCCAAACGTATGGCATATGTAAGTTCGTGGTTATCAGGACTGACTAATCGAAGTCCTGCGCCGGCTCCATCGTCATTGGAAGCTCCATCTGTATGCAGAGTCCAGACTCTATCGTCAAAAACAGGAGTAGGGTTCTGGACTGCCTCACATTCTTGAACTTTGTCGATGGGAACTTCTGTGGCAAAGTCCGCTAGAACTTGTCCTTTGATTGCTGGTCTTGGTCTGTACAGGAGATTGTATCCTCCCAGCTCAATGGCCCACTTAGCCAATCTTCCCGCTACGTCGGGTTTGGATAAGATTTGACCTAATTGGTAATTTGTGAGAACTGTGATGACGTGGCCCGAGAAGTATCGACGTAGGCGTCGTGATGCATGTACTAGTGCTAGGACTAGCTTTTCTATCATTGAGTAACGAGTTTTCGGGCCAGTGAGCATCTTACTTATATAGTAAATTGGCTCTTAACCTTGTGGTTGTGGGTTCGAGCCCCACGGTGGGCGCCAATGAAGAGACACTAGATTAACGACCGGAATCGAATAACCTAGGTGGTTTGAATCTGCATAAAATGGTGGTGTTCTCTCTCATTTGATTCGTTACGACAGTCTATCTTCTCCGATAACTCTGCAAAAAAGAAGCACCGTTAGCCTCGCCAAGGGGAGAAGAGGGTTCTCTCCTTGACCCGACTCCGGTGTGAGAATAAGTATGGGTTATGAAGAAGAAGATGTATTTGAGAAGTGTGTGTAACTTGAATTCATACCTGAGTTGTTTCTCATATTTATAACCGGGAGTCTTTTGGGCGGGAAAACCTGTTGGTGAAATGTTGACGGAAGATGCTAACCCCGTAAGCGGTTACATTTCCTTCCGTTACTTTTCTCGATCCGATGTGAGAGCACACGGATCGCTGATTCGATCTATGGCTGGGGGTTTGCCACGTGGAAAGTGATCAAGTGGAGATTGCTCTCCAATTGCATGCTATCGGTGTGACCTCAGAGAAGCCTGAGGTATTGCCACGTGTCTAGACGGTTATAACCGTCTTAGTGGTGCACGATTGAAATCCTTCTAGAAGATTACTGCTGTAATCTGGTGTGACTCCTTATCGTGTGGAATCAGTTGAATAAATAAATCCCAAGTCCGGGTAATAATATCCAAGTCTGGATATTACGCGGAGGCGTTTAATATGGGATTTTCATCCTTTGCTTATGGGAGAAGGCGCAAGGATTTATAATTTCCTTTTGGCGCGCAAGTGTTGACTGTTGTTTGTTTCTTGAGCCTTTCCTTTGTGAAACCTGTGCGCGGCCGCGCAATGTAAAAAGGCTAAAAGGCAAGGTTGTGGTATGGTCCTAATGGACCTATTATGAGGTTTTTGGGACCTTACCCCTTCAAGTATCATAAGATCCCGGTTCCATAAATCATGCGATTAACTTGATCGGTAATTCTTAAAATCAATCCAGGATTCTAGTCTAGGTGGTCTCGTTCATCATATAAGAAAAGCCTACGTCTTCTTTCGTATTCCTGTAGTTTTAGTTTAATAATTAGTTTAAATAGATTTCCTTATATTTTCCGTAACCCCCCCCCCCCCAACCAATTAAACAGTTAGAGTCTGTGTCAGTCTAGGTCTAGATATGTAACACCTCGTAAAATCATACCCAATAAAATAAAAACACGTGTCATGTAAGGCAAACGTGTTATAAACCCGGATCAAGTTAAAAGATGTATGGTGGGATTTAAAAGTGTCGATATGTTAATTAATACCTCTGAACGACCTATTTATAAACCCCAAACCTTAATGTGTTTTATAAACATCTGATATATATATATTCAAATCCGGTTATCCTTAGTGGTAATTAATTTAAATCTCAAAGAAATGGATTCTATTAGTGTTTATGACAAATTTTACATTCAAGACCTTTTTCAAAAGAATCCAAGGCAACATAAGTGCATGGCAACACTCTCAAGGGCATGCAATGCCTGATTCATAGTCCCCTCCTACTGATAATGGCCGAAGATTCGAGTTATAAAAGATTGCATGGTCAAAGCTTAAAAGTTTACAAGTTTTTGTCTTTTGACCATCGGTTACGGACCGTATGAGGTTCAGCTTACGGTCCGCAAGGACTGCAACTGGGCGATTCAATTCAAGGTTGGTTACGGACCGCATCCGTCTGGACTTACGGTCCGTAAGAGGTGAATACGGACCGCAAGGTTCTTTCTTACGGTCCGTAAGACTGTCGCTGGCAGTTAAAAATTGGCAGTTGCCTGTTATAACCGGTTACACTGCCTTAGTTGCATGGGTTTCGAAATACAGGAGTTGGGCCAATGGTTTTACATGCATAGGGACACATGGGATCATTTGGAAACAATTGTAGGCTTTGTTGTAATGATCTCATGAGATTTAAGGTCCTATATAAGAAACTTGAAGTTGCAACATTTGGACTTGCCATTTCAAAAATTTTTCAAGCTGATCTCTGGAGCTTCTCTGGTCTTCAACAAGTTTCCTTAGGACCCATAACCATGCTTAGGACCTTTGTAAGTGTCCTTAACTTCCTAATTTCAGTTCTAACTAGCTTAATGACCATAAGTCAAACTTATTGTAATTAAGGTTTGACTTCGTGATTAATCACTAATGGTCCAGTCATTAGTTAAATTAAAGGTAGTTATAAGTGGGTAATTATGTAGGTAATAAAACCCTAAGAGGGCACCTACTGATTATCACCCTAGCTTGGTCAAATGTCGGGTCAAACCTAATACTAAAAAGTCAACAGAAAGCTAATTGTCGAATAAACACATAATTAGCAAGGTAGGAGCTATGGAACCTGTTTAAACACTAAAATAACTTGGTAATTAATGTAAGAACATGTTTAGACATGTTCAACCTGACAATTTCTGAGTTAGACCCGGTTCGCAACCGAAAGTCGCAAAAGTTGACTTTTACCTTGACTTTCAGTTCTGACCCAATGTAGCATATTTTAGAAATGCCTTAGAGCTCTATTAGGACCAGGTTATAGATTAGTGTAACCCTCTGGGGTTATACAACTTGGTTCATTAGTTATTTGATTCATGTGCATGTTTCCGTTATATGCCTAAATGTTGACCATAATGCCCTTTTGACCTTAAAACGAGATTTTGAAAATGTGAGAGGACAAAAAACTTTATTACTGATTTATAAACTTGTCCTAAAAATTTGACATTAGTTTGAGGTCTAGATTAAGAGTTATGCTCAATATCGTAATTAAGAAGCTTTTTATTAATTAAACGACGTAATTAGCATAAAGCCTATCTAAACCCAAATTTTGACACCAAAATTTTTACCCACTGATGTAATATAATATTTTGGGATCTTTGAATATTTTTATTTATTTTTAAGCTGAGCATAACATAGGGTTCTTACTTTAATTCGGTAATTGTCGGTTATGCCATTTTCTTGAATAAAATGAGTTTTACATAATATTTTGATACCAAACTTTTTGCTACTGATTTTATATGATAAATAAAATATTTTGAACTTTATAAACTGATCAAAAACTCAGATTTCCTATTTAAACCCGAAAATCGCTTAAAACCGACTTTTACGCGTTTTAAGCGCATAGTATGGGTTAAAACTATTTTTAACATACAAGACTTGATACCTACTGATGTTTTAAGTAAATTTTTATAATTAAATAGTAAGCTATAGTTTTAAACTCAGATTTCCAGATTTGACCTTTAAAGCTTATGTGAAGTTACCAAAATGCCCCTACGGTGCATAGTTTGGTTATAAAAGATAAATTTCACATATATGCAATACCCTACTGTTATGACTTATAAAAATAAATATTTTTACTGATTATATCAGACCTGAAACTCAGATTAGTATTTAAACTCTTTTATAACCTTTAAAATGACCAAAATACCCATACGGGGCATAATTTGAGTTTAAATCCATTTTGGGCATAATGGAAGGTATCTTACTGATATCACAACATATTTAAGGCATATTAACTTAGGAAACCTGTTCATGACTCATTTGGTTACCCGTTACGCATTTTTAGCGTTCGGTACGGTCTATGTAACTAGTTTGCATAAATTAGCCGAAACGGGTCAAACCTTATCATTTTTATCTCAAAATCCAGAATGTGTTTAGTTTACCCATATTATACAATTATACAAACTTGTCGGGTCTAAACCACATTCTAATCCGGTCTTCGCCTAATCATGCGTTTGAACCGTATATCTTCCTTTAAAACTAACCGGTCTAAGTTTAGGCTTAATTAAGACCCATTAGGAATCTAATAGGTTATTAAAACCTTCGTTCCAGATTAGGAGACCAGTAAAAGATACTTGCACTCACTGATTGTGAGATATACTTGCTCAGGTAAATACTTTTAACTTATTTTCCCTTATACGGGCTTGGGGTACGGTATATAAAATACCGCTTGGTCGGGCATTGAATTTTTAATCATATGAAGGTTAATTTATTGAGATGATCCGTTTAATCTGTTTTGTTTATTCTAAGCCTTTGGGGGGGGGGGGGGGGTTAATGACCATGTCCCGGATATCCTTGGCATCATTAATTGAAATGGCCACGACCTAATGCACGGGGTGTAGGCATACACCTGCCAGTGCGAGTATAAAAAGATATAACCGCCATTCGAAAATAACTCGTCGCGGGACTATATCATGTGGTGTGTCTATTAATCTTTAACCCGGTTTTCAACCCGGACTACTAAACGCATAATAAACATGAAATTATTTAACAAGTTTATATATAAATAATTATCCCAAGTTATAAAAGAATATTTTGTGCCTTGTGCATTCAAAACAATTTCTTAAACATTTTCAAAATGAGTCAGTTAATTGTATTTACCAGTGTAAACTGACGTATTTTCCAAAAAGGCTAAGTGCAGGTACTACACGGAATAGGGTGGCTACTCCTAGCACCAATAAGAAGTCTTGCAAGCTTAGATGTTATTAAATCTATTGAACAATGATACTTTGAACTTTGATCCGCCTGTGGATCCTTACAACCGTTTTGTAATACACTTGATATTACTTTTTATTCGGTTTGTAATGAAATTATCTTTCGACTTCCGCTGTGTATTAAACTGTGATAATATAAATTGTCTATGATATCAACTACGTCACAATACTCCCCACCGGGCCCACCGGTAATACGTGGAAATATCGGGGTGTGACAAGATAGATTCTAATTAGCGTAGTTAAAGAGTCTCGTGGGTTCAATACTCAGACTTACTGTTGCTATACTGCATTGATCGGTACACTTGCCGGTTGCGTGGTTTAGTTTTAGATCGAGTTTAAGTTTATAATTTTAAAGCTTAGAATGTCTAGATTAGGTTAATTTTAGTAGTTTTTATTTAACCACATTTTGACACATCAATTCTCACAAGTGCGCACAAGTAAAAAACCTCAAGTCTGAATTTATTTCCCAAGTGTGACTGCACACAAGATCATCAATAACTTCAGAGAATCAAAAACCCGGAGAATTTGAAAGAAAACTTTAGATCTGACACAATCTGAGCAAAATATCAACAATCAAATCAACCACAAACACTCACAACTAAACCCTAATCACCATCCATGATGAAAAATCAAGAAACACATGAAGAATCCATGAAAAACATGAGAAAAGTATGAGGAAAACCCTAGAAATTTGAAAACCCACTAGAACGAACAAAACCAAATGAAATCTAACCTCCAACATGAAGTCTACAGCGGTAAGAGCACTCTGTATATAGAGCCTGCTATGATACCACTTGTAAGGTCGTCTTCATTCAACGAACACACGAACCAGACCGATCGAACACACACGCGATGTGAGGAAACCACCGCGTGCCACGTACCACAACGTAGAGCTCGTATAGAAGGTGTAGAAGATGAGAGAATCGTGAATACACAAAGTATGCACAATCAACAATCACACAGATTGAATAAAGACCACAAAGTTAGGGTTTTTTTTTGCATAAGAGGTTTTCTCAAAATTTCATTGTTTCATTGAATGTCTCAGTTGCCTGATGCGTACAAGACACTAAGAATATATGCACACCTAAGTTCGCACCACATTACAATGAAACCCTTAGTACTTAATAAATAAGTACTCACCACTAAAAGGAAACACAAGTTTGCACACTAAGTTCTCACCATATAAAACCACAAGTTCTCACCACAAGTTCTCACCATATAAAACCACAAGTTCTCACCACAAGTTCTCACCATATAAACCACAAGTTCTCACCATATAAAACCACAAGTTCTCACCATATAAACCACAAGTTCTGATGAGAGATAAATGCACAAGTTCTCATGAGACACTTTCACATATTTGCAAGATAAGTCCTTCAATGTTGAAACTTCAGCAATATCCAACATTTATCAAACTTTGGTGCACTTACATCATCTTGATTATCACCACCATTATCATCGTCACCTGAATCACCGTAATCTAGTAATTCTTCATCCTCTGTCTCATCATCTTCAATATCAGGTTTGTTCTTTGGACCGTACAAAGCATCCGTGATTTCCTTATCTTGTGTAGTTAGCTTAGGCTCAAATGGTTTCTCAGCTTCCGGTTCAGGTTCAGTCATAATTGTGGTTTCAGGAATACCATCAACTAGCTTCTTGCCTTGAGCTTTGCTTGCAGCAGCATCTTTTTCAAGCACGATTTCAGTCAGTTGGCCTTTCATTACCTTCACTTCGTTATCAAAACTAAAACCTAGTTTTTCTTCCAACACTTGAAGTAATCTCTATATTTCAACATCATACTAGCTTGGACATGTCGCCTCGCTTCATGTTCATCAATCTTCACTTGCTGCTCTTCGTTCTGCTTTCTTAACCTCTCATTCTCTGTGAATACAACACATAACACGTAGCAGCACATCTGCCACCATAAATATAATCCATTATAAATTACAGCACCGCCCCTATAAATAAGAAACCTAAACCGCCACTTTCAACAAACACAAACATCTCTCCAGTAGCAGTAACAAGATGGCAGTTGGAATCCCGATATCCTGATATTTGGTATGGAAAAAAATCCCCTCACAAATCGGTCTATATTTTAAATTTAAATACATTACCGAAAACCGTATTGCTTGAGGCATTATCAAAAGGTATAGAAAAAACCTTTCGTTCCAATTTGTATAAGTTTTAATAACTTTGTCGATCACATTAAATATATTTTCACCGGTGTGAGGGCAATCAAATAATTGAAACCCAATTGTGCGTTTTGTCATTTGCCACGTCTTTGGTTCAATCCAATGGGTGGTGACTCAAATATACGAGTCGGATGAACCTTGTGGTGTGGACCAAACGCCGCTAGTTAAGTTAACACCGGTTATTAAGTTTTCAAAATAAGAAATTAATTCAAGTTTAGCCTTATTCCATAATTTTAAACACTCCCTCCTAAGAGTAACACAACTTACATGGGTGTATGTAGAGTTCTTTGAACCAACTTTCTACAGCGCTGCTTGGTGAAATTGTTGAACGACAAGCTTTCTTGGATTACAGAATTTTCCATTTCCTCCCTAGCAAAATCCAAATTGTAGGCGAACAAAGTAGCGCCTTCACTTGCCATCGAAGTTTGACCACTAGCGGGTTGTTGTTTAAAGCCTTGCAATATGGTTTGTCGATGTGTTGTTTGAAGGTGGAGTTTGCGCCTTCGGCGTAAAAGCCTTGACAATAATGGCACCGCGCTTTTGGTAACATTTGCCAACTCACATAAATCGAAATGTGACCAAACACCAGGGTTTCGCTTAGTTGGAATAACACGAACTACCGCGTCAGTTGAAGATTCCTAAACATTGACTGAATCGTGAGCACTAGATGTTGCCATAGAAGCTTTTTTTAGATAACCGAATAAGAAAGTGAGTATTTTGAGAGTTTTTGGAGATTATAGAGTGGTGTGATTGAACCTAAACACCCACTACCCTTTTATACTAGTATGGAGATGGAAGTAGGGCCCAAAAACAAAAAAAAAAAACGCCTAGTTTTTGAGCCAAACGGTCATATGACCGTTACTGTAACTGTTTGTACGCACTGGTTTTTTTGCCGGCTAAAAAATGGTTTTTATAACATTAAATGTTACAAAACTGGTTTTTCCTAGCTCCAGTTTTAAAACCAACTTTTTAAGCGAACATCAAGAATCGAACCACAAACCGGTGAAGTTAGTTAAAAACCGAACCGGTTATAAAGAGCACTGGTTCTGGTTCTGGTTCTGGTTTGAAACCGATTTTTTTTGTACACGTCTACTTGTAGTAGAGAAAGTGAACTCATTACGAGTGTGGATTTGTAGAAGACGAAGAGTGTAAAGTCCATCGCTCAAATGGACCCGTGAAATGAAATTCAAAGAAAACATTGTTATCTAAGCAAAACTTCTCGACGACTAGAGTATTCTTTTTAATTTCAGGAACATAAAGAATGTTAGATACATAAAGGATTTGAGTAAAGAGTGAACTTTTAAAGAACTAATATGAAGAATATGTAGTCCTTTACCAATACCAACATGAAGGAAGTCACTACCATGATTCACCTCATAATGGTCAAAACTTACCAAATTTGGTGTCACGTGAATGTTTGCTCCTGTATTTGGGTACCATGTGAAACATGTTGGTGAACATGGTTGAGATTGTACATCTGCATAGTTAGCATGTAGACGAATGTGGATAGTTGATGGATCATGTTTGGGCATTTTGAAGGAATATTATCGATTCAATTTATGTTGCAAGATCCATAGTCTGTATTTCGTGTTAAAGCTCAAAAGAAATGATTATGGATATTTCGGTGACCACAACCTATGTTGTCAGTGTAGAGCGTAGAGCTGATGTTGTTGTAGCCACCATGATAGGACCCATGTCTAGTACTGCAGCACCGATTGTTGGGAGGATAATCACTGTAGAAAGATCAAGGCGGCTTAGGGGGAACTGAAAGGCTTGGCACGACTTGATAACCAAGCTGTGTGGCCATTTTTGTAGAGCTAGAAGTTGTTGTGGGGGCTAAGAAAGCTTAGTAGAAACAAAGGAATTAGTTGTGGAATGTTGTGGAAGCTTTGTCACCATGTAGTCATGGTCACTTAGAAGATCATAAAGCTCGTTGAATGCTAGAGTAGATGATCGAGCACGGAGACTAGATTTAAAGCCAATGAATTCCTCATGAATACCATAGATACCATATAGAACAAGGTTATTGTCCTGAATTGGCTCGCCAATGTTGGCTAGATCACTAGCATACCCATATGCATGGCATATACAAGTGACGAGTGTCTCATCCACTTTTATTCGAAGCTTAAGATGTTATATCTTAAGTATGTACCCTTAAGAAGCATTGTGTGTGTTGGGTATCAGTGTACCATTAACAATCAGCTAAACAGCTAAACAGTTGACTAACGGTGGGTTGCAAGGTGTAGTGGAATGGCCACCACAGGGTGTTATTTGGCAAAAAATGGACAATAGGATGTTAGGTTGCAATCGGTACCAAACCACAGGGTTGCAAATTATACTTTACTCTCCGATTAATTGGAGGAAGAAGCATAAGAAAAAGAGTTGAATGGGGAGCCCGACGATAACTTAATGGTTATATAATTTAATATTATTACTTAACTTGTAATTAGTTTCAATATCGGGTGATAATTTTATTTTGGGAACAAATTTATATTGAAATATATCTATACAACCTAATAAAAGTCATAAGTAGGGGACACATGTCCACCTATTAGGGCCTCAATTTCTCATTTTCCCGCCAAAACTAGCATCCTTGATTTCCCTGTGGTGAAGGGTCACGCGGGATCCATTCACATTCATTCGGGTCAAATTGGTTCTCATATATAAACACATAACCCGGCTTACTCCTCACTTTTTCATCTCGAATTAGAGTTCTCAAGTCTCTCTCCCTCTGCTCTCTAACACTGTGTTCCAGAGTTTACTAACGGAAGGAAAGGAAAGAAAACAAAAAGAAAGTAAAAATATTTTGTGTTCCAGAGTTTCATTTAAGGAAGGAAAAGAAAGGAAAATAAAACATGTCGTGTTCCCGAGTTTCATTTAAGGAAGGAAAAGAAAGGAAATGACGGGAAAGCTAGGCTAAATTCTTTAATTTTTCTTTCCTTCCGATTTGGGAGGAAACGGTGGGAAAGTCATCTTTTTTTTTTCTTTCTCGTTCTTTCCTTTCTCACTTTTGCTTTCTTTTCTTATCCTTCGTTAAGTTAACTCGGGAACAGAGCGTAAGACTCTTCATAGATGTGCGTATAATCCATCCGACTCAAGGTTAGATACTCCATATTGGAATTATAAAATCAAGATGTTTATCACTGATTTGTTTTTCATTCTTCATGACCTAGGGTTTGACGTCTTCGACCTGTTTACTTCTTTTAATGTCATCAACAAGAAGGTATGATTCCGATGTTCAGTGATTATTCAGATTAGTATGTTCATTTGAAAAACATCCATACCCTAACCTATTTTTTATCTTCTCTAGCAAGATATCCACACCCACTGAACTTGGTTCGTTCACATAATCAATAGATCGTTCAACATCTTCTCAAGGTTAGATTACAGTTTTTTAGTATTTGTTTTCTTTATGGTTTTGATTTGATACACTAATTTATAAGTTTTTTCATATGGGTCATTCATTTTCAGATGTATTCAGTAGTCTTTAGTTGATTTGATACCTAATTATTCTTGAATCTGATTATTTCATCTTGAATTTGTAACACCGATTGTTGCCTTGACTTTGTGGAGGAGGGGTCGTATGGTGAAACTGGTGGTTGAAGAGGATGCTGATATGGATTATGTGTGGAAGGCTACTAAGTATTTTAGGTATTGCATTTTTTTTTAGTTCTTGCAATTTGTGATTATTGCGAGTAGAAATGGTATTGTCTTCTAATTCTAAATCTTTTTAGCTCTTCCAGTGACTACTGTGTGGAAGGCTTTCACGGATTTTAGGTATTGCATCTTTTTAGTTCTTGCACATTGTGATTACTGTTCAAATCTATGGTGGTTGATGATGATGAGTATTGTTTGTGGTTGTTGTGCTAGGGTTGATGGAGGTATCTTTTTTGTCGGATCATATCGAAGATTAAGGGGTGGTAACTTCTATGGCAACACCTTCGGTGGCAGTTAATGGAGGTATCATTTTTGTCAATCGTTGTTTAAAATCACTGTTTTTTATCATTTGATTAATTTTTTTGGCAAAATTTTACATCTTTATTCGTTTAACTTGATTGGTTAACTGAAACTAGCTTCTTGTGGTTTTTATTGAATTATTAGATAAAATTTTTGAATGATTGTGAGTGGAATCCATCTTGGGAGTTTAGTTGAATAATGCATGTTTAGTGTTTGATGAAATTCCTTTGATAGACATTTGTTTTATTTATTAGGTTTTGTCAATCTTTCTTTGAGTTCATCATTTTTGATCACTTGATTGATGTTTATCGTGAATGTTTAAATCTTTATTCATTTAACTTGATCAGTTTACTGAAAGTAGATTTTTTTGTGGTTTTATTGAGTTATTAGATAAAAATTTTGATTAAAGATTTGAAGGAGTTTAGATGTTTAGTGCGTATTAACTGTTTGATGAAATTCATCAGAGACACATTTGTTATAATTTATTGGGTTTAATACATCTAAATAGTGATGGATGATCTTATGATTGATACAAATATATTGGAGGATAGTTCGGATATGTGTCCATGGTGATGATAATATCCGGTCAGCGGATGGTTGGTGGAGTTATCACCGGCCGTCGGAGCATTGGTGATTGTCGACGCATGCGATGAATTTTAATGCGCCGATGTCTATTGTCGGCTGTGAAGGCGATATCCAGCCGACGGATGTTGGTGGAGTTAGCATTGGTGATTGTCGACCATAGTTGTTAATGCGCTCGCCTAGGCGAGAAAACTGCGCTTAATTTTTTTTTTAGTTTCTCACCTCTCGTCTGGGCTTTAATGAAGGTTAAATGCAAAAACTAGCCCACGCGTGCCTGGGGTTTTCGGAGCTGCATTCGTGTCCGCAGGACGTGCGGGCATGCACGAGTTCAATTAAATTTCAATTCAGAAACTCATTTTTTGCACCCCCCCTGCGCGCGGGTAGGACTTGTGGTAAAACATGTCATAAAGCTACAATGGAGTAGTAAAGACTTTACTTTATAAACAACCACTCACTTTGTCCCCACACCGATGTGGGACAAAGTATTTACCAGCTTTTGAGACTTTCATTCACACACCCAACATATAAGTCCTTTGCTACTAACTATTAGTTTTTTGTTAAATATACATGTAAAATAACATATACACAAGGGTATTTTGATGTAATATACATATAAAAATTTTCAAAAATCTTTTTTCTAGTGTAATCGCTATTTATAAAATAGCCGTCGCTATTTGTCGCTATTCGCTACGTAGCCTAGCCATACCTTGTCGCTATTTGTCGCTATTCGCTATCGACAACTATGGAACAGCTCAGCGTAAAAACTGAAAAAACTGGCTGACGCAGGCCCGGGTTTTCGGAGCTGCATTCGTGTCCGCAGGACGTGCGGGCACGCACGAGTTCAACCATATAAAATAGCATATATACAAGGGTATTTTGATGTAATATACATATAAAAATTTTCAAAATTCTTTTTCTAGTGTAATCGCTATTTATAAAATAGCCATCGCTATTTGCTACGTAGCCTATAGGTGCCTTGTCGCTATTCGCTATCGACAACTATGGTTTTGAAAATTTGGATTTGAAACTTTTGTTTTTTTGGTTAATGTTTTGAATGATTTGCTTTTATATGATGAATTTGGTACTTTGGTTTTATTTTAAGATATATTTTTATATAATTATGTTACTTGCGCTTTTTTTTTCGGGCCCCCGCTTTTTTTGCGCTTCTCGCCTAGTCCCCAGGCCCAACAAATCGCCTTGAGTGCGCCTAGTGCCTTTAAAAACTATGTTGTCGACGCATGCGATGGATTTTTATGCGTCGATGTTGATTGTCAGCTGATGGTAAACTGCAACAGTGGTTTCGTGAAGGCCTTGCTGATAAGTTTCCCTCAATGCTGTATATTTATTTCACTTTCATATCGCGTGCGCACTCTGATTTTTTTAAAACCCAAAAGCCAATGCGTGATGCGCGCGTCTCATGTATGTGAAGCATTCGCTATTAAAATTTTTATGATTTTAATGTAATTTTATTATATAAATTTGTGTTTTTTAGTAGTGTTAATTTTAATATTTTAATTTGCTGTAAAAAATAAAAAATTCGGGTTGAACGGGTCGGATTCGGGTCAGTATGCGAATATTCGGGTTCGGGTTCATATGTATGGCACGATTTTCGGGTTCGGGTCGGGTTCGGGTTCGTCTAAAGTTTTCGGGTTCGGGTCGGGTTGAACCCGCCAACCCACAAACACGACCCGTTTAGCACCCCTATTTAGATTACGGGCATCTAAGGTTGGTTTTTCACGCCTTGGAGGAGCGTAAACAGTTTATTGATAACGCACAACACCTCTGTCATGCTTTACCTTGCATGACACCATGTTACGGTTGGTTCGAGACGGTTTACTATTGGGTGGGCCTGAAAATGTACGATCTGGTGGTGGGACGACATTTACTGCATCTTTCTAGGTATTATTCCGCACAAGAATCTTCTGATCTCTTCCCTATGCTTGCACAAAAGGGTAATGATAGAAGCTTGAAAGGAACAGTGGTCTATTATGACGGCCAGATGAACGATTCACGTGTTAACGTTAGCTTAGCTGGTGCAGCTGTACTTAATCATGCGGAAGTTGTGTCGTTGAAGGAAGAGGGTACGGGACGGATTAAGGGTGCACGAATACGTGACAACCTAGCAGGTAAAAAATGCAATAGTTATATTTAATTGTTTCAAATCATTACGTATTAATCGTTGGTTTGGGTATTGTTATCTTAACAGTTCAAACGGAAAAAGTAGCCTAAAAAAGAACGAGTAAAGTACACGAATGGTCCCTATGGTTTACCAAGATTTTGGATTTAGTCCCTATCTTTTCAAAAGTACACGGATGGTCCCTGTGCTTTACCAAGATTTTTCATTTGGTCCCTAGCTTTTCGAAAGTACACGGATGGTCCACGTGGTTTGATTTTGTAACGCCTTTAGTCCCGAGCTAACAAATCTAAAGGTTTCAGCAGGTCGAAGTTAGGGACTAAATGCGTTACAATGTGCAAAGTGCAAACCACAGGGACCATCCAAGTACTTTTAGGCAAAGTTGGGGACTAAATGTGTTACAAAGTGCAAGCCACAGAGACCATCCGTGTACTTTTGGAAAGATAGGGACCAAATCCAAAATATTGATAAACCACATGCACTATCTGTGTACTCTACTAAAAAAGAACAGTAGAACCAATCAAAAGAGGCCCAAAGCGTATTTCTAATGTGTACATCTTAAATTGCTTTATTAAAAAAAAATTATCATATTAAAAAGAGTTTGCAGGTTAACGTACTGTACTGGTACCAAGCCATTCATCTTGACGTCAATATTTTACTCTCAATCTATTTACACTCTCTTCTTCTCAGGTACGTATTCACACGTGTTCCAAATCTCATGTAATTTTCAATATTCGCTAATTGCCTACTTTGTTGTTTTGTCCGTTGACAATTTTTGGTTGATTACAAATGAGAATCGAGAAATTTGTATTTGGATCGTTTACACAATTATCAAGTTGTTCTTACCATTCTAATGATTTTAAAGCACTTTTGAACATTGAAAGCAACTTATTGGACTTGGTGCTGAGAGGTAGTATTCACTTTTCACATATTTACTCATAGACCTATAATTGATTTCATATAAAGGAATGAGCTAATTTTGTGCACCAAACACAACATACATTTGTTCAGAAATAAACAAAGTTGCACTGTTTTTCACTTTAATTCTGATTTAATGTATTTTGTTATTCCACATACATGGCCAAACATTTAAATATGTGATTAGGATGCATACGATTGCAGCATCTAACCACTGAAGAACCAGCACCGTTCTGCCACAAATCGAGCACCGTTCTACTAGAAATCGATGTTGGTGACATAACACCACAACACTTCAAGCCACGCGATGGTTTTCGTCTATTAGGGATCCAACGGGTACCTTTAGGTGACCCAGATGGCTAATACTAGAATTGAGGTATATAGGGATCCTTTTTTTTAAGGGACTGTTGAATAGTTGAATGGAAAATGGTTTTTTTGATGGTGTACGTTTGGTGAACAATTTGGGGACAATTGCAATAACCGGAACAAAGGGATTCATGGATGCGCTTCAGGCAGAGGCAGGGGCTGGTGTAAGCATGACTGAAAAGGTCATTGTTACTACAAAACACAATGACGATCAGCAATACATCTGTAAGTCCCAACCTGGTGGTTCATTCATCGTTACTAGGGATGTTAACGTGACGCCACTTGGTAGAAGAACCAAATCATTGTCTTCCTCAAGGAGTATCAGGTAACTGTGTATTAAAGTCATTCTTATGTGTCCCTGTTTGTGAGACGCATACAAAATTATTTACCAACTTTTGTTGGATTTTTCTCTATGCAAACGGAGTACTTGGAAGAAAGGAGAATTAAGGACCTGGTGAAGAAGCATTCGGAGTTCATCTATCCCATCTATTTATGGACCGAAAAAACAACCAAGAAAGATCTCAGTGATGGTGCCTAGGGCTGTAAACGAACCGAACGAACACGAACGAGGCCTTGTTCGTGTTCGTTCGTTAAGGAAATAAATGTGTTCACGAACGGTTCATGAACACTTACCGAACGAGATTTTATGTTCGTGTTCGTTCATTAAGGAAATGAGCGTGTTCACGAACGGTTCACGAACACAAGCGAACTCAAATAAATTTGGCAAACGCAATGAAGGATAAACGTGGATGGCCCAGATAGTAGCATTAGAACTTGAATCCTTTATTGTGGAACGGAGGTAGATCATATTCGTCGATGTAAATAATGAGAAAAGAAAGGGAAATGGTGCATAAACAAGGTGAAAGAGGGTTTCCTAGTGTAATTGTTAGGGTAATGATATAAATAAAAGTTTAATAGTATAAAAATTATAGATAAAATATATGAAAGTATAAAAATCTTTAATTAAAACACGAACATACGAACATAAACGAACGCAAATGAACGAATGTTCACGAACACCTTACCGAATGTTCACGAACACAATTGAACGAACGAGACCTTTGTTCATGTTCGTTCATTTAACTAATCGAACGGAATTTCTTGTTCATGTTCGTTCGTTTATTAAACGAACGAACATAAACGAACTTCCAGCCAAACGGTTCACGAACTGTTCGCTGAACGTTCGGTTCGTTTACAGCCCTAGTGGTGCCAATGAAGTACGCTTTTGTTTTCATTTTAGTTTTTGTTTGTGTTCATCCACTTCTGTGTTAATCTCCCAATTTTATTTTGATTTTTCTTTGTTTATACAGACTGATGATATATTTTCACTATGAGCGGCGTGTGTAATCATTCCATCGCTAAACGAGACAACGACGAAGTAAGCGTCTTTGATAGAAAGGTTTTAAAAACGAATCTTTAATTGTTTATCATGTTGTGTGTAATTCTTGAGTGGATAATGTTTATTCGGTTGTTTATTAAGTTAACGTGTTTTTGTTGATCTTCTTCAAATGGCATCAAATGGACATGTTCAGAATTGATATTACATTTTTTTTTCACTGGCACATTAATCTTTGACATGACCTGTAACTCTGTTTTTTTTTCTATAAGAATCAATAAAGCCAGAAAGCAAAAAGAAAAAATATAAAATCGACAACCTTGGTTCCTGGACTAAAGGTAACAACAAAGGTTAGTCTTGATTGTATCCTCAATCATATATGTGTTTTTTTATTTTAAGTGTTTTAGTTGTTGGTTAAACACTGTAGTAAACTATGTAGATTTGGAATTTCAAAGCGGTTGTGGATGATGTGAAGAAGAATCCGGCAACAGCGACGGAGGGTGTCATGATTAGGAGACGGTTGTAGTTGATGATGTGTAATAATATGTTTATGGTTATGTTTTATAGGAGGTTTGAGAGTGAGGATGGTCCATTGTTTGTGAAGTTGAAGGTGTTGAATGGCGAACAGAGTTGATTGGCGCAAAGTCTGAAGTATAATTATTGCGATTTTATTCCAATTTTAAGGCCGTATTTGAAAGGTTAGTTGAAGCTTTTTAATGAGGTTAAGGAAAAGATGTTTTAGTTGTTTAAGGATTATTTGTTGATGAAAGGAAGTAAGTGATTTGATAAAATTGGTTGTTATGTTTATGTTTATGATGATTGTTATTATTATTGTTAACTCATTGAATAATTTGTTATGAATAGTATTTTGTTTGTAAATTAAATTAAGAGCTTGTGAGATGCAGCTAAACCTTGGATGCTTTTGTTTTATTGTATCCCCATCTAGAATGCTTTTGTTTTAAATGTATTTTTATATATATGTTGCTAATAAATTTTTTGTTCATGTATTTTGTTTACTATAGGTACGGTGTTGTTGGATGGCATGACATAACTGAAGCCGAACATATTTCGTTAAGAGATTATTGTTTTTTCAATGGGTCTAAAACGAATACGAGGTTATTGGTTACGAAACTCCTGCTAGAAGAAGTATTACAGTAATAGGCTTTCAATTTATATGTTAAACAAGAAAAACGTATTTCTTTCATTTATTTATCTTTTCGATTTTGTTACATATATAGTTCGATGCTTCGTTTTATTTTAATATTCATCCTCAGATTTTCATAAGAAGTTCACCCGTATACTTTCTTTATGATCAATAATGTATTTTCTTTTCTAAAAGTAAGAAACACATCTTTTGTCAACACCGCGAAATTCGCGGGTATTAGCACTAGTATTAAAATAAACACCATGTATGGTTAGTGGTGCACAAATCGGGTTTTCGGGTAGGACCGGGTTCGGGTAGGATCGGGTTTCGGGTAGGACCGGGTTTTAAAAAATCGGGTTTTTTTAAAAACCGGGTCGGGTCCGGGTTTTCTACCAAAAATGTATACCCTATATACCCGGGTCCGGGTAGGGTTCGGGTCGGGTTTTATAAAACCCGGGTATTATAATACCCTATTTTCGGGTTCGGGTCCGGTTCGGGTATTCATCGGGTAGGGTTCGGGTATGCACCGGGTTGGGAAAAAACCCGCACCGGGTATTAAAAAACCCGCATCGGGTTGGGAAAAAACCGCATCGGGTAGAGCGGTTGCGGTTGTGGCTAGACATGCTCAAATCGGTTTTTTTACTAACCTAAACCGGTTAACCGGTTGGGACTGTTATTGGGCCAAAAAAACAAAACCGGTTACGGTTAATAACCGACCGGTTAATAACCGGTTATTAACCCCGAACATCAAGACCCGGTAATAACCGACCGGTTATGAAAAACCGGTTAACTTGTGAACCGGTTAATAAAAACCAGTTTTTTCTGTTATTTTATAAAAATGCAGAATTTTATAAAAACATGCAGAAATTTAAAAAAAAGGCTACAGAATCATATACAAAACATGCAGAATTTTATAAAAACATGCAGAATCATTTAAAAACATGCAGAAAGTTATAAAAACATGCAGAATTATATTAAAACTGTAGAAAGTTAAAAAAAATGCTGCAGAATTATATAAAAACATGCAGAATTTTATAAAAACATGCAGAATCATTTAAAAACATGCAGAATTATATAAAAACATGCAGAATTATGTAAAAACATGCAGAATTTTATTAAAACTGCAGAAAGTTAAAAAAAATGCTGCAGAATTATATAAAAACATGCAGAATTTTATAAAAACCTGCAGAAACTTATACAAATCCTGCAGAAACATATTTTAACCTGCAGAATTATATAAAAACATACAAAAAAGCTGCAGAATCATATACAAAACCTGCAGAATTATATAAAAACAAGATTCATTACATCAAAGTGTATACATAATTTTGTAAAATCATAAGAACTAGAAGTCTTATTGCATACATAATTAAACAAGATTACATCAAAATCGGGTTTTTTTAAACCGGGTTTCGGGTATAAACCGGTTCCGGGTTCGGGTTCGGGTATTTATAAAACCGGGTTTCGGGTATAAACCGGGTATAAAAAAAACCGGTTCCGGGTTCGGGTTTTAGATCAAATATGCATACCCGGTCCCTACCCTACGGGTAGGGTCGGGTTCGGGTTCGGGTATTAAAAACCCGGGTTTTATAATACCCGGTTCCGGGTTTTTTTTTCGGGTCCGGGTTCGGGTTTTTTGTACACCACTATGTATGGTGTTACAACATATAAAAATGTCCTGGGATCATAAATTGCATCATGTCGAATGAGACCTCGTGTTTCAAATGATATATTAATTTTTAGTTGTTATAAATAATAGAGTAAACTTCTATTTTGCTTCCTATGGTTTGGTCACTTTAACGGTTTTACTCCAGTCATTTAAAAATGCCCATTTTCCTCTAGTTTACTATTTTTTCCTATTTTGCTCCCCGCCTCTAACCAGGTTAAAAAATTTAGTTAAAAATAAGAGTATTTCAGTAAATTTATATATAAGTCTTAATTTAATTATTATCAACCCTCAAAATCCATTCTTTTATTGAAAATGAAAAAAAAAAAACATAAGTATTTATTATTACTATACACACAGATTAACATATCTCTCTAACCCTTCTCTCTCCACAACCTGCCCATCACCACCACCACCCCTCCCCTTTCCCCTTTCGCCTACCACCACAACCACCTCCTAGTACTACCACAACAACCACAACCATAACCATCTCCTACCGACCATTGGAACCACCACAACCACCTCATATAGACCACCGGAACCCCACCACCCACCCAACACATTCTGTTTCATCTCTCTCTCACTTCACCTCAACCACCACCACCCACCCAACAAACTCCTATCGACCTTCGCGATTGTCGCCATCATCGCCCCTAACACACCCACCATCACCTCTATCACCGCACCTCAACAACCACCATCATCTCTGGCGGCCTTCACCTCACCGAACCCATTTTCTGAAACTAGACCTGAAACCATATTTGGTGGTTAGGGTTTGGTCATATGTAGTCGTTGCTCCATTTGGTTGCCTAGTTGGGGTTTTAGATCTGATGGATTCTAGATCTGGTTGGTAAATGAAGGTGAAGGGTTATGGTGGCGTTGCTCGGTATGATTGTGACGGTTGAGATGGAGCGGCGGGTAGTGATCTGATTGGGTTGTGGTGTCGAGTTCTGGATCTGGTCTTGCGAAGGATTGTGGTGGTGGTGGTGATGGTGGTGGAGCCTTGCGAGGCGGTCACTGACAGGTGGTGGCTGATGGTGGTGATGCCTGGTGGTACTGGTTTGGGTGATGGTAAAGAGAGGGAAACATGTAGAGAGAGTGAGAGAGATACTATTTGTATGGTTTGGGTGAAAATGGGAAAATACCCTTTTATATTTTATATACATGTAAAGTGACAGGAACAGACATTAATTTTTCGAGGAATCATAATTTTCGAGGTTTGCTGGTCGTCGAGGTAACGTGGGCAGGCAACGTGGGGGGGAGGGGCGCTTGGTGGGGGGGGGGGGGGGGAGGGAGGGGAGAGGGGCGCTTGTTCTCGGTCGTCGTTGGGGCATTGGGGCTGTTATGCGCGCGCCACCAGCCTCCTTTGGCTTGGGCGCTCACCCAGCTTGCCCGGGCATGGGCTGCTCAACACCCACCCCTCCCCTATATATACATTTTGCACAAAAAGCTAAGTGACAGGACCAGACATTAAATTTTTGAGGAATCATAATTTTTCAAAACCCCATCAAACGACGTCGGATTGGCATGAAATTTTGCGTGAGACCTCGGTAACGTGTTTTAAGGGGTTTGGATGAAAAAAAATCAGTTTTCGGGTCCCGAGGGCCCGTTGGCCCGGCTCGGTCGGCTCGTGACGCTTGTTTGGCGTGGATTGTCCGTAACCCCATCAAAGAACGTCGGATCGTCCCGAAACTTTACGTGCCTGTTGTAGGGCCCAAGTAGGGTCGTTTCAGGCCACGGGCCGATTTGATCGGGTCAAAACGTTGACTGGGCTCGGTTCGGCACCGAGCGCCCTTGTGGTTCAACCATAACCGTATCAAACGAGGTCGGAACGGCACCAAACTTCATGTGAGGCATCGGGACAACTTGACGGTGGTCTTGGGAAAGAATAATCTGGATTCGGGCCCACGGGCCTGCGGGCCCGGTACGTCCGTTTTCTCGGGATTCTTCGTAACACCACCAAACGACGTCGGATCACCACGAAAGCTGACACGGTTGTTCACGGGCATTCTTATGGTGGTATCGGGTCACGGCTTCACGTCTCGGGTCAACGTGTTCGGGCCCGATTTGTCGTTGGGCCTTGGGTCGGGCCCGTTGTGCTCGGATCGACACCAAACTTTGTACAGGTTGTTCACGGGCCATTCTTACGTGGTTTGTGAACAGGAGTTCACGTTCTCGGGTCAGGTCTTCATTTGGGCCTTGTTCGCGCCCGATGTGTCGTTGGGCCTTGGATCGGGCCCGTTGTACATCGGATCGCCACGAAAGTTGACACCGTTGTTCGCGGGCATTTTTATGGTGGTATCGGGCCACAGCTTCACGTTTCGGGTCAACGTGTTGAACGGGACTTGTTCGGGCCCGATGTCGTTGGGCCTTGGGTCGGGCCCGTTATGCTCGGATCGACACCAAACTTTGTACAGGTTGTTCACGGGACATTCTTACGTGGTTTGCGATCACGACTTCACGTTCTAGGGTCTGTATTTTTATTGGGCCTTGTTCGGGCCTGATGTATCGTTGGGCCTTGGATCGTCCCAGTTGTACTCGTTTCGACACCAAGCTTGACGTGGTTGTTCACGGTCGTTGTAGGCTGGTCTAAGGCC